>VZTR01025383.1:77749-154410 GCA_013400775.1 Chaetops frenatus
CTTCCCCGTTCTCCGTTCCCCGCGGCTGTGACGACACCGAGCCCCGCTCCCTGTTCCCCCTTCCCCGTTCTCCGTTCCCCGCGGCTGTGACGACACCGAGCCCCGCTCCCTGTTCCCCCTTCCCCGTTCTCCGTTCCCCGCGGCTGTGACGACACCGAGCCCCGCTCCCTGTTCCCCGTTCCCCGCTGCTGTGACGACACCGAGCCCCGTTCCCCGTTTCCCGTTCCCCGCTTCCCCGCTCCTGTGACGATACCGAGCCCGGGCCTTGCCCCCGCCCGCTGGACCCCGCCGCGGTACCGTGCTGTTCCCCGCACGAGCGGCGCCTCGGTGGTGACGGCGCATCCGTAAAATCCATGCCCCGGGTAATTCCAAGGAAAACATCCAGGGATTTGCTTGTGCAGACCGTGAAAGTATCCGGAGCGCTGGTACTTTTACCAGCGCTTCATAGAATCGTCAAGGTTGGAAGAGACCATCAAGTCCAACGGTCAGCCCAGCACTGCTGGTGTCCTCTTATTTCTATTTTTAACGCATTTTATTTTTTTTAATGTACTAAGTCATCTTTCTACTGTGCCTCCTTACATATTTGTGTATTTCCTTAGTTTGGGGGTTAAATATTTTCAGTTACAATTATTCTACTTTACAAAGCCCTCCACTTGTATCAATAATTTTCTGCTACTCAGTACCTAGTTCTCATTAAACGTTCGCACTTGGCTTGAATGGTGTCCTGATTCACTACAACCGTCCAAAATCCTGTCTTCACAGTCCCCATGGGCTGCAGCCTGCTGAATGATGCTTAATAACAAATGCAACAGGTCTAATATCTGCCAGCTATTCCAGTGTGGATGTGTGTTGCAGGATTGGTGTCCAAGATAGTTTCTTACCTTTTTTGCTGGGCTTCACACAGAGACAAGAACACACACTTGTTCCTCCCTCGGGATATCTGTAAGGGTACATGGCACAGCAGTGTTACTTTATCAGGGTTTGGTGCCAGAGAACTTGTGATGGTCAGTTCCTAGTAAGCAAAGGAAGCTGCATCTGCTTTCTGATGAAGTCATGACAATCCTTAATAGGAACTTGTCATCAAAACAGTTCAGGGAGGAAATTCTAAAAGCAGGGGGTTTTTTCTGTAATTTGGCTGGCCTTCATCTGCTAAGGGAAGCCCCAGCGGGTGAATAATCCTTGTCAGCAGTGAGATGTTGAACAGCAGCATGCTTTGTCTTTCCTAGTATGTCACTCAGATCTTTTCTTTTTAGTTTTAAACATCTTTTTTTTCATGCTCTTCAGTATTTTGCTAGACTTATCCAATTAAATATAACACCCTTTTTTTTTTCCTCATGCAATAACAGACTTGTTGCTTTTCTATTGATGTATATCTACCTTTCAGCTGCTGGACAGGCAACAAATTCAAATTCTGCAATATTTGTGACCACAAATTAAGTTTGAATGCTCAATAGCTGCTAAAGTTTTATGTTTGTTTGTTTATTTCTAAACTTGACATCTCTGCTGCTGGAGCTTTGTGAAGTGACAGGAAGCATTAAAAATCTGTAGGGATCTTTTTTTCCCTGATAATTAAACTGACTTAATGTTGTGGCTAATTTCATCTATTGGGAATGCCGATTTACTGACTGGAGCTACTGCCTTTACTGGGCCATGCTTCTGATCCTTGGGGCCCAACTCTGGCAGAGCATAAACCCAGTATAAAGTCACTTGTTTCAGTGCAATTTTACTAGCAGCTTGTAATTTTATTGTAAAGAGTGGTTTCAGAAATTGTCCACTTGATAGGAAAGTGTATTTTGGACGTATGCCCTTTGGTGAACAAAAGCAGTCATCAGCATATCAAATGTTCTTGTTGGATTTTGTTGCAAAAAATGCTAACATCTAAATGTTACAAATGCTAACATCTAAAGTTACTGTGCCATTGTTGCTTTGGTTATGGTGCTGAATTATTCAATACCATCATCCACTGCCCTTCTTTTTAGAAGATCTCTCACTATTAATTATTAAAAGCTGTACCTCCACTTTCTTAATTAATGCTGGTGTTTCTTATTAAAGGACCAGGCTCCTACAGCCTGTTGTGTGTGGGAAGTACCTTTTACATGTTCACTGCTTCGTGTTCAGGTAGGCATCTAACCATGTCTGATGCAGCATGGTTCATACTCACCTCTGACCAGAAACTCTGGGGCATAGTTCTGCTGATGTAAGCACTCTAAGGGTCCAATTAAGTAAACAGATCTATGACAAATGTAGCAGGGGTTCTTCCCCCATCCCCCTTCCAGTTTTGTTCACAAGCTATCGTACAAACTTGGAATAATATGGTTTGGATTTAAAATAATACTTTTGTTGATACAGCAGTTGGCTGTGCTGATGTCTGTAATTTCTAGAGGTGATCAGGAGTGTGCCTGTGCTCCCTTTTCACATCAGGCTTCAGCACTTTGCCTGCATTCTGGCTAGAACTAAATTGGTTCAATTCTTTAAATGGCTAATTATGACTTGTTAGTTATGAAGACTCCTGCAGTTGGAGGGAAACCTGTCCTTCTTTGTGGGGAAAATATAGATAGGGATACTTTGATTTTTTTTTAAGATTGCTCAAGAAGCTGGTCCAAGTGAGGATCCTAGGTATTTGTCTTCTCAGCCTTTGTCTCTATAGGGCATAAATTCTGCACTCCCATCTGCTACACAGATCCAGAGCTGCCGGACATAACCAAGAGCAGAATACGCCTTTTCCTTTTCTTTCCTCACTTTTTTGTCTTTCTGGTGTTTATTCTCTGCTTCCTTGCACAGTCTTTGTTCTCCTGCCCTTCTGTGGTGTGTTTCAATGGCACTGCTGGCAGCAGGAGGAGCTACAAACAGTGTGAATTAGTTTTTCTTTCATGGGAAACTGCAGTGGGGGGAGAGTACACTGGGCACTTGTAATGCTGCTGACGTGCACTTACAAGACAGTACAAAAAGTAAATGCTTCTGCAAAGGGACAGGGGAGTGGAAACACAGAGTTACTAGGGCTCAATGCTGGCACACTTCTTACTAGTCCAAAAAGCTTAAAATGAAGTTGTTTGTGCAGTTTACTTTTCATTTCCCAGGAAACTCCATCAGCTGGATTGTTTTCTGGAGGATTGCTGCATGAAGCCTTTTACTGCAACACACTAAATGAAAACTCAGCTTGTAGGCAAATCTGTTCTGTTTTGGTAGGCTGTGGCCCCACATGGGTACTGCTGGTTTCTGTTACCTATTATGTGCCTGAAATCTAAAGGTCTGTGTCACTTCTGAGGCATAAATTTGAAAAGTGAAGGCTCAAGTATGTACAAAATTCTCCTAAAATGTATACTCGTCTTAAATTTAAGAGAGTGTGACCTTATTTCTTACTCTCTACTACTATGGAACATCTGAAATGTTGTGAGTGAAACTTTGTTTGCAGAAATTGATTTTTATCGCTTTATTTTTCCCAGGTCTACAGTAAGTCATTGACAGCACTTCAGGTACTTCATTTCACTCTTTGTCTTGTAAAGTCATTTTTCTTCCCCTCATTTGTATAAAGTCCCTCATGCACATCAAAATCAGGGAGGGGGAAAATAGGGTTTAAGAAAGCCAGGTGTTTCCAGTAGTATTTATTGTGTACAGCTGACATATTTAGATGTTAGTCTTGAGATGAATAGTGTATATGCACAACAAGACAGGGTTTCAGCTGGCCTTAGTTGGAGTAAATGAAGTGTTTATCCTTTGTTGGCAGTTGACCATTACAGCATGTTCCCATGCCAGTTTAGTACGCCTGAGGTTTTGTGACGACCGTAGAATCTGTCAACAAAGTCTGTGAAGTAAAATGCTGTTTATCATCAGTGGTGTTTCTCCATGGATGTACAGTTTCCAATGTCCAGTCATGTCTTGTGTCACTGGGCAGGAAAATCTGAGTCATCTCGGTCACCTGAACTGCCTCAGTTATTGAGTCATGTCAGTTAGTCACCTTGGTTGTCAGTAACCCATGACTGAACATATGGAATCAATTAAACATACATTTAAAATGTTATCTGCTGTAACAATCAAGATTTTTTTCTTTTTCTCCTCCAATTCAGCAGAAATGTCCTGTGGACATACCCCAGTTATTTCCTGATGTGTTAGTAATGAATTGGCTGTGCCATGGTGTTTGCTTGCAGCCATGAAATTCTCCCTGCTTCCTGGAGCAAAACCAGTTCCCAGCAGTGCTGTTGCACTTGTGCCATTCCATTGCCAACCTTAAAGAAGGCCTTTCTGGCACGAGGCAGTGAGGAACAGCATGAGTAGGTGTAGCTGTTGCGTGGATCTTTGCTGTCTTACAGGTTGGCACGCAAGGTGTTGTGGTGCTGTTTCTTGTCAATGATCATTACGAGCCAGACACGGTGGAGAGGAGAGTCTGGCATACAGAATAAACTTGTCTGTGTTCTTTGGATCAGAGAATCTTCTCTGCAGAGAAGAAAAAATGTACAAAACTCTTTGTCATTTTTATTTATTTATTTTGTGAAGTGGAGCATTGTAGATAGAGAAAGGGAAATTAGGACAGGAAAATAGGCTGTTTAAGTACCGTGGCTAGAGCAACCCACAACTAGGTCAGAAATTAGCTCCTCCAAAAGCACAAAGACATAAGTCCTGTTCAGTTTAATAAATCTAACAAGTGGTTAAAAAGGAAATAATGGCTTGTCCATCTTTGCTCTTGGAGAGACTGATAATGAGTGTATTCTTTGACAAACTTTCTGACCAAAATCCAAATGGCATAAAGCTCTTTGATTAAGCCTGGGAAGTTAAATTGCTCTTAGGAAAGTACCTAGAAGGGAGACTTACTCCAGCAGAAGCAGCTATAGGCAAGTGCAAAGTTGTTGGCCTGGATGGAACAGCTGTATGCCCAGCCTTGCTTTTTCAGCCATTCTTTATGATTCCCACCAGATATATCATACAGTGGTGGAAAATAACATTGGAGTGTAAAAATAGCATGTCTCCTTGTTAACTCAGTTGATGCCCATGCCTTTTGAATTGTCTCATGAATAGTGCTTGCCAAAGAAGATAGGCTTGTTGAAGTTTGTCCCTCTAAAGTTTGTAGACAGGTGAGGAGGAAAAAAAGCAAAACAACAAAACAAAGAACTAAAATAGCCCCAGGACACAGACTTTAAAGGGAAAGTGCCAGCCTGCTAAAAGAGGCAAATACTCCTAAATTCAGAAGCTATGTCTTGGGATTTCTAAAGATCTTAACTGTAGGAATCACCTTTTGTCACATTTAAAAGCCATTCTGAATTAAGCTGATGGAGGATTAGGATAAGGAGAGTTTGTTACATCTAATGAATTAAAGAACCAACTGGAAGCTGAAAACAGCTGAAAATAGTATAATTGTATTTTGAATAGTAGTTCATGGAAAGACTGAAAGCCCAGTCCTCCTATTCAGGACCAGGATTCAGAAATGTTCTGAATTTGGGCTGCTTTTATTTAAGCCTGGAAGAGAAAAAGGCAAAAGATCCCAGAAGTGAAGTGGTCTAGGACTTCCTTCAGACAAATCCAAACTTACTTGGCTTGTAAGGTATGAGGCATTTTGGTGTCCCTCTGGAGAGGTGGATAACTAGCAGGAAAGTAGCCTCCTGGAGACTGTGTGTATCGCACTTTGTTTCCATGGGAAGGGGATCATGGCAACATTCTGGTACCTGACCCACTGCCACATCTGTTCCTCAGGTCTGAAATAAACCCAGCAAACTACAATGGCAAATATAAGTTAATGACTCTGTGATTAATCAAACATTTTAATGCTTGTGGACTATCACTGGGGTGTAAGCCTTGGGAGAGGAAAATAGCTTTCAGATTAATTGCGGGTTTTATTGGGTTTATGTTATGTCTGCTGTGGGTTCTGATTACCATCGCATCCTGAAAAGTTCCCATTTATCACATTCAGGTGGAAACCATCATTTCTTCAAGGGAAAATGGATACCATCTGCTGAATGCCCTCCCAGGTGATTCCCTAGGAAAGTTCCAAGAAATTCTAAGAAGCAGAAGTCCTAAATCTTTATAAGTACATAGCAGAAAAGTAAAGGATGGTTTGACCAAGACCTTGTATGGTGGAAGTGTAAGAGTGAGGACAAAAGCTGGGCGTCACAGAAGCAATTTGAGCACTGAGGTTCTGATGTAAGTTGATTTGCTAAAGTGATCATCACCAGGTGTGTGTGTTGGCTGTGTCACTGTTCCTTCTGTGCACGTGAGCTGTGTGATGACCTGTGTTGTGCCTGTCACAGAACCATGGAGAACATAGGTTGGAGGGGACTCCTGGGGGTTGTCTGATCTAACATTCAGCTCGAAAGCCAAAGCAGTTTTCCCAGAGAGATGTTCAGTCAAATTTTGTATGCCTCTAAGGATGAAAGGCAACACCAACTTGTTCCAGTGGTTGAGTAGTATCACTGTGAAAACCTTTCGATTATCAAAATTAACCTTGTTGCAACTTGTGGCTATTGTCTTGTTCTTTTGCTGTGTCAAATGAGAAGTTTGGCTCTGTCTTCATTCTAATTCCTTTCTGGAGTGTCGTGGTTGAATAGTGATTTTTTTTACCTGTAAGGAACTTGACTGCTTCCTTTAGGCCTGAGAACCAATTAGCTGGCTAGTTCTAAGATGGACACTCTGTTTAGCCACTTAAGAACCTGAGTACGTCTCTGTGATTCACATTTAAGAAAAGAGAAGCCCGGGAATCTCTCTCTTGCTTCCAGCTTCTGAACAGGTAACGGGGCCCATGCGGCCTGGTGGGGCCAGAGCCAGGCTCTCTCAGTCGGGCCCTGCTGGTTCTGTGGAGCCAGACTGGACCAGGCTGGGCAAGGCCCACTCAGCTGGGCCAGGCGCTGCTGAGATCCTGCTGCAGGTGAATCCTGGCCTGGCTGCTGAGATCCTGCTGCAGGAGAATCCTGGCCTGGCTGCTGAGGTGCTGCCACAGNGTCAGTGAAGAAGGAGCCAAAGCCCAGAGGGAGGAGAAAAAGGAGACGCTTTAAGCTGAAATTCTTTTGTAAGGCCATGGTGATGGGCTATAATATATTAGACTATTCCTTGTAACTCATGAATGCAATTGTGGGCATCCAGCGTTGTAACTTAGCTTCCAGCAGGGTGGGGTTCTGTGGTCCCCCTGTCACACCAGTGGTAGGGACAGATTCTGTTCCCATGTGTCTCAATGGGATTGATGTGCGCTCTGCACCGGTGTCAACTAAGGCCTCAACCCTTTGCTTTTCTACCAGAACAGCTCATCCTTAAAATAGTACCCCATGAGACAGAGATGAACCCTCGAAAGCAGTTGTGGGAATAGCTGTATCTTGAGGGAAGGGACTTTCACGCTGTGAACAGATTTCCCTTCTGGGCGGCTGATTCACTGTGATATTGGAGCCACGAGAGAACTGTTTTCCTGTGGGAAAGTCTCCATGGCATGGCAGGAGAGACTCCTCTCCCTAAGTGAACAGATGAAAAGCTATTTTAGAGGTGGTAAACTGACTAAGTCTCAGGTTTTGTCTCTTTATGATGTTGGTAGGAAAGAGAAAATTAAGTGGGGGGAGGAGAAGTGTCTGCAGGTTTATTCTAGTTCTTACTATTTTCCTTTTAGTTCTGTTAATAAAACTGTCTTTATACCTTTTAAAGGTTTGAGCCTGCTTTGCATTCCTCCTAATCCTTATCTCACAACAGAAAATGAGTAAATAATAGGCATTTTGGCCTAACACCAGTGGGTGCACTGGTTTTGGGCCAAAATTCTCAACCCACTACATTAAATTGGTGCCCTGTGTGAGGAGGCAAACTAAAACCACTACATGGAGTTAGAAAAGTCTTCCACTTTCTGGATTGGAAGAATCCAGTAAGATCTACCCTCAGCCTTCCTCTGTGTGGACTAAATACAGTTCCATTGTCATTCCTATGTCATTTGTCCGGGAGCTAGAACAGTAATTCTTTTCCCTGTGATACCATGACTGGTACTTTCCTTTGATACCCTGCAAATGAACAGAAGAGAGAGAGAAATAGAGATAGAAACATTTCATCCAAATCAGCAATCCTCTGGTGAAACAAATTCACAGGGCAAAGAGAATGCCAAGTTTTGGTGTATCTGTTATTTATTTCTGTGGTTTCTGTAAAGCACGGTCAGTGTTCTCACCCTGCTCTATTAGTGTGTCTTAGCTATGGTAAAGTTAGCTGCTGTAGTCCTTTGGTGAGGTAAGAATCTTTCAGAAATAGATTTGGTTATGGGCAAAACCTTGAAGTAATGAATAGTATGTGGCTCAAAATTCAGAAGTTAAATTTAGAGAACCTAATTTCTTTCCTAATATCAAATCTTAAACCAGTGTCGTAACTATTTTAGACACCTGACATATATTTTGAACCAGTTGGTTCAGTGATAAAGCTATGTGCCTGTAGCAAGTCATCTTTCTTTAAAATATCTCATTAGAATAGCCTAGTAGCTTCTTTTCTCGCAAACAGAAGACCTACAGCTGTAAGCTGCCAGTAATGTGAATGCAGCACTTCTGAGCGTGTGTGAGGAACTATGACTCTTTAGTTAGGAAAACAACCTGCTGCTGCCAGCCAGTTCTGCTGCATCACCGCCATCATCTGTGCACAAGCTGGGAAGCAATTTCATCATCTGGTCTTTTCCCTTGATGGCACTAAAAGCATACCAGGCCCTCACATAAAAATTTAAAGAAACAAGATTGCTCAGGAGTATGTTCATTTAGAACATACTCTTTATTGAGCTCTTAAAGAGCTCTTTAACAGCTCTTTATTCTCCAGTCTTCTTGGAAGCAGATGACACTAACAGCAGAATGGGTATCTAGTAACATGGAAATAGAAGAAACAAACCTTGTCTGTTACTTGAAGTGTCAGATGGTAAACCAGGGTTTGATAGTGAAACCCTGAAGTCTCATGCTTATTCTGAATTCTCTGCTTTGCTCTTGAGCTATGTAAATCCAGCTCCAGTACAGTGGCAGACGTATCACTGTGAAATTCAGCCCAATTGTATTGATGTGGAGTGCATTTCTGACTTTATGTTAGCTAAGCACTATATAGACTTACACATTTAAACTTAGCTTCCTATTTTATCCTACAAGTTAGCTGCTCACGGAGTCTATTGCCAGTGCTTTTTGCTATCAGTGCCCAAACATCTGCATTAGGAACATTACACACACTGACAGTCAGATGCTGCTATCTGCAGTAAGTAATTAATCCCTTAAGCATACAGGAATTTTCTGTCAGTTGAGTTGGCTTGGTACAATTTCTCTAAAAGAAAAATAAAGCTGATAGGTCATGGCTTATCTTTCACGAAAGTTTCTTCTTGTCTCTTTTTATCATCTGGCTTCTCAGCCAGCAATCCCATTTTAGGGTCTGCCCTTTTGAAACTGTGGCTTTTCGTTGGTGCTGATCAAGACAGCCATCACTTGAAAATGGTTTTATGTTATTGGCCAGGTATTAGCTTTGGTTTGTTGGTTTGTTTTTTTTTTTTTAATATGCAGTTGTTTTTTACTATGCAGTTTACACAGACAAAGAAAAGTGTTCTGCCAATGTGCTCATACAGTTTCCATTTAATTGTGTGGTTCACATAGGTCAACAACCCTTCTGCAAGAGGGTAGGAGAGGCAAACTGTTAGGAATGAAGGAAGGATAGAGTGGGTTTTATACTGTTATTTTTTTTTTTTCTTTTTTTTTTTTNTTTTTTTTTTTTTTTGATAAAGTGCGTAAGTGAAGAATCCTAAAATAGAGTATTTGCAGTTACTGTGCTTTACAGAATGTACACTGAATTCTAAGCAAATCTAAAGGTAAATCTAAGCTTAATTCTGCACAGAATTTTAAATGATGGTGGATTTTCAAGTTTAAAATAATTAGTCTACTTCCTAGTGTCAGCTGGAAAGTGTTTTTGACACCATCTTGTGTTTTACTTCCACCTTTTATGTATAAGTGAGAAATGGCAGCTCGAGAAGCTGTCAGCCTGTTGCCACAGGAGTGGCTTTTCTCCCAGAGGTGTATTGAAATTTGATGGCACAGTTTCTCTAGGGCAGCCCAAGTCATGGCAGCTGGCATGGTATGCTTGGTGCTGCTTCCTTGTTGATGCCACTGAGAGATACAGCAGCTGACAAAGCAGTAACTGGGGTGCTGATGGAAAACAAGGCTGCTTCAGCAGTAAGAAACCATTTTAAATATGAACCAACCTTTTAGAGGATCCAGCCTTAAATTAATACCTACCCTGAATAAAGTACTCTTGAAGGCTGCCCAGGAAATATTTCTTCACATGATTTAGGAGTGGACAGATGTGGAGCACTGGCACCTCTGGGTGCACTGTGATGCTGTCTTGCACTTGTTCAGTGGGATTGCTGGCATGAGGCATAAAAGATTGCTATCAGCTAATACACGTGATGATAGCAGCAGGCTAGCAAAAGTCAGACTTTATGGTCGTCTTCTCAGCACCAGCAGGCCAGGGCTTGTTTCAATTCTGGCTATTGGTGCCAAGAAGTTTTTCTTTGAGAAAAAAAGGAATGGACCTCAGGTCTCTTTTACCTGCTTCTCACTGTTATACCTATGTAGGAGCTGAGACAGCACCACTTCACCCTGACAAGTCTCTGCTGTCTGAACTCATCCAGCATTTACAAGCATCTTTATGTCTTCCTTAAGTGTCATCTCCATTTCTGAGTCAAAGGACAGTAAGGTCACTGGTCTGACAGAACAATGAAGAAGATCCCTCAAAGGGTTTACTCCAAATGCTGGGTAAATAATTAGCTACTAAGACAGTTCTTAATTTAATTCTTTTATTTGACACTCTTGTGTCAAAGGCATGTGCCTTCACTAACCAAATGCTGCACTAACCATGTCACATTTGCATTTGGGGAGTAGAGCACACTTGATATTTTTATTCAGCAGTCAGGTTTTTTTCACAGTGCTTTATCTCTTTATCTGTTTAATATTATTTTCCTGAGCTGGATGATTTCTGATTTTTGTTTGCCTCTGAAGAAGAATATATTTCTGTCCATTATAGACTAGCACAGCTGCAAGAAGTAGTTGGTGAGAGGTAGCTCAGTAATATAATGATACTGTCTCCAAACACCTTCTAAAAACAGGAAGGTGTCTCTGGCTGTGATAAGAGAATCTTGTTCATCCTGGGAGGTTATCTGGATTCTTCCATTTTATGGGATGGACTAAAACCCCTTGGGAATTCAGAATATCTCTGGGTTCCTGATATTTTAAGTGACTTCTGGTGAGAAAAGTTAACATGAATTCCAGCATGGAAACAAAATTCCAGCTTAAATGTCATCTACAGCATGATTCAGACCTCCCACTGTTGCAGGACTGGCAGGTTGTTGCTCTGCTGTCTGTTATGTTTGTAGAAGGCTGTGCTTTTGAGCTTTTCCTCTAGTTTACATTTAGGTTCCTATCTATACTATTAAAATTGTCACTAGTGGATGCTTCCTTTGCTGTGGGAAGATGCTGTCCTTTTGCTTCCTCTCTGAGGATTAGTATTCCCCAGAAGACCACACTTTTCCTCTGTGCTTTTTTCATGTTAAAACTCCAGGGTTGCTTTGCAACATCAGCACCACCATGTGTTTCGCTTCAGTCAGTTGCCCATACCGCTTCCAGACCTCTCCCACACCCTGTTGAAGCCATTTGGAGTTTAGGGTCATGAGAAACAGTTGCTTTAGGACTTCTTTAGTAAACATATCCATGTCTTTGATTTATCCATGCTGATTCTTGCCTACATCTGATTCTTGCATTTCATCCATCCTACTCAAGTTTAGTAATGCATAAAGGTGAAGTTGCACATAGGCAGAGCATAAACAAGTTTGCTGTGTAGTACTTGAAGGGAGGATGGTTTTGTTGAGTTTAAATAAATCATCCAGATGTGTGCCTGTATCATCTGAGCTGCATTTTGCCTGAAGAATCCCTCAGTTTAAAGGATCATCATGACCTGCTCTTTCAAGAAGGTTTCTTAAAAAAGAAATTAGTTGCTGTAACAGCCACCAAATTAAAACATAAATATGACACAAATGCTACAAAAATCACTAAATTATAGATAGCTTATTATAAAAATACTAAACTCACCCCCACAAAACAAAAATAAACATGTAAAGAGACCTGTGGATGTGACTATGCACAAAATGCTGTTAAAAGCTGAAATAGAAGAAAAAAGTAGAAACAAAGCAGCCTCTGCTCATCAGTAACAGGGATCTGGTGTGACTGTAAGAGGGGCAACACATGAGAGTGTTACATATGTACTGTTCGGTGCAAGAAGGGACAACACATGACCTTGAATGATGCAGGTATTCTGAATTATCTTTCTGTCCTGTTTTTTTGCGTCCTATACTTCTCTTGGGACTGCTGCTTCTCTCTCTCTCTTGCTCTCTCTGTCTCTGGAGTGTCTGCTGGCATTTCCCCTGACAAGCTACTGGCCTATTTGGGATCTCTAGGGACTGCATCCCTACAAACCTGGCTGCTGTGATTATTTTAGTGCTTGTGGCACATTTCCCCGAGGAGCTGTGAAATTGTGCCAGGCGTGGTTCATGCGCTTTGCTTCCCCTGGGCCCGGCAGGGAGGCGTTGTGCCAGCTGCAGGGACACTGAGACGGGGCTGAAGCAATGGCATTGGGTCCTGCCTCAGCCCCTGGGAAAAGGGGATCCCCTCTCCTTCCTCCAAGCCAGGGGCTGCAGGACGTGTCTCTGCACAGGCTCTTCAGCAGCCTAGGAGAGCAGACAGCTCTGATTGCAGGTCCAGAAGTTTAGCAGAGTGTGACAAAATGTTTTCCCAGTCCATCTGGAAATCTGGGCCAACCAGGCAGGTTGAGGAAGGTGAGAAACCACAGTAAGTGAGAGGTGGTCTATCTAGGAGCAGAAGACACTTCCATGTTGGATTTATTGAATTATGTGTCGTTTGTGATGGGAGAGAGAAATCCAGGACTTTCTCAGCTGGGTACAGGATGAGATACCCTTTGACTAGAAATCAGCATTAATTGGTTCCTCTGGAACAGCTGTACAGGTTCAGCTTTCTGTATTCACTAATGTCTTAAAGCAAATTGCAGAAGATACAGTCTGTGATAACAAGAAGAAAAAGAAAAGAGGTTGTTTCTATTAATCCCAGAATACCACTGTCTGGATAAAATCACAGAAAACTGGGTTTTATTCTCAAAAGGTGGGAAAAGTATAATCTTCCATGTCTTCCACTGCTTCCATTTCTTGACACCAGAAAAATTTTTGGTTGTGGAAGTAGAGTGTCATTTCCAGGCTCTTTCAGAAGATGTCTTTGCATTGCTGTTATCCCAGGGGCCTGGATCATAGGGACTGAAAGGAACAGAGTTGATATAGGGACAGGCAGCAAGCCTCAAGATAAATTTGCCTTCTCTTGGTTATCAGTAAAAGAGAGAGATTCTGGAACAATTTTTTACCTTTTCTTTCACTGACTGTCCTACTTATTCCACAAACTATAAATTATCTGCCTTCTCATTTCCCTTTAGAACCTCCTTCAGTATCACAGATACCATCTATTTTCTCTTGGGTGGTCTTACTGATCCAAATCTAACTAAATTTTAGATCAAGTTGTTCTCAGTTGGTTTTTATTTTTTCAAGGCTGCTACTTCTATTTTGGACCTGGGGAAGGACTGATGTAGTCGAAAGCTTATTGATTTTTCCCAGCTAGACTAGTGGGTTTAATAATGTAGGTCTGGCTAAAAACCTTATTTTGGTCATCAACAATACTGGTTTTTTATTTCTTCTAGCATAATTTATGGCTGTCAGTGCTATGCAAATATCACAGCAATAAGTAGTAATGATATGGTGAGTGTTATGTTAGCCCATTTCATCAAAGAAAAGTAAACAGAAAAATCTCAGGCAACTGATGCACTTTGAGAGACTGCAACACTAATGTGTCTTCTTGTTATGAAGTTGCCATGATACAGTCTTTTGCTCACTGTGGATTGAATCAATTCCTTTTTTTTTATTCTTGTGTGTTCCTAAATCAGAGAACTTTGGTTTTCAGGGTGTGTTTGTCCCTGCTGGTGATGTTCCAGAGCAGTTTGCAGTTTCCCTGCCGTCCTGTGGGGTGACAGGTGATGAATAGCATAGAAGCAGACACTCAAATCTTGTAACACCATCAGTGGAAGAGCTGTGATGAGTGTAGGACTCAGAAGCAGTTGTTAACAATTAACTCTTAAATGAGACACTTGGACTGAGGCAACTGAGTTTTCTGGCAGCCATGGGAGGCTCAGATCCAAGCACCAAAATGTTACCTGTCAGTCTGCAGCTGTGTCATATTAGCAGCTCCAGCACTGGCCTCTTCCCTCGTGCTGACTAGGAGAAGATAATGGATTTTGGCATACACAGTCCAGCAATGCCCCTCCCATGGGTGGGGAACACTTCCTGTATGTCTGCAGAACAGGGCCATCCGTGGGGTGCTGCTTGCTGACTGAGACTAACAGGTGCATTCCTCTCCTGCATCCATGTGCGAGAGGCAGCAGGAAAACAAGCACCTACCCTACCCTTCATTTTCCTAATCTGGATCTCCTCAGATGAGTACAAAGGACACTGCTGTCCGAGCATGGCCTTTGGGCCCCAGGGCAGCAGGGAGCAGTGGTGAGGTCAGACTACAACCTGCACAGCTCCTGCTGAAGTTCCTGGGGTTTTGTAAGCTCAGGACTTCTTTCTCATCAGGGAATAACGTTGGTAAATTGGAAAGGAGAGACCCTGATGGGGTCAAGCACCTGAACCCCCTGCTGGTGTGTGGGCTGACCTGAGCTACCAGGCCTCTGTGGGAGGAAACCAAAGCTGTCACCATGGCGTTAATCAGATTCCTGCCAGGAAAAAAATAGCAAGTGAGCTATTTTAGTCACCCAGGACACCAGTGCAGTGGCTCTGTGACATGGACCAAATATAGGTTACATGCACAGCCCGGGAGTGCTTGCCTGCCTGAATCGTATTCTCTGCAGGTGTTGGCGTAACTTCCCCTCCTGGGATTTGTTTTCATTTCCATGAAGCTATAAAGGCCCATGTGGCTGGTAAGGAGCAAAGATTAACTTTTGCTGAAAACATCATAGCAAAAACAAAACCAAAAGCCTGGTGGAAAAGTGGAAGAAGTCCAATCTTTCTTTTTTTTCCCCCCCTTTCAACATCAAAAGATGTGGCTTTTTTTGGAAAATATATACTTATGTAATTTGTCCTAATTTTGGTTCTTAATAACCAGCACAGCTCAGTGAGAGCTGAATGGTTGCTGCAATTAACCCATGTAATGTTATTTGTGGCTCTTTTTGAGAAAGGACTGGTTTGTCTCAGCCCACAAGACTTATTTTAGATAATCACTGTTTTTAAGTGCAAATCTGATTTTAAAGGTCATTATTCTTGTCCATGAACATGACAGGAGCTTAAAGCAAAGCCTTTGAGATGCCAGAAGAGACCTGTTAGAATTACCGGGCAGCTTACCAGTGCCTCAGTAAGGGCATGCTTGGGAGCAATAGGTTTTATTCTCCAAATACTGTTTAGACAAACCTGGCAGGACAGATTCAGCAGGTGCCCTCCATCTGCAACCATTCACTGTAGGCTGAACCCAATGGTTCTGGTAGGTCACATTTTGAGGAAGGGGTTCAAAGCAGAAACCAGAGTTCAGCAACCCTACAGCCTTACATTAGAGAACATAAGGGATAGGACCACCTTTTCTTGCTCTTTGCTTGCCTTTAAGTGATGGCCTGTCATTGCTGAAGTGCACAAGCTGCCCTGAAATAAAGCTGTGCTGCTCAAATACAGGCACAAAGAAAACTTGTTTCTTGCTTCTAGTGCAACACCAAAGCTGCTTGTCAGTGCCCTGATCCAGGCACCATCCCTGGGGAGCTGTGCTGGGAGCAGGAGCCCCACAAAGAGCTGCACTACACACCCTCAGCCCAAGTGTTACCTGGAGTGGGGAGGAAGGGCCTCCAACATTCCCCCGTCCATCAGTCACTCAGTGCTGCTCACTCAGTGCTTGGGTGTTTGTTCTGATCAGAGCTCTCTGCTTCTTAGACTGAGGATTATGGCAGCATTGAAGGAAAACACAACCCCCACACCACCCATTTTTGAGGCGTAGTTTAACACTTCCTTGTCACTAAATGGACTGGGGAGGGGGAGGGCTTTTAAAGACTTGAAAATAATGTCTCTATATTGCTTGAAGAGCCACTTTTGTGGAAAAATCTTAATTGTGCACACACACAAGACCACTTACATATCCCTCCCTCTCCCAAGTGTGGTCATGGAGTGGACCCTGGGATCTCACAGGGGTTCTCACCCAGCAGATGGTGGTTTCCTGGGGTGTTAAATGCCTTCCTTGCTCAGCCAGCCTGCAGCTGCCATAGGGATGAGGTTGGGGAGTTTTCCATCACTCCTTCTGGCACAGGTTAGGCTGCTGGGTTTGGGATGTGCTGGCACAGCAGGTCATCATCTTCTTGGGGGTATATCTATCAGCCAAAGCACAGTAAGGGTGAAGCAGGATTGCTGTTGAAAACAATACAGGGAGTGTCAGCTCGATGATGGTTTGTGATCTGTGGGATTACTGACTGCAGTGGGCTGGGAGCACCCTTTGCATAGGGCTTGACATAGTTAGGCAAGCCTGCAACACAATTAGGTAGTTGGAGCAGCAAGAAATAGGAACTGTGTCAGCCCCTTTCAGGTTCCTAACCAGCACTTTAACCAACCCCACTATAAAACCTCACTGTTGCATCCCAAGGATAATGGAGTCTCTCTCCTGGAGAGTACTTGCACACCAGAGGAATGTTTTAAAACAATTTAATTTGCTTTCTTAGTTAAAACCTCAGCACAATTTCAGAAGGGAGAGGTCAGAATAGAAGAATCACCTTCAAATTCAGCAATCCTCATTTTAAAGTGCACCCTATTGCAATTTATTTTTGAGTAAAAGATGTACAGTTCTGACATTAAGACTGCAGTTTCAAAATTGAATGCAATATATTACGTGAAGCACATTTTCTATGAAGTATCTTTTTATTTTAACATGACAACTGATTCCATATTTAAAACATATATTTGGTGCTGACTGTAGCTTTGATTTCTCTGGCAGAGAAACACTAATTCAAGGGTTGTGTTGAAGAAATGCCTTGGGTTGGGAACATTTTTAACTGAAATGAAGGCTCTTAAGGCTTCCTGGGAAGGGCATTTTGCCTAATGGGAATCACGTCAAAAACTCTGTCCAGTTTCTAATCTACAGGTTTCCTGAAAAACCTTATCATTACATGCTTTTGTACTGACATTCAGTCTGATGTAAATCACATCTATTTGCATTTGTGCCCCTATCTAGTTCAGTTACCAGCATATATGTGAAATGCTGGATGAAAAAATACACATGTAAAGTCCCATCTGAACTGAACTCAGAGATTAAGCCAGAAAAATTCCTGAAAACAAGATTCAGAAACTGTTAGTAGCTAATAATTTTCCTGGGGGAGGGCAAGCTGAGAGGGGCTCCCAGGAGCTACACATTCGGCATGATTTGAACACAGAAGATGTAGGGCTTTGGGCATTGCGTGACTGAAAAGTGAACAACTCCTGTCAGCCCAGAGTGCAACTTCTCACCCTGCTCCAAATCGCAAGTCTCAACTTGGCCAGCAGCCCTGTGCTAAAAAACACCCATTTCTCTCCAACACAATGTCTATAAATGGAGCTAGGACTACTCTGTCAGCAATCACAGAGCAGTGCAACTTGGCAGGGACCTGAAACGATCATCGGGTACAACTCAGGTGCCTGGCTTGGAAGCACCTGAACTTCAGTGCAGTGGATCCACTCAGCTTTGTTTGTACCTGCAGTGTGCTGGGGGAACAGTAGCAGTGCCTCCTGCAGCCGATGATTTCTGTCTCCAGCAGATGGCCCAGCCAGCCCGCAGCCAGCCCTGCCTGGCTCTCCCTGGGAAATGGGATTGTGATCTCTGCACATTACTCGAGATCGGTACCTTTGAAATCAGCCTACGTGTAAGATTATACAGAAAATTGTGTTTACGTACACCAAACTAAACATTCATTAGTACCTCAGGAAAAGGCAATTTTGTATTTTAGCAACAGTGGCTGCATATCAATGACTCAATACTACCACGTCACAGCTGCAGAGTTTTGTGCGTGTGTTTTCAAACCCAGCAAATTTATTTTCTGTAATAACAAGGACCAAAATGGAAAGTATGCAGCTAATGCATCAGTTCTGCTTTTTATTATGACGGTCTCTGGTCTTCTCAGAGTTATTGGAAACATCACCATGACATATTTCCCCTTCCAAAGATGGGTTTATATGAAGTGTTGACTTTCCCTTAGACAAATCTGTACTATCTATTAGCTTATTGGTTTCTAATGAAAAAATACACCACTTCATTAATTGATTATGCCCTGTCATGCTTTTCCCCTGTAAGAATACAAGCCTGTCTTTTCTAAACCTGATGTAAATAAATTTCAGATTTCACATGTAATGACTTTGTATAATGCATGTTTTGAAGCTAATACTTCTAAAATGAGATTTCTCTTTCAAAATTCAGCAATCACCAGTAACTGAGTGTAGTTTGAACTGTGCAGAGCATATTATTCTAGATATCATTTGCATAAATTGTACCTGGAAAATTGGGACTCCACAGGTTTGTTCCTGTACATTTTCTTTGAATTAAGCAACAGAATGAATCAACATTTGCTAAATGTGATAAATCTGTCCAAAGTTGTATGTAAGGATAGGAATAAAGATTTGACAGTGATCCCTACACCAGTTAACTACAGATGCTGATTTTTTAGGGAAGAAATATAAAAATGGTCTAATGGCATTCTTGTGTAATTTTTACTTGAAGAATAATAAAAACTTTGGCAAACCAGAAGTTTACATACACGCTAATACCACAAAACTAAGATATAAAAGCCATTTATTCAAAAAAATGTGGTGGTGTCAAATCACATACACAAGCCAATATTGAGCTACAAACACAGACCAAACAGTTCTATAAACAGAAATTGGAGTGTTCATATACCATAGTACCTGAAAAAGACCGTTAATAAAAAGGAGTCCATAAGTATTTCATTTCACTTTTTCTATATGGCTCCTTGCTGAATGTCTTTGCCTAAGTTAGTGTACAATGAGCCAGAGGTAGAGTCCCAAGTAAAGCATCTAATGCCTCAGGGCTCCATTAAAAATCTTTATTCTTCTAAACAAAAGGAAAGTCTAGTCTATAGTTTTCTGTATGACACTGAAGTAAAGCCTCTTTGCTTGAACAGTACAGCATTCCCAAGCGCATTTGGCATTAACCTAGATTGAGACTGTGCTTTGTGGAACCACCTCAGTTCTCCTCCCCTTCAGACTCCGATTCTAGAAGAGAAGAGAGTAAAACACTTCATGTAGGTTGCACAAGGACTTTGATGGGAGTAATTCTATAAAAATAACAAGTTATCCTTCCAAAATGAAAATGAAAATTTTCACCACACCTACTACTTCCTAGGAAAGGTTGGCAGATCAAACAGAGCAAACAAGAAACACAGCTTCAAGAAATGAAGGTTTACTCTGCTGCCCTCCATGGTGGAGCTCTTAATGTACAGATCTATCAGTAAAATTTTCACCACATTGCTATAAATGACTCTGGTCCTCATCTGCAGAGCCACACAATGTGTACCTGAGCTGAGTTTAATAAAGGATCAGCATTATTTGCTCACTCTTCTAATCTCTATGAGTAGACTGTACTGCTCTCATCCAGGAAGCATCCTTAAAACTATTTGCTCTGCAAATATCAATCAGCATCACCATCCAGCCTATCTAGAAAGGCTTAGTGGTGTTACCCTACGGGAGGTATGAAACATGTACAAACCAAATTTTTTAATGGTTTTTATAGCACAAGATAAAGTTCATTTAGTAATAGAAGCAGAAGAAGTAGAAGTAACCTAGAAGCAGGAATATACATGCTGGTTTTGTAACCTAAAGCTACTTTGCATCGTATTGTATTTCTGTGTTCACCTGACAGGAAAGGGCTCACTGCCAACAAATATTACACCGTAGATCAAATTTCTGAGAGCAAACATGGTCTGCGTGTTCTTACAGAAACATTTTGTCGCAGTTTGTACTGGACTTTGTAATTAAGGACATCTGGCAGAGGGGACATGCAGGAAAGGATAAAAAAGAGCAGCCAAGGCATACAAGCAGAAAATTAAAAGGGAAAAAAAAAGCTTAATTAGACCAAGCTTGCCTATCCAAAATCTAAAGTGTGAAAGCAGCTGCCATTTTTATACTGCTACCTCAACATGTGAATTGCTGCTAAGTTTTACCTGTTTCTTGTCATTAGTACAAATTCCCTCCAAGTTTATAAAATTAATTATATTAAATGGATGCAAATGAACCTTAATAATTCTATCCCTATCTATTACACATGGATTTATCTTCCCAAATGATGGGGAATTCTTCTTCCACGCAAAAAAAGATAACTTACTTATTCAGTACAAGTATTTTCCTATGAAGAACATGAGGAAAACCAAGTTAGGGACTAAGGAAACTAGTTCCCCCTGTACATAATCATTTTAAAGCAGCAAATACAGACCACATAGTGTGAGCCTGATCATTCAGCTAAAGCCAGTTTCAAGAGCCAGGGCGCAGGCAAGCTCATGCTATGTGCCATTAAACATGAGAATAGCAAAAAAGGCACTGAGACAGAAAAGTGTTTGGCTGCAGTGCTAGCACCAAGGTACTTGATGCTGTCATCAGTGCAGAGTTCCCCCCTGCAGAAGCTCAAAGAGTTTATAGAGAAGTGATACCCAATAAATAAAGGACTTCACAGGGACACCAGATTCACTAAAAGAGCAGCAAGTGTTGTTAGGCTTAGGCATGCCTGGAAACAATTGAGACAGTCATGCCTGCTGTTTTGTATTTTAAGTCCTGAATACTACATATCCTGGTACAACTAAAATGTGAAACAAAAAATTTGTTTTGCAAAGAGACTACCATAGTTCTTCAAATGAACCCATACCTTCTTCAGCGTTTTGCAGCCACTCCACAAATTTCTTCATCTGGTCAAGAAAAACACTTTTGCCTTTAGCAACGTGTGCTTCTTTATACCACTTGAGGATAGCTTCTTCACTCAGAACATCAGCTGAAATACAGATCAGTGTTTGTAAAAAGATGTATTTTTTAGAGATTAGCGGATTTTGAACACGAGAGGAGAAAGATTTTTTAAAGACAGCATAAAGCTAATATGATTGCAGTGGAACAAGCTTTGCATGATCTGTATTAGGCCACAAATACAGAATATTTGATTCCAGATGCAATAAAATGTGTAATGTATTAGGCTTAAAATAAAGTATCAAATATTGTGCTTCTGTCGAGAAGAGTTCTTTATTCATCTGTTTTATATATACTACATAAGTTGGCTGGATAAAATAAATAAAAATAATCAGCCTGCACATCTTGGAAGTTACCACAATAAGAATTACCGTGCTTTTTCTTGCTGTATTAGAGAATTGTGCATGGGTTCTGGAAGTCTGAAGTGACAGACATCTCCTGACTGAACACTTAAGAGACAGCCAGTAGAGATTTTTTGCAATCATTTCCCCCTAAAGGCCTTATATTGTTTTTAGCTAATAAGTTTTAAAGTCACTATTCAGACCACCCATTTTAAGGGATTGGCTTGGATGGACAACACAGCTGACATTTTTATGTCAAGCATCAGGAACAAAACAGCTGTCAGTGAGGACATGTGAGCTGAGTATAATTCAGAATAAAGAAATACTAATAAATAGCAAGGACACTTATTGTTACAAACATATGCAAATTTAGGTCTAGCAACAGACCTCTTGCCTCAGGACAAAGCTCCTGTGATCCAACCAAGCCAACTATCTCAGTAATTGATGGCTGCGGAGGCAAAATCTGGGACCCACAATGGCATCTTGGCAGTTATGTAATACACGAGGCAAGAAAAAACAACGTCAACAACAAAAAAAATCCAACTGTATTTTTGCTATAAAAAGACTAAAGACAGCTTTCTACACCTCATTAAAATTTCCATTCTTTTTGTCTTTGAACAAACTACCCTCCCTGCTCTGCAAAATCAACACATTTATGTACTTCACTGCTTCCCTGAGCTGCTTGGTGCTGTCCCACCCACTGGGTATTTGCTTGCCAGAGCACCAACCCTGACCATCACCTTCTGCTTCAGCCTGAAGTTAGAGCAGATGTGGCAGGGAAGGGAAGAAGATAGATTGAAATAAGTGACACTAAAACCCCAAAGCATCTGATCAAATGAGACAGAGGAGACACATTTCACATATGTTGTTGAATAATAAACAGAAGGAAGCAACCAGGGATACGTTTGAACTTAATCAAAACTATTCCAAGACATTCAACAGTAACTGAGTATGAAATCTCCCTAAAAATTAGGAATTTAGTAAGTGCATGTGACCAGAAATTACCTCGTCTCTCATGCACTTTTCCAAAACAAAACCTCTTCTGCAGTTTACTGCAGTTGACAGTAATGCTGAGAAAATGCAGGGAGAACAGGACTGAGCTGGCTTTAGGCTCTTTTCCGTACATATAAATTGTGCTTAGTAAACCTACAAGTGGCACACAAGTCCACCATCTTCCTGAAATCACAACCTGGCACAATGAACTTTCTCTCCAATGTTACAGAAATGCTGGAGACAAGAAGGAAGTTTCTAACAAATTGCATTAAATACTTGCTGGTAGTCCTTAGCAGCAGCTCAAAGGCATTACAGTATTTAACAAAACTGGATTTTAATTTAGCAAACCTGAAAATATTTCACATGGATTAATGAGCCTGCAGTTTAATGTAAAAGTACACATGAAAATATTACATTCATCTCAGAGTCCTGAGGTTCACACAACTACATCTCTAAAATTACCAGGCAATGACGCATAAGGACAGGCAAAGAAAATCAGGAGAGATTTCAGAAAAAAAAAACAACAGCCGAAAAAACCCAAGTAGAGCAACCCCATCCCCATCTCAAGCTCTGGGGCACTGTGGACAGTCACAAGTATGAAGCTGCTGTACAGAAGTGCTGAAGCCCATTGCTGCATTACAGGCCACATTATGATACCGTACAAGGAAGCGCCTCCAGGTAGGCACATAGCTCAGTTCCAAAGTAAACAGGACTCAAACCTGTTTTTTTTTTTTTATTTGCAGCCTGTAAGCTCAATGGTTTAGTTGCCAAAGGGGAAAGGGCAGTTTCTCCCTCCCTTCCCAAAACCCCAATCTGATAAATGCAGCATGTAATCTCACTGTGTGCCTCAAAGACTAAAACATCCGCAAGTCTGGAAGATGAAAAATTTGCCTGTATTTAACTCCACGGCAATAAACCTCCTACCCTAACAGAGAAGAATAAAATGCCCTGAACTACAAAAAGGACAACTGCAACGCTCCTTTAATTTCCAAGAAATATTATGTGTAATACATTCGTGCCTCCAATGCTCATAAGGGATGACATTCTCCTGCCAGCACAAAGATGCTTAATTCAACAATCATGCAGGAGAGGGTGTAGTTAATCATACCTCTAAGTTGCTTTGAAGCAGTGGGAAGGGAAAACGGACGGAGGATGAAGGGAATGACTCATTTTGTATATATATATAGCTATTCCTCATAAAGTTGATTATAGATATGGTTTAATGGCTGAAGCTGAACACTGCGGCTTGTGGGTGTGTGCACATCATTTTCACTGCAGTCCCAGGTGATGTGAGCCCCAGAGAGCTGCTGTTCCTGCAGGTGCAGCCAACTGCCACTCAAACCACCCACGGCCAGAGCCTCCAGGGACGTCCCTCATGAAAGAGAGAAGCTGCAGAGCAGAGAAACTGAACAGCCCAGTCTCTTTTCTTCAGGGTTAACTGGAAAGTTACTTGAAGTTCAGGTCTTGGCTTTGCACTCAATCACCCGGTTCAAATGAATTTCTGCTTTTAACTCAAACCATATAGCCACGGGCAGTAAAGGGAAAAGCACACCCTGGCAGCTGCCAGCACAGTCAATCAATCTGCAAAATTCAACTCTATTGCAGCTAACTCAGCTGGGAGAACAGAGCCTTCAGGCAAGGGCTCTTCCAATGCAAGGAATGTCACCCACAGTACAGTTAAGGCCTTTCTGGTTTGTTTTGGGTCTTTCCCAGGAAAATTTTGCATCAAACACCACAAAAAAGTACTTGAATAATGAAGATATTTAAAGATAATTGTGATCCATCAAAAAACAAAACCCCTGTATGAAGATTCCATTCTTCTAAGTGTTTCCTGCAGAGTTTGGGAATATCTGTCAGTCTGCATCATTTGGTTGCTGTATCTCTGTATTGCAAAAGAATCTCTCTGAGGCCTAATTATATCTCAAACAAGTCCTATTTCACATGTACTTGTGATTGGTTATTTCTTTCTGTATTATGTAAATGTTGTCTTGCGTTCTAATGAAAAAGTACACAGAAGTTTTGTGTTTGCCATTCAAAGGGTGAAATTCTGATCCTCATGAAAGGAAAATATTATTGATTTCAACAGTGTCAATATTTCACATTTGAAATTTCAAGGATGCACACAAACTAAAAGAAAGGGGATCAACAGGTAAATATGATATATAGCATGTAATGTAATAACAACAATGCTTATTTTACCAACAGTTAAGGGGCACGCTGCAACACACAAGGAACTAACAAACAACATACATCTTACAATGCAAGCAAGGAGACCAGCAAACTTACTGAGTGCCACTCAGAATTCAGCAATTCTTATTCTGCAAATGGCTTTAATACCTTGTTCAAAATGCAGCTGGCAGATTAACAACTGGACTGGCTTTAAGTGAAAACCAGAGAACCAACATCATAGCTGGGGATCAGTATAGAACTAGACAGCTTATTTATCTCTATACTGTCTCAGGAACACAAGGGTAGAATATTACTACTACTACTACTACTAATGATGTTGTCAACAAGCTTTAACCAACTACAGAACTGCTTTTACAAATTATACCTACAATCTGGTAAGAAGCTGCAGGTCCTTAAGGGAAAATAGGGCCTGGGTTTACATTGGGGAAAAAAATGGATGCTCCTTCTTGTTTAGAGACAGAATAATAAATGAAAAAAAAAACACCACCACAGGCTTTCAAGATCTTCTAGATGCTAATGAGCTCCAGCTGTCAACATGTTTAGGTATTTCCAGGTAATTCACAGGAAATTAATCCAAGGGCTATTTTATGATGGAAATATGGAAAGCATTGAGATGCAAGATGTTGGACATGCTGACAAGAGTAGTCATAGAACTAAATTAGTCAAAGTGTGACTGGCATTAGGTGCCTATCATCACTGCTGACTATTTTTACGCCCAGGAAGCACTCCCTCATAATGAGTAACAAGCAATAAACTGTCCACATTCATGCTGGTACAAAGCTGCATTTCTATCTGCCCATTCACAGATATTCAAATACCTATATCTGTCCCTAGATGAAGTTCATAAGGGACCCTGAAACCTCTCCAGATCTTGTGCATGTTACACTTAAGAACAAAAGAAAGGGGAACAAGAGTGTCTGCTATTCCCTCACCACTGACACAGCCAGTAACAGCTTTAGGGGGTTTTTTTCCTCAGCTATTGGGAAACAGAAGATATGCTGCCATTGGGAAGTTAGCTAAATAAAGTGTATGTCTCTAAAAAGACTTGATGGATTGTTTTTAATGAATAGATATAAACTGGGGAGAAGGAGAACGTGAAATCTACCAGCACTGAAACAAAAAAGAGGCAGGCAGCATGGCACTGCACAAGCCACACCATGAGCCTTTAAAAAAACAGGAATTGAAGCCCTAGCGCTCCCAGAATCTTCCCTGGTTGACAAAGTAGGATGTCCTCACCTAATGGACACTGATTAACTCCAAAGCTGCCAAAACCAGATGGAGCTGATGCTCCTTGCATCCAGCACCCAGAAGGGCCCTATGGCAGTGGCTGTATGGTCAGGCAAGCAGCAGGTCTGTTAAACAGGGCAGATCCAGCTTCAGCCTAAACGGAGCCAGGAAGGGCTGGCAGCTGTGCTGCCACATGACGGCATCAGGTGGCAGAGGCAGGTGCTGCAGCACCCCTGCCCCAGATATTCCAAGCAGGAATACAGGCACGGCACATATTGCAGATATTGAACAGACCATACGGTAGCTCCAAACACTCCTCTAGACGTCATGTGAATCCTAAACAGTCTTGTGGCACTTGTAGTGCTGGGGCTGAAGTCTTCTCAGCCCTCCAAACAAGCCTGCCCAAGTAATCTCCAGAGTCAGAATGAGAGCAGGTGGGGTGAGCAGAGTAGATGGGAACTGGGTTCTTCAAGCATGTTAAATTTAATATTCAATTCAGTGATTTATTTTCTTTTTAATTTTTAAATATTTTGGAATGTCAGGGTTGCTCTTGCGGGCTAAAACAGTAATGCATCTCCAAAATTTCTGAAGGCAATCCTACACAAGACTATTTCTGGTTTAACCATCAGTTATGCTCTGAGTGCACAGCAATTACGCCTCTCATTCATCATGTCCGAAGCAAATGTTCTTTTCCAAAGAAAACTGAATCAAGTGATTGCTGCAGCTTGCAGCTTCAAGATTTTCAACAGTCATTAATAGTATTTACAAATGGTAGAATTTGAGGGCAGAAGGACAAGGTGCATTGCTTTTTCATTTATCATTGAGGCCACGCTATACTGACAGAAAGATAGAAATAAATCCACATGATTCACTTCCTTCTGCCTTCTGAAACCATGAAATTATTTTAACAGTTGGAACTCATTTGCCTTGAACATGTACCTGGACTCAACAGGGTGAACAAAGACCAACATTAGGTTTCTACTCCTGCTGATTTTTCTCCTCCAACTATTTATAGCAAGAACGTCAGAACAAACTATTTGGCACCCACCCATCACACGCAGTGCAAGACCATTAGTCTCTATGACAACCTGATCAGAATAAACTTGTGAAGAAGTCAATTTCACAATAAAAATGAAATCCATCAAAACTAGCACCTGCAAAAAATTGGCAGGGAAAGAAGAATAAGGAAAGCTCCTTCTGGCAGGGAGTGAGTCAAAAAACACTCCAACTCCAGACCCCTGAGGAATCTTCCTGCTAAGAGGGTCTGCACTTTCAAAGTTTCTTAAAACCAAGCTCTGATCTACTTTTGAAATTTGCCGAAAATTCATGGAAATGTCTTCCTAGAACTGGTTTTATCTAAGGACTAAACTGCACTTGAACTGACTGGACAGTGCTTGATCCGGCTCATGCTTCTTGAATATAGAATGGAAACAACAGAGGGAGAGAAGCAGCTTTTCCTGCTGCCACACACTACTTTGAACTATTGAATCACACAGTATTCCAGAGTTCAACTGCAACACAGCTTTCTCATGTGCACTACCTGGTGAAATGTCATAGGCGAGTGGTTGACACTGAGAATCCAAGCACTGAATACAACAGTGGATTATACATTTTTACCTTTATAAAAGAGTACCACAATCTTCTGAAAGGCTTTCATGAAGTGGATGTTGTCATAACAGTACTCCTGCACCTTCTGGAGTAAGATCAATTCTGACTGGCCTTGAGTGCTGAACACAGCAAGCAGCGGGGCATATTGCTGAAAGGAAGAGAGGGTAAAAAACAAAATGCATATCAGTATACCTAAAAATAAATAAGCCTTTTTTGGAATAAACATCATTAATTTTATCTCTGAAAAGGTTTCACTGAAATCTTAAGATTTACTTGTACACTGCATTTTCTGTAACACATAAAATGCATATACACAAATATCCATGAGTTTTTGTAGCCTATCCTGCATGCTGTAAACTAAAATTCGGTACCACTTAGTTACTGAATTCTGTAAGATCAGTTTATAAAGCCCACAATCTGGCAGTACTGCTGTCATACATTTCACAAGACAGCATTCTCTTCATTCAGGAGTGATGCTTTACAGATGTTCATAATGTAAGACATCCTAGGATGAAATACATGAAAAAAAAAAAAATCCCTAGTTTCACAAGGGCTTTAGAAGTCCCAGGAAACTGAAATAAAGTAAATTATTTCAAGTTGACTGTGATTCAGCTGTCCTTATTTTTTCTCATAACCACAATCAAGCGTATCACGACACCCTTTTCTTTCATTATCAGCAATGTTTTCCAAGCACAGTATTAACTGCTAATGTTAATCTGACAAGACAGTAGTGGCACATTTCATTGTCTTTTCCTGGAGTTTATTAATATAATAAAAAATAAAGCAAAAACTTTTCTGTTATGCAATTTCCCCCTTATTTCAGATCTTAAAACTAAAAATTACACTGAAGGACTGTATCTTTCCTTAAAAGCTAGTGTTTATATCCATATCTCTCCAATTTCCTGTCATCTTAGCCTGTGATGAGTCCAGCTAAGACTGCAATCTTAAATTTAAGGTAATATTAAAGAGCATTTTTCAGAGATGCAGTCAAATTACCTTTGGTCTTCAGAGACCCTAGCCAAATACACACTGATTACTACTTCATCTGCTCTTGCAGTTTTCAGCTCAGCCTTTCTTCCTAGTTTTCAGTAACTCCCAGTTTGACATTATCCAGCTGGATTAGCAATGGCCTGATATCACAGAGTTCTGGTCTGAGTGACCAGGCCCGCTGCTGGTATTGGTCAGGGGGTAAACCACCCATCACCCCCAGCACTGATGGGCATGTTTAAAACTACACACACACCAGCACCTCTCTGCAAGTGGCTAAATCCTGAGGGTTTTACTCAATACGATCCACGGACATAAATAATTACTAAAACACACTAAAATCAACTGAAATTTGAAAAGTTGTTCCAAAATGTGTTTTGCAATAACTAGCAGCTATTTAAGAAAAAGAGAGCACAAACTCACAATAGCAAAGAGCAGCTCAGCAGGCTGACAGTATTTAGTACTTTTGGAATAAACTCCCTTAAAATGGCTAGATGCAGCTAACACTAGAGGAAAAGTTTTTCCACTTCTGGCAGGTATAGCCACATCTTTAGAAACAACGTCAGTGCTTTGGTAAGAGCACTGAAAAACTTGTGCAGGCTGTGAGTAGCTCTTTTTCCCTTTTTAGCCCTTGTTGTATTGAGCTAGTATCTAGGCAAGTTGCAGGGAGGCAGGGCACAGTGCAGCTGATTTATTTAATAGCCTTAGCAGAACTCACCCCCATCCATATGTTTGTGAAGTGCTGCTGTCTATAAACATTAAGTAACTTCTATTAAAAATCCTATGTTTTCACCTTGGAAGTAAACTGTCTTCATTTTGCCATATCTGACTTTATTCCCTTGGCATTCCTCCCTCACTTCTCCATTGGTACAGGCTCACAGTTACAAGTTTCACAAATGTCGAACTGACTAAGGAACCTTCTTTCTCATTGCTGGCTGAGCAAGTGGCATCATTTTCCATTTGTGTCGTGTTAGGGAGCAGGGAGTCAGCACCCACACTGCTGTGAAGCTCATCAGAGGCTTGCCTCCAGTGAGAATTGTCTGGAAGATTCTCCCCACCCATGGAGAACATCTCTTCTCTGCATTGCATGTGGCCTAGGCCACTAAGCCCCAGTGTCACAGTGAGGTTACTGGGACGGTGAGGAGCTTATTCTGTGAGATCCAGGGTTGAACAGCTTGCCCTGTCTCCTCCTGAGGTCAGCTCCTGCTGGCTCTGCCATATGGATGGCACACATGACTTTTACTGCACTGCCTGAGTATGCTGGTTCGTGGCTGCCTGCCTCACCTCTGCCATTAGGTAGCCACCCACCATTTTTAAGATCTGTAAACTAGGACAATACTCTGTGTTCTGACACATCTTTTCAGGGGTGCCTTGTGTACAACTTACTGAAAGAATCCGGTAAGTTAGAGACTGGTACCCAGATGTCAAAGCTCTGGCAATGTGCTTGGTGAAAGTTACCTGTCAGCTAAAGCCATACAGGAATAAATCCCACCAATCTGACATGTCACATATCAAGTATGTATTTATATACATCCCAATCACACCACCAGGTCAAAGCAACTCCCTGACTGTTTCCTGGCACACTGACACACAGGAGAGCACAGAACTAAGCTCTGTATCATCCCCTGACACTGTTAATTCAATTTCTGGAGTTGGCACATACATTGAGGTAGCTGAGAGCCCAAAGAGAAGGATCCAAGATCTGTCTCCAACTGTCCTAACAGGAAGGATGTGAAAAATTCTGTTTCATTTTTGAAGACTGAACTGTAAAGAAGCAGCTATCAAAATCTAAATTTCTATTTCTATTGCTTCTTTTAAAATCTTACCACTAAGTGCAAATAGTAAATACCCCCTACAAACTTGTCATGTGGATGTAGCTAGAAAGATGCCTATCTAATACAAGCAAGATGCCTTACCTAATTCAGTGGGGATACATACCCAGCTGATGGATTGGGTCAGTGAGATCCATAGGACTAAAAATCCAGTCAACAGGATTTGTACCGAGCCAGCTATATTTCTCTTTCCCCAGTGTTTAAATATTCCAGAAAGTGTTTGCTAATTTGCCCTGCAGTACTAGACAGTAACTCTCAATAGATACTTTGTTACAACTCAAAGAGAGATAATCAAATATTACACTAAAAGGAGAAACAATGTCTCTCCTCCTTCTGGAAAGTCTTCCTACTGCTACTGGAGCCATTTGAGAAAACCCGAAGGCATTCAGTCTTACCATCAAAGACTACACAATATCCCAAGTGACTATGTTTCTAGAATTACTGATTGGGAAACCAAATTCAGATAAAAGGACAGCAGCAGTAGGAGCTAAACCAACATGGGAACACCCAAGTATAGAGAGACATCCAATATGCAGAAAGATGTATTTCACCATAAAGAATAAAGCCCAGATTGTTTCTGTTCTAAAGCAAACCTTTGAAGCCCTGGCTATGAGGGAGTATTCTCCTGGTCACAGATTACCTGTTCAAAAGGACTAAGTCTGCTGAAAAACCTCTGCTCTCAGATCCAGTGTCTTGCATTGCACAATTACTTCAGACTTAGATGAGGAATACCAATGATGGCAATGATTGATGCTTCTGCAGTGATTTGGGGTTTCTTTTCTATCCCAAGGTCTTCAGAGGTTTTGTACCAACATGCAATGGTCGTACTGCAACATTGCAGCCTGTCTTTATATTCAGTTCCCTCATCCTCAAGGACAGTAGCTGGATCAGAGAGTAACCACACTGTAGGTACACACACAGTCCCAAGCCAGCTCATTACTTGACAAGTTGCTAGTGTATCCAGATCCCACAGCCAACATAGCCAACAACCCATTGGGATTCTGGCCTTGGCATTCCTGCCTGGATCTATCCAGCCCTCTGCAAAGCCAGCAGAGGTCCCATCTCACCATGCTCCCAAAATGTCTTTGCTTCTGGCAAAGACATTGCAAAGGCAGTTCCTGTAGGCTTACTAGTCAGGTCTGAGCAGGCTGAGTCCCAGCAGTTTCCTACCCCTGTCCCCAGTGCAAGGAGCCTCTCATGGACCTGGCACCCTGGGAAAGCACAAAGGAGAGGTGCTCGGGCTCTCTGCACTGTGGGACTCAGAGCACAAAATGATCTGAACTATCTCAGTTTTGCATCCCTTAAACTGAAGTCAGACTATACACAATGTTTGGTATGCTCAGCATCAGCCTTCAAACACCTGTATCTCCTGCATTTGAACAGGTAAAACTTGACAGCCAAAGAACATATTCTGTGAATTCACAGCTTCCTTCTCTTCTTCACCCATGCATGCACCTTTAGATGTTTGAGGGCCTGCTCTGCAACCAGCTCTTCTTTCTTGTTCCATTCCACAGCATTCATGACACAGGTCCACAGAAGACCGATCACTGCTGGCTCTGGCAGCTCATTTCTTTTCATTTCCTCTTTTACATAAAGCACTACCTGAAAAGGGAAATAAGGGACCTTATCAATGAACCAGAAAAGATGCTGACTTTCCAAATACTTGTCGCCATTTACAACTAACACTATGGTGTAGAAGTATTAAGAAACAAAATTAGAACAAGGATAATAAAAAAAAAGTATTTGGTGTGTTTTTATTTTGAGATGTTACTGTAACTTGACTACAGGTTTTGTCCCCCGCCCCCGAACCTAGTAGTTAATGCAGTTAAAGGAAATACATTCTCAAGCATAAATAAAGGACTCCCCCACCAACAGCTGCACTTGTAAATCCAGAGGATATTTGGTTGCTTTCGTCTTCAGCACAGAGTGAACTGATGAATAAATTAAAATAGTTTAAAGAAAAACAGAGAAAATCTGTTTCTCTCTGCCTAATGTTGATTTAAGTCTTTGATTATGATTATATAAACAGAAAGTTGTAAAAAACCACTTTTACCTCCTTAATTGGGCATTCCTGAGAGAGACGTTCTTGTAGTTCTTTTTGAAGTTCTTTACGAGTCCCCAGTGACTGCTGAACTCTAAGGAAATCTGAGAGTTCTTTTAGTCCTGCTTCAGTAAAATACTTGGCAAAATGGTCTACATTCTGCCGGTTGGCTGGAAATAGTTCCTAAAAAGACAGGAATGCCCTCTGTTAAATAACCAACTCTGACTCTTGACAGAATGGAAAAAACATTTTTTAAGAATGAACAGTGGGAATAACCTGTTACTTCACTTAAAACACTGCTTGTATCCACACTGGAAAAGTCAACACTTCATTCATATTGCAGTGTTTTGCTGTAGTAAAGGGAAAAAATGTCCAGTTACACAAATAAGCTAACACCCACTCCATGTGAAGTGCATGTAATTATGTAGCCATGAGCTGAACACATTGCTCAAAACAGTCCTAAGAGGAGCTAGACTTTCTCCAGATTCCAAGAGTCTTGTAAGGAAAGTACAAAGGAATAGATGGCAAATCAATTATAAGCAAAGCACATTTATCACACTCTCCCAGTGAATTCACACATTTATCTCTTAAGAAAAATAAATTCAACAATACATAAGTGGTCCAGGCACTCCGGCCTACCACTTATTTAACAATCATTTACCAAAAATCACAAAATCCACTATGTACTGTTAACATTAACTCCTGTAGGTATTTCTAATTAAAAGATACTGTCAATTTATGAAAGTCCAGCTACTTAGAAAAGTTAAAATTATTCTTAAAAATTACTACAGCAAATGCCTTATCTCGGAAAGCATTCAATGGCATTTGTTTACCATCCATTCTTGGTGTCTTAACAATGATCTGTGGGATGGATAGTACTTTCTTTTTAAAAAGAAGCTAGAGACTCCCCATCTATTTATTTATTGACTCATGAGATTAAGAAGAAACTTTCATGAAGGCATCTATGCTAGGCAACATCATCTGATACTTTACAGTTGTTTTAATAGAGCAGAGTAATGAGAGCCAACAGCTGAAAGTTTAAGTCAGTCAAGCTTGAAATGGAAAGAAGATGCAGTTTTCTCCTCCATCCCCCCCACCATAAACAGTATAATTAGCCCATTTCCCAGCTTAATGGCAAATTATTTATGACTTGGACATTTAAAAGCAAGTACAAATTGAAGAGATGGAGGGGCATGGGAGGCTGATTCACTTTTGAAAGATACTTGCTTAATTATATATTATTGAGGTAGAAACAGGAAATACTGCTGAGTCTCCAGGCAGTGCTACACAGGATGTGTATTTGACTGAATTATCACAGCAGCAATCTTTCTGAGGATTAAACAACCCCCAAGGATCTTCAGAAAGACACTGGGAGAAAAAGGCACATGAAATTGCTACATATTCATATGTTCTCTGAATACCTTGCTACAAACCCAGAACACAGACTTTCAATCCCAAGGCTGAAAGCCTTCCTACACTGCACCTACTAAGTCTGCTGTCACCACTTCATGACCATTTATGCTACCTGGATGGCTACTGCGGCAGGAAATTAGCTTACTATTCATTCACTACACTATTTAAACACTGTTGCTTTAGAAACTTACATTCTAATCATAACTCCTTATACTTTATATATTATGTACAGAAGAAGAACATATTTAAAGAAATAAAGCTTCTCATGCCCATTTGCTGGTATGTTTTATTAGCAGTGGTTAGAAAAAAAAACCCCATTTATTTAATTTCCACGTGCCATATATACAGTCTCTCAGAAGGCATCTGACTAGAGGAAAAATAGAGACAGAATGTAAAAACATGTGAGACTTAATATTCCTGAACCTGTATCAATGTTACAGCCATAACAATATTGCTGTGTTTCAAAATATTTTAGAAATGTTAACAGAGTCTGAGGGGGAGTTAACACGCTTACAGCAAACTACCATCTGCATTTCATTTCCTTCTTTCTCCTGGGGAAAGATAAGGATTATTGAAAATATATTGTACTTACTAGCAATCTCTTATCAAGGTTGGCTTTTCTTAAAGCAGAGGTAACAGAATTGGCATCTTTCTCTGCCATCCATGCTTTAAAAAGCTTTACAGCGAAAGAGGCTGCAATTCCTATTAGAGAAAATAATAAAAAAACTGTATAATAATATAAACTGTTTCAGCAGTTTTGAACATCTGACTATAAGAAGTACAAGGTTACAAGAAAGTAACAAGACTGTGGAATGAAAATTGATTTATGGCAACAGAAACAAACATATAGAGCTCAAATGCCTATGTTTTTCTTTCCCACAAAATTAGTTTTCTGAATTATGCTAGATTGCTTGAAAATCTATTTTGCCCATCTCCATTCATTTGTTCAAAGATTTTCTTTGTAATTATTTTTCCTACATTCCCAATTCACAGACTGAGTACATTCCAAAACAAAAAAATATGCATTAAATCAATAGGAAACAAAGGCACAAAACAATAAAGGATAATCAGGAACAAGAACAAAAAAAAAAAAGTATCTTCAAATGTTTTTTTAGCAAATCCTGGAATAGGGATAAATAACTTCACAACTTCAAGGTGACTGATTGTACTATGTCCTCCTAGGAAGCATTTAGTAGCCAGTAGTACCAGGCACAAATACTATTTTAAGTGAAAAAATTCCTTCCTCGAGGCACAACTTAGTATTTTTTGTATTAAATCAAACGATCTCTACCTCCACTAGCTGTGGATTTCCCAGGGGAGTTAATAAACCATTAAGGCCACACCTCCTATTTCCTAGAGCTGCATCACCACCATGACTGCTCCAGATTCTCCACTGCAAGTGCAGGGAGCTGAAGGAAGCTGAAAGGTCCCAGAGATGGAGCTCATCCTTGAGGAAGGTTGCCTGTAGGTCAGTTACTATTCTCCATACCACACTCATACCAGCATCAGGGCTACTGAAAGTAGTGATAATGGTAATACGGCATGAAAAACACAATCTTATGCTACAGCTGGCCACTGTAGTTTTCTGTCTCACCTCCAGACAGTCCAGAAGCTCTTAGAGCTAGATGGGACCTACTGGTGAGGAACTTCATCACTCCTAACCACTTTATAGATAGATATTTATTATTTTTATTTCTGGGATACTTCGACTAAAGGAGCCACCAAACAAGAACAGAAGAGACAATTCCCAGACCACTGGAAAGTTCACTGTCAGTCTTTACAGATCTTGACTGTTTATGGCAGTTTTGGCAACTTTATTTGAGGAGCTTAGTCGTGAGACACAATCCTTAGTGAAGTACTGTATGGAACTGGGGTGCACAGTGCCATGCCAAGAGAGGCAAATACTTCTTTGGGCTTGTTTTCCATGTTGGACATGATGCAGCAATCCTAAGTACTGCAAGCTGATTAATCAAGACTCACAAAGCCTGGTCAACCAGTAGGTGACTCAGGCATAACTTCCACCTGCAAACACACTTCAGGATATCCATGTGCTTATGTGCTCAACACCAAAATTGAACGGAATAGTCTCTGTCACCAAGCGTTGTCCCAACACACGTATCCTAAACAGTTTTTCTAGTTTTAGCTTAAAGCAAAGTAAGTTTTATGCCAGCATTAGTATTAGAGGGTGTACTGTTTTCAGCTGAGGTAGCTGAATTTTTTTCCACAGTGGCTGTATAGGGCTGTATTTTGGATTTATGCTGAACACAGGGTTGATAATACAGATATGTTTTTGTTATTGCTGAGCAGGGCTTACACAGAGCCAAGACCTTTTCTGCTTTTCCAACTGCCATGCTGTTTGGCAAGCAGAAGTTGGGAGGAGACACAGCTTGGACAGCTGACCCCAACTGACCACAGGGATATTCCAGACCATATGACATCATGCTCAGTATAGGAGGTGGAGGGAAGAAGCAAGAAGGGGGGAACATTTTAAATGATGGCTTTTGTCCTCCTAAGTACCCGTTATGTGTGATGGGGCCCCACTCTCCTGGAGGTGGCTGAACACCTGTCCATGGGAAGCAGTGAACTAATTCCTTGTTTTGATTTCCTTGTGTGTGTGACTTTTGCTTTCCAAATTAGTCTTTATCTCAACCCATGAGTTCTCCAGCTTTTACCCTTCCCATTCTCTCCTTGATCCTGATGGTGTGGGAGTGAGTGAGCGGCTGTGTGGGGCTTGACTGCTGGTTGAGATTACACTGTGACAGAGGGGGTTTGTCCTAGGGCTTCACTACCCACATATTTTCAGACTTACTTCTCATTTACAGCCCAATTTATGACTGACCTGTTCCTATGCACTCTGTGCACGTGATGCCACTCTTTTCCTTTAAATAGCTCTTCTCTTTTTGTTTGCTTCATTCGTTTTCCCCCTTATTTGCAGAAAGTAATTTCAGCCATTTATTTTATTGACTAACCCAATTAGCTGCTCCTCGTCTTTGCACTACCTTGCCAGCACAGGGGACAAGAAGGATATACTTAACCCTGACAAGATTCCACCACCACCTAGACCTTTCTCTGTCTCTACTACAAATATGTCAGCAATCCACAAAAGAAAATTTTGGTTTCCCTCTATATTTAACAGTAAAAGTAATGGCGACACTGAAATAAGGTAATCTAAAAATAAATTAGGTATTTGTGCTCAAACTTGACAGATCTGTTGTTGTGGTTTAAAGGACAACAACTTTTTTTCTCCTTCCTGGGGGGGGGTTCTTTGTTTTTCTACTTCCGCCGGGGCACAGTTTCCAGCAGAGGTGAGGAGCCCACGGATTGGCTAATTTTAAGATGGGCACTCCATGTAGCCATTGAATATTAGGGGCGTCTTTGCGAAGCTTACATTTTTAGGAGCGGGAAGTTTGAAGTCCTCTTTGATTTCCGCCCGCGGTGAAGGTAACTCCGGCATGGCCCTGGCCGGCCGCTCCGGGCCCCAGGGCCTGGCGGCCGTGCCGGGGCTGCGGCCGGGACCCCGGGACCCTGCCGAGTTTTCCCCCCTCCCCCCTCCCCTGCCTCGGGCAGTGCTCTTTGACTTCCGTCCGCGGGGGAGGTGACGCCGCATGGCCCAGGCCGGCCGCTCCGGGCCCCGGGGCCTAGGGGCCGTGCCGGGGCTGCGGCCGGGGCCCTGCCGGGTTTCCCCCCCCCCCCCCCAACGGGGTGAGAGAGAGAGAGATCAGCCTGCGGTTACCGGGATTTGAGCCAGAGAAGAAGGCTTCAGAAGCTCCTAAGTCAATGAGAAAAAAGTTAAAGACTAAAGGAGGGGAGAAAGAAGAGATGCCTTTAAGCTGAAAATCTTTTGTAAAGCCATGGTGATGAACTGCTCCTTGTAACTCACGGAATACCTTGGGGGGATGCCGCGAATGTCCTGCTTGTAACCTGAGCAAAGGCACTTGGTGCTGAAGCAGTTGTGATTAATGAGGAACTTGACCAGAGGGAGAGAAAGATGGGGACCAGGCTACAGATATGAGCGATGAGAGTCCCTTGCCCTCGGGGATAGAAGAAGACCCCTTGTTCCAGGAATGAGAAACCTTGCTTCCAGAGAGAGAAGACCTTTGCTTTCCTACCAGGACAACTCATCCTTAAAACTCCACCCCATAGTATATGAGTGAGCCCTTGGATGACAGTTGTGGGAAAAGCTGTAACCAGGGGAAGACTTGTGTCACATGTGAACTAATATCCTTTCTGGGCGGGAGTTCACAGTGATATGGATTCTACAAGAGACTTATGCGTCTTGTGGGAAAAAATCTCCATGGTGAGACAAGAGAGACTCTTCTTCCAATTGGACTGATGAAAGCCTATTTCAAGAGTGGTAAATTGACCAGGGGTTTTCTAAGTTTGTTTCTCTGTGTTGTTGGTGAGAACGATGGTGGTAAAGGAAGATAAATGAGGTGGGAGAAAGGAACCATCATGGGTGAGGGGCTGGGGGGAGGAAGAAGAAACCACCTGGGGGTTGATTTTGATTCTGTTGTCTTTTGTTAATAAACTATTTTTTATCTTTGAAGTTTAGGCCTGTTTTGCATTTCTCTTAATCCTTATTCTCATAAAACCACTACACTACACTCTCGCCTGGTGTGAGCAGGCGAGCAGGTGAATGTGAAACCGCTACATTAAATGGTGTTTCTGCCCGGTTTTAAACAAACCCATGACATCTGTCCACACAATCTACCCTTATCTCTCCTTCAGCCATTTCTTGGCCAATGTTACAAGTCCCATGCTGATCAACAACTCCCTCAGCTCACCTAATTGTTTCCTCATGTATTTTAGCCTCACCTGCCTGCAGCATTGTTTTTTTGTAAATCAAAGAAAGCCTTGAGTTTATTCATGTATGATCTGCTTGTTTTGCCTTGCTCTGTTCCCCATTTTTCAATTATTCTTGCATAAAATATCTACCCCAGGATACTGATGGAATAATCTTTCCTCAAATGCTGTCAAGAATGCATTTTTAGTATATATAAACCAAGAACCAAAAGCATATGTAAGCTCTGACAAAAGTTTAGGGCTCCTAGAAACATAAGTTCTTAATGCAAATAAGAATTGTATTTTTAAAATGCTGAATTTAAAATATAACAATTTACATGATTTTTAAAAATTTGGGTTTTCCAATGGCTCTTGTCTTCCCATAACTAGGAAGACTTTAATTTAAACATGTTGCAGACAATCACCCTAAAAACATGGATTAGTGCTTTTGTTTGAGATTTTTCCTAGTTTAATTCTGATTCCAAAAGCTGTGAGTGATGACAGAGCAAAGCTGCAGCTGTGGTTCTTCTTTCTGCAGCATTTAGAAGACAAATGTAATGGTTAGCATGCTGCAAATGAGAACATGAAGTTAGAATAATTTTTTTTTAAATGAAAATTAGAATACATTTTAGCTAACATACAACTCTTTAACAAAACCAAAAAAAGGTCATGAAAACTGCTTAAAACTACCAGTACATTTGCAATCATGCCAGGTAGTCAGAACTGTCAGTGAAAGAAATTGTTGAGCAAGCAGTTGGAAAACCAGGACTCCAAGGTAGATGACTATAAATATATAAAAAAATTCCTTAAAAAAAGTAATCTCAAAAAGGCATTGTACCTTAAGACTGAAAGAACTCATTTACTCATCATATAATAAACACAAATTCATGAGAAAGTTTATCAGTCACTGATCACTACTAGTGAAGGCAAAATGAGGGACTGATTTGTTTTTCTTCTGCAATACCCCACATGCCTGCATGGGATCTCTGTCCCACTTCTCACTCAAAAGATATTACAACACTTTAAGAAATGCCAGCAGATATATCTCAGGAATAGATATTATATTTCACACCTTTATACTAACACAATAATACATATATTCTACAATTCTGCACACACCAGTATAACTCCCAAAAAACCATAAATCCTTTGGGGTTTGTTTTTGTTTTGTGGCTTTTTTCTGTCTGCCTGGCTTCTTACTAGATTTCACAAAGTATGCTGGCACTGCTGTCTGTATATGCCTCTGCTTTAAAACACTGATTTCTGTTGTACAGTCACAAGTTTCCAACTTTCCTTTTATTGCACTGTATATAATATGCTGTAATAAAATACATCTCCTATAAAAAAGCAAAGGTAAGAAAAAAGATACGGAAAATTACCTTCTTTGACGATATTGTCAGTGAAGAGGCTTGTTAAAATTGTAGCAGGAAGAGTCCCATTGGCTAACAGGATGCCAGAAAGCATTGCCAGTTTTGTCTGCTCTGTCTCAGTAAAGGCTTTAAGAAACAACAGAAGCTGTGGACCAGACAAGGAAAAAAAATATATTTGAGGCATAGGTAGACAACAGAAATTAATATTAACAGTTTATTTCTTATTTCTTGAGCAGCCTCACTACAAATTATAGCAATCACATCAAAATTTATCCATAAGTGTGAGAGTGTCATTTCACTGATACCTTGTAATTTCACTGTCTCTAAGAACACAAACCGGTATCTGAAGGAGCCTACAAGAAAGATGGGGAGAGACTACTTACAAGAGCAGGTACTGAAAGGGAAAGGGGGAATGGCTTCAAACTGAAAGAAAGCTGGTTTAGATTAGATACTAGAAAGAAATCTTTACTGTGAGGGTGGCAAGGCTTTGGGATAGGCTGCCCAGAGAAGTTGTGGATATCCCATCCCTGGCAGTGTTCAAGGCCAGGTTAGATGGAGCTCTGAGCAACCTGGTCTAGCAAGTGTCCCTGCCCATGGCAGGGTGTTTGGAGCTGGATGGTCTTTAAGGTCCCTTCCAACCCAAACCATTCTGTGATTCTGGGATTCTGTGGGGAATATGGCCTTAGTCAGGTATAAAACACCCGTCTTCCCCAAATATATGTATGTATGTGTAAAGATAAAAGTACTTGCCACAGCCCTGAGACACAGAAATTACAGGATCACAGACAGAAGCCTGTCTATTCACATCTTCAGACTTCCAGCTGAGAGTAACACAGAGTTGCAGTTTGTTTTCTAGCTTTCAAAAACTACTGCTTATGCAAACAAAAAAAGGATGGGAAAATTTCCTGTTTTTCTTTAAGGGAAGGGTAAGACAGCACAGTTACAACAGATTTTTTACTGGATAAAATAAGAATTATATTTCAAGTTCAGACATTCTTGATAATGCTGACAGAGGTTAGACAGGAACACAGGTTGATTAAAGACCTTGCCATTCCCAGTACTAATTACAAGAGAAAACAAATAACTTGAGAAAAAATTACAAATCTCACGATCTTGGAAGATCTGAACTACATATACACTTTTTAATTCTATAAAAGGCAATTAAGTCTATTTTTAAAATCTTAATTTCATATGTTAAAATTATTGACTTGAGAGCATATTGATAAAGTACATTACGTTCTTTTTCCTTTACATCAGAAAAAAAAGTCATGCAAAATCAGATTTTGTCAATGGCATTACTGTTAACAATAATGTTTTCCTAATGTGTTGTTGGTGATCACAATATGGGTGATAGGAAAAAAGAGGTGAGACAAAAAAGGACAGCTTCATTGAATCCAAAAAGCTGCTGATTCCATCAGATGCTAGCTTACAAATTTACCATTGTCACAGAAGAAGGGAAAAAAAACCCATACTGCAGATACAATTTTCCAGATTTAAAAAGAATTCTCATTTTCTTCTTCATAAGGAAGAAGAAATGGCAGCCCTCCAAAAGGGTGTCATGACCTTCTGTTGCCAGGACATCCTTTTTTCTTTTCTAAATGAGCAACAAATGCAACTAAATCAAAACAGTTTGTTTTGATAGGAAATTCCCACCAACTTTCCACATTAAGGGTATTTCCTAATTACCAGATTCTACCTATACAAAAGGACAGAATATTACACATGTCCCTGTCCTTGTTTGTTACCATGGACAGTGAGAGATCCTATCCAAGATACCTAAGCAGCTTATCAACAACTGGAAAGCTTTCTGAATGCACTGCAATCCAGGTAACTAATGAAGTTATTAAACCTCATGCAGTGTTTTATGAATAGGTAGGTCTGCTCTGCATCAGTGAACAGAACTGGAAAAAACCTCATTCATACGGTAGTACTTACATAATAACATCAGGTTTAAATTACAGCTTACACAGGCCTGAATGACTCAGCCACAGACAAATCACTCAGAATTTTTTTCATTGGGCTTCAGCCAAATGACTGCAACATACACTTTTAGCTTAAAGGAACAATTATGAAACTACAAAATCTCAAGATGTAATTTTATTTCAGCAAACTGTGACTCAACCACAGAATGTATGAAAATCTGGGATGCAGAAGAATGGAATTATTATTTCTAAATATATGAATGAGAAACAAATGGTGTGCTGTATTTCCAAGTGCAGCAACTAACTGGTGTGTATAATGATGCAGGCAAAGGAACTCCAGGGCCACATTTAATGGAAGACTCAGAACATTTTTACAAAATTTCAATATAATCCTAGTGTAAACTGGAAGCCTGTGGATTTAAAGCTTTCTTTATTCAAGCTTTATCAATACTACTGTACTAAAATGAGATCTGCACAAGAAATCAGAATTAGACCTCTTTACTGGAAGTACTGAGACTATTAATAAAGAGGAAACAGCTTCAGATTTCTGTGTATCCCACTTAAATCTTTTCTCTTTTGCTTCTGTATAAGCAAGAGATGAGGATTTTGATTAGAAAGTAGTCACACTGACCATTTTAATGTAACAGACCAGAGGTTTTGACATACTTCTGAGCTCTAACCTCCATCCTTTTGTCAGTAACGTGTAGATCATGAACAGTTATACCCATTCGTGTCACATTTGAGCCAGGAAAGCAAGAACAGAGCTGCCAGCCAAAGTTAGAGCTGCAGTCCAAGATGGAGACAGTTTCTATGAGAAGGACAGCTAAAAATTTATCCACCCTAATTTTGAAAAATCTGTATTTGTTCAAATGTTTTGGAAGGCCTGAAACCACATGTCTATGGAATTTGCAGCCTTATCTTCTTCCTCTTCCTCTGAAACACGCTCCTTGCAAGTCTCCCCGCATTAATCTGGTTCCTGGTGTTCTTGAACTGCATCCCACTGCAGTATGTTTTAAACAGAACCCTCATCTTCTACAGATCCCTCACTACTTAAAGTACTGTTGGTGCTACTAGCCTAATTTTTCTTTTACTAATATTTTTCAAAAGCAGCTCAAACCTAGACTTGTCCTTTTCTGCTGTTTAAGGATACTATTTTATACTTGCCAGCAATTGTGAAACATAATTTAAGGAGAGACTAGCTGATAGGAAAACCCAAAACCTTTCATAAACCCATTTTAAAAACATGAAAAAGAACAAAAATTTCAGTTCAAAGTTGCTATTTCATATTTTTATTGCTGATTAATTTAAGCACTCTTCCTTTACCATCACAGTTACAAACGTCAGTAGGGAAGTCACAAAATGTCTAAGACACTTCAGAGTAGTTCCCAAGCAGCCACAGAGTGCTCTCCAAGCTAATGCTTCCCTGCTGTTAGCCCAGGAGAGACACCCCTGCTTTCGTTAGATAGATACAAACTGATTCCAGGCATAAAAAGGGCAGCTGTGGCTCACAATTCTGTATTTCTATGATATCTATAACAACTCCCAATTATTTAAGCAGAAATTCAGAATACCTAATAAGCACAAGACCAGACCTAATGTGATGTTCCATGCTGGTTTTGTCATTAAAGTCTTTTAAGCACAAATTCTGGGCATAGAAGATGCATACAAGTAAACACATGCATGTAACATTAAAAGACACATAAGAAAAACAAGATCTTGTGATCTGGAAATCTTAACTGGTGAAAATTAAGGATCTTTACCCACACAGGAAGCATGGTATCTTTTTATGTCTTCATTATGTGAACTGGTCTGTTGCTGCCAGTTTGTCACATCTGCAGACAGCACTGAATTGTCAGCAATGGAGAAGGCAGCTAATATAGCAACAGATATCTGCTGACTGAGTCTTGCCTTTCATTTAAATGACTTAAAGCATTTCTGCTTACTCCCCATGTGATCTCAGAATGTTATTCTCCTCTTATTTCCTGATTCATAGCTTAATTTATGGTTCTTTCATTAGAAAAACAGGAATACAAATAAGAGATGTCACAACATCTCCCAGTACTTCAGACATCCTCTCATGACTTAGTAATATTTACCACTGTTAAGACAAAAAATAAACTTATCTGTACTTTATCCCAATTTTGGTATTAAAAATTTTATATTGAAAGTTACCTAAACATGCCAACACACTAAATAGACATATAATAACTGCATTCCTCACCCACAGAAATACGTATGTAGAGAAAGACAAACACAAGTTTGGAACTTAGAATTTTACTGAAATGATTGCAAAATGTCATGGGCCTACGCCAGTACACTGGGCCATGCTCATATGAACTTAAGCTGCCTACATCAAAACACAGCAAGTGAGCAATGCACCTAAACATCTTTGTCTTCTGTTGAAATTGCTTGCACAAAATAATTTAGATGTAAAACTTTAGATATGTCGTTTGCTTATGCCATCAGAAAAATCATTAAGTGACAATTTTAAAGACAGTTAAGAAGTAAAACAACTGAAAGCTACAAGCAGACCAAAAAGGGGAAAGATGGTAGAAAATAATTTCCTAATGACAAAACTGTGATCTAGAAGACATTAGCCAAATACTTGTGCAAATACCCCTATCTAAGAAAATCTCTCTTAAAAGAAAAGTCCCACTGACACCATCACTCCTTTAGCATGAAACTGCTGGTATTGCCTTGCTTTTTTGGCATGCCTTTTTCTGTGAGAAGAGATAAATTTCCCCCAAGTGCTCTATCTGCCTAATGAGTCTGCCAGAAACATCACTTTCATTGCTGGGACAATGTCCCACAAATAAAACATACACAACTCACTCTCTTACATATCTAACCACCAACTAACTGCAGTAGTCTTTGGTCTAGCAGAAACACTTTCTAGAAATACAGATGTATCTATCTTCTGGCCCTCAATGGGCAGCTACTCCTGTACAAATTACAGCATGCAGGGATCAAAGGATTAAGTAGTTAAAAATCCTGTAGTCTCCTAAGTGAGAAAACAGCCACTTTGTGGGTTCACACAAGCAGGGGGAGGGAGAAGGTAAGCAAAAGGCACCTACAAGTAGTCATCAAGGGTTTTAAGGGCAATGGCAGTGGAGGTGCAATACACAGGCACAAACACCCTTCCAATCACCTTCCTAGTGTCTAGGTCTCTAAAAACTGGATTAACTGATTCACACCAAGATTCACACCAACACCATGGGTGGTGATGGAAGGGCAGATGGAGAGATTTCCCCATGGCCTAGGGCCACTGTGCAAACCTCATCTCATGATCTGTCATACAAGATGTAGTCTGACACTGAAAGCTATCCAAAAAGCATGTACGTAAGACTGAGTTTTGCAGTCTGCAAGATAAGCAAGCCTGCTCTGGTCCCACGCTGGCATGGCTAGGATGTTTCCTATGGCTTTCAATGAGTAGCTTGGCTCCAAGTCACACCTCAAATGACTGCTTTCTCTCACACTGGCATGTGGCTAAACTTCACATCAGAGGCACTTCTTCCTTAACTAAGAGTTAAATTATTATCTATTAACCATAGTCACATCTTGTCACTAAGAGTGCAAAGTGAATTTTTGGAAGCTTAAGAGGACGCAAAGCTAAGCAAGTAACAGAAATGAGCGGAGGTGGCTTGAATTGACATGGCATTTGCTTAATATGCTGAGCACTCTCTGAAACTTGAATGCTGTGAGTCAGCGCTTCTCATGTCAGTGATTACAGTAATTAACAGCAGGAACACTAGATTTGTGTGGGGATAGAGGTAAATTTAGGTCTTTAGAATGATGTACTGAGTAATCAGCATCAGTTGATAGGCGTGCTGGCCACAAGTGTAAAAATAATTTCCTGTATGAGCAAGAATGTATAAATCAGAGCCAAATTAATTCAGGCACAAGAAGTGCTGGTGAGGTATCAAGCTCCCAATGTGCCCTCATTTGACCCTTGCAGCAACCTTTCTAATGTTTAAATAATAGGGAAACACACTTTTATGTTTAACAAACATACTTTAGTCATGGGACAGGTTTTGCCACTACCAGCATGCCTGCTAAGTTACAGGACAGTACAGTGTTTATTACTTATCCAGGCCATTAGGAAAAGATTTTTTACCCTGGCTTCTCCTGTCTCCTTAGAATTCAGTATCACAAAACAAAACAGTATGCACAAATAGTCACTACAGCCTAGCAGGCAAATCCTGAGCACTCTGCCACTGGTGAGGACTTTCTCACACATATCTGTGGCCTCAAATGCAAAAAATTTGTGGTTAGGATTCATTCCATAGTACAGGAGTGGTTTGATACTCATACATCAAGAGACATTCTGCATTTGCATTTATTCTCTGGAAAAAACCACAAAGAGATGTTCTATTTGCAGGACAGCAATACCACTACTCATTAAGAGGTATATCCCAAAGTGTATCCAAGTTCTGCACAAAAAAGTCTGGAATAGGAAAGTGGGTTTGGCCAGAGCAACCAAAGGAATCATTAATTCAGAAATACTCTATGTCAAGTGCTTCCTGCAGTATTCCCACAGAGCTGAATTTGCAGAGTAAAGCTGCCTCCTTTAGATCCCATCCTCTTTTCCAGTAGAGCTAAATAAAACATCTAACAGCACCACATTCATACACATACAATTATATTAGAAATACAGCAAAAAATATTAGCATTCCAGTGAAGACTGCCATCAACATTACCTTTTTGATTTCATCTTCAAATGCTTTCTCCAGATATTTGTACCTCCTGATAAGTTTATTGAAGACCTAAAGATAAACACAGATTAACTTAAGAAGTGTAACAACTGCAGCCATCTTGCTTTATAAAAAAAAGGTAAAGGGAAATAAGCAGCTTGCAGAATGATATTTCTGTAGTGTTGTCTGCCACATGGAGAGCACAAAACACCCTTCTCTCAATTTTGTGATTCTTGCTTCATAGAGCAATGCTTGAACCAGATAATTTATTGCCATTTGAGTCTTTTCATATTTCTCCAAATTTTTCTCCTAACTCTACTTTTCACCCTATCCATAGATAAAAGCAAGGGAGAGGAGGAGAAGGAGGGTAACTGCACCCTTCTCCCTGTAATGAAGCCCTGGGGAAGCTCTCAGCTGTGGGCTGATGGAGTGAGGCAGTCAGGATGCTGGGCGTCTTCAGCAGATGCAGCACCTTGGCAAATCAACTGACATAAAAGTTAACAAGAAAACACACTACTGTCAGAGAAAGAGGAAGAACATTTGCCAAAGCTTCTACAACAATTATTTTATTGGAACCACTTGTTCTCCAGTTGACCATTTGTTTCCCATCATATGACCACAGATTATGAAGCCAGAAGCAGCACAGGTGCAGAGTTCATTCAAGGTGAAGAAGGAAGAGAAATGAAATTAAATAAACAAATCATCGCTCGCACTGCTGTACAAAGGCACAAAGCATATGATTCACTGTCACAGGTAAAAAGGTTTATGTGGGGAATAAGTGACATTACTACCACACTGGGTGGGGGAGGAAGGAAAATTAGGTTTAGAAAGCTTCAATTCACCTTCCAGAATATAAAATGCATCCAAACATCCTAACTGGCAGTATTTTGGCTCAGAAAAAGTGGAAAATCAAGCGTGGCCATGCTAAGAGATAGAGATACACAGAATCCTAATAAAGAAAGATAGAAGATGAAAATGTAAGATTCTTGTTAATATTTCCAAACAAAATTCTACATATTTTTTTAAGGCTCTGTAAATGACAGAAGTATGACTTCATATGCAAATAATCTGCTAAAGTATCAATACTAACTTCAGTCTTTTTACTTGAAGACTTTTCACTTTTAATTGCTTCCATAACTAAATACACAAAAAACCAGCTATGCTACTGGTTCATTTGGGAGATAGAGTAAGAAATTACTTTCTATCTAGGTATCTTCTAGATAAAAAAAAATCTAAATACTATTTCAGACTAACTCCACATTTTCATAATACAGCAAGAAGTCTATTTTTCATTGTGCATGCAAAAATGACAAGGTCAATAAAAGAACACATCTCTTCAGGCCTTAATTACAAAATGTTAATTTATTTTGGTGGCTTTTGGTTTGAAGTACAGAGAATCCACTGAAAATTCCAGTCCTTCAAATCCTGAAGCGAAGCCTTCCTTTTCATTTTTCAGATATGCAATCTTTATATTTCTCCTTAGAGGACTGGCACTGCTAATTTTTGTTCAAAACATCATTAAAATATTAAAATTCAAGAAGACACAATCAATGCCCTTACAGATAACAGAGATTTTCCTGAAGCAGAGTACCCTGTTTTTGAGATGATAAAGCTGATGCATAAGAAATATTGACTCCCTTAGCAAAAATAAGTATATTTCACTAATTTAGATTACTCAAGATGTTTTTTAAAGTAGCTTTCTGTTATTAAGCAAACATTTTTTACCAATGCAGATTTTGATCCCAGCACTCTTTAAATCAACTATGCCCTTTTCCAGCAACTTATCACCCTAGACACCTTAGGAGGGACAGCAGCTTTTATGCTTTTAGTTGCTGTCTCCAGCATTCCAATCATAACAACGTGGAATTTAAAAAGATAAATACATGCTTAATTAACAATAAAGTTTTGACCTATGGGAGTTGCAATGGTATTTCATTTTTATGCAATCCTACTGGTATCCAGAATTGCATGGTAGCTTTGAACTTTCCATAGAATTCTAACTACACTTTCTCATATAATTACTACCTTCCATTAAGGAGTTACGCAAAGTTAGCTTCTTTTTAAGAATGTTTTAGGGTTCACTGTTTTTTTGTATTAATTTCACATGGGCCTATTTATGCAAGCCTTATTCCTGCAGGAAGAAATTATACATCACATATGTAGGAGAAATGAAAGCTCTTGGAATATATGCCCAACACCTAACTAGTTATGCAACTAAAGGTTGGAGGCGTGAGCTTTATATTTTTTGTCATTCATGTACTTCACAGAGTTGTCTAGGTTGGAAAATACCTTTAAGACCCTAGACTCCAACTATTAACCCAGCAGTGCCAAGTGTCACTAAACCATGTCCTAGGCTACCATGTCTACAGAGCTCTTAAATATCTCCAAAACCTGTCACTTGTTAGGTGGGAGAAGAGACCGACCTCCACCTGGTTAAACCCTCCTTTCAGGGAATTGTTGAGAGCCATAAGATCTCCCCTAAGCCTCCTTTCCTCCAGACTAAATACTCCCAGCTCCCACAGCTGCTCCTCACAGGACTTGTGCTCCAGACCTTCTCCAGCTCCATTGCCCTTCTCTGGACACTCTCCAGCACCTTAACGTCTTTTTTGAAGTGAGGGCACCAAAACTGAACACAGGATTTGACGTGTGGCCTCACCAGTGGTGAGTACAGGGCTGGCCACATCATTACTTATAAAAACTGAATTTCTGATACAGTCTATGTGTTTCTCAAAATTTGGTCATATAAATATTTCAGTCTGCACCCAGAAAAGGTCAACAAAATCAATAAAGATGATGTCTAGAAAAAGACTCAACCAATGGTAGACTGTGATAAGCAAGACTGCTTTTTGTAAAGAAAGCATTGCCAAATGTGATCAGATTACCTTAGACATCCTATTTTCTTACCTAAAATGTATATGTTAGGGCAGTTTAATGATTAACTGGATTTTCAATTGGTCTGTAGCTAGCCTAGTGCAGCCTAGACAGTCTGCAGATATTCCACTATAATTTGTTTTGACACATAAATGGAAAATAGTAATCAGCTTTGCCTTTACTGACCTGAGCATAATTTCGGATGGCATCGTGATCTTCATCTGCAAAAAATACACAGTGGTTGGTCATCTTGGTCTTGTCATTGTCATCTATGCGTGTGCCTCCAGGAGCTACAAGAAAGGAGGAAAAAAAAAAGGCAAGGAATGATTTCTTACTTTCAAGAATGGGAGATTTAGTAAGTCTAGTAAGTCTTATGTTAATATCACTGAGGCAAAAGGTCATAGTAACAATTAGCAGCGAAAAGGGAGAAACAGAGACAGACCAAGCTTTGCCAAGATGTGGTGGCACCTGACAGAAGGGACACCCGGCTAATATGCTGCACTGTAGATCACACAGTCCTCACAGGACTGAGTGTTCAGTTCACCATAAGAATCCCAGCTGGTCTTGAGAGCACTGAGAGTGATTAAATAAGTTGGAGCACAACACTTACACATTATTTTAACTCTTACTTTAAACACCGTAATAGTATAAATCCTTTCCAAAGAGAAAGGTATTAGCACTGTGTTAGTAATCTGAGTACCTGGAACGTCCTGCTAACTCCTCTAACGCTTGCCAGGCCCATGCAAACATTCAAAACACTGGCTTATTTTGTTTAGAGTTTTTTTCCTAGGTGTTTCCACTAGCTTTTATTTCCTGCATTACTTCAAGTCATAAAAAACCATCTTTTCTTCTTACATACCAATGAGCAGGAAGCAGGAATCAAAGCAACGTGACCAGTAAAAGGAGATAACTTACTCAAAATAAAGAGGAAAGTGAAAAGCGTGTTTTTACCAAAAGCTGCCACTGATACCTGGTAAAAATGTCTCATGAACATCCACAAAGCACACATCATTATCCTTCACTTTGCTCAGCTACCTTTTGTTGCAACATCTACAAAGCAAGATTTGCAGCAGCTCTTAGCGTGGAGTGCTGTATTACAACTTTTTATGCTAATAAATCCTTCTGTCTCCCCTAGTTAGCATCTCTCTCACTCTCTGCTGTTGCAATTATATGCTGGTTAAGCTCACACTGAAGGCTTCTCAGAGCAGTATTCAGCAAGTACCGAGGTGTTACTGCACGACAAACAACAAACAGTGCTATGATATGAGATGCAAGCAGTGAAATTGTAATACAGGTTATAATTTCCACTGTAGAGGAAGATAGCATTTTAAAAAAAGCAAGCAAGGCTGATCACCAAAATTCTCTGTCAGGTACTCTGCAGGTTACCTAACATGCTGCCAGCTACCAAAATATCAAAGAGTGTGTCAGCATAGCGGCGATAATCAAGTCGTGAGCCTGCTGCATCCAGAAACTTGGCTATAGCCTCCAGGTCATTCCCAGCTTCATTGAGGCCTTGGACAATCGTATCCCTGAAGACTGTGGGTTCAAATTTCTCCTTTTCATCTGAAACAGAGAGAAAGAAGGAGAAGGAGAGAGCGTGTCAGTTTTTAAACTTGTTAAAATCCTGTATCAGTCAGCAATTGAAAGGACCTTGGCACCTAATATTCTCTTCTCATTCTGGTCAACACACCAAAGTATGTTTGGCTTGTTTGGCTCATTTCTGGAAATTCTGTAGTGTTTACCCTTGCTTCCCCTCTCCTCCTCATCTCCCAACAACAAAACACATGCAAACTTATGGGAATAAATAAAGAGAGGAACGGCAACTACTGAAATTGTTTTCAATCTTCATACTCTTCTCTTGCTGAGGATATTATCACATGTGTGTAGCGCTGTGCATTGCTAAATCTGAGAGCAGAATAAAGGGAATGCCAAGCTATGCGTACATAATCTCACTGTATGAACACTGTTTTTCATCTCTTGCTATTTTTCTTTTAATAACTGTCATCACATAGCTAAAATGTTTTCAAAAAAAGTCTTCAGGAAAAAAAGAAGATTGAGGTATTAACAAAACTGGTTTTCAAATAAACATTTAAGGCAATAGAATGTAACCAAGAATTTATCTTTTATATTCCCAGACCTAAGCAGCACTAGGAACACAGCACTCACATCGTATTTTCTACAGCTGTCCCTTGTTGAATTCGAGTAAGGCACAGTCTGACCCCCAGACAATGTCCCTGTGTCAAGGTCATTAGAAACAACAGACATAACTACAGCCTCCAGATACTCTTACATAGATTTACTCATACCTCCTGCTGCCTATTTGCACAGGCAGTTACCAGTTTACCATGGCCACTTGAAGATTCTTCAGAAAACTCGCCTTGGCTTTATGTAAGGACACAAATGAAGTTCCTGTTACTGTTAAAATAACTTCGAACTTCAGAAACAAAGTTGCAAGCTGTTCTGTGCACTCAAACCCAAGTTCATTATCACCTGCTGACACAAACACTGATACAAGTTCTTGAAACAACGGAAAGTATTATATCCAGAGGATCAATCCAGAGATTTTTACTTACTAAGATAAATGAGTATTGGTTAAATTTCTCCCTAAACATGTGCTAATGCAGTCTAAAACACGCCAGCTGCAACTCTTGCAGGCTTTTTGTGACAAGAGGTTCTGGCCTTTATGCATCCTCTGGCTTCTGATCCCTGCTGCCCTCACAGTGCAGCTTTTCATCCCAGGCATTAAACAAGAGACCTTACTTTTTAACAGCCTCTCTTCCCTAATCTCTTCCCTCCTGCCACAGCACTTTTGTGGCAATTACTGTTTTACAGACAATTCCTATTTCTGATAGCTTTTCTATTTCTCATACAGAAATGTTTTCTCTCTCCTTTGCTGCACGTACCTGGGGTGCACTTATTCTATCCTCTTCAGTACATCACTTGCAGATTCTCCTCCACTTCCAATGCACCCCCTTCCTCCATAGCAATTGTACCTGGAAGGCACAAAGCAGTGCCTTCCACTCAGTGAACCCGGACACTGGGAAGCTCAGGTGACTAGTCCACTTGTCCTTCCAAGGAGCCTGGCAGCACAAAGCCAGCTGCTGTTCACGGGCTGTCTCTCAAGCACTACCCACTGGAAAACTGCAGCATCCCCTTATTCTCCAGAAATCCCCTGCTATGCCTAGCTTTTCGTGACTTATTGAGTCTACTACCTATCTCCACAGGGATTGCTTCCCCATCCCTCAAATGTGACCTGTTCAGCCCAAAAATGAGACAACTCCATGGACACCCATATATATGCTCATGCAACTATCTGCTCCCCACTCTGGCTCATCCTGAAGTGATGCACACAAACAAAGGGCCAACCTAGATTTTCTACTACCAAGCTCTCACCACCCAATACACTACTCAATATGCCCCTTCTCTGGACTGCAAATGACTTCTTCTCAGGCTTTTACTTCACACTAGACCTTGGACATGTTCAGGCTCTCAGCCTGTTACCTCAACTTTGGCTGTGATGAAAACCTGGAGACTGTTTTGAGGAGCCACCTCTCCACTCTGCAGGGCATGCCCATCAGAGACAAACCAGAGGGTTGAGAGGGGAATTGAAGAATGTACCTTTGCTCTGGGGAAATGCCTACAGAGAAGCATGCTACTGAAATCCCATCTGAGCCACCAGACCTGTTAACAAAATGTCAGTTGCAGCTCTCCTCCAACTTGAACTACAAAAATTAACCCAAAACAAGGAACAAACCAGCCAACCAACCCACAAACAAACCGGTCTTTTACTGCATTAAGTACTTCAGTACATGTACTTCAGGCAGTTTTATTTGTGCACAAGAAACACAGTTCCACCCATAAACAAGCACCTAATTATTCTCTTTTGGATTGCCGAATAAGTACGTATTATTTGAAGGGTAAAAAAAATGTTTGATGACACATCAATCAGCAAGAAGACAGACTTTTGTCTTAAGAGTTAAAAAAAATTCCCGTTTTACTTTTTCAAATGTATTTTGTCTAAAAATTTAAGCTGTTCCAGTCTAAACTGGAAGGTATTATATGCTTGGTATCATAGGTACACAGAGCTCAGTACAAACACAAATACCATGATTAATATTTCTTAGCTTTTTTAAATAGATTCTTCCCCTGCCCCAGAAGTTCTCCTCTCATCTGTAGTACCATATTATTTTCTTGTCTATCACAATCTAAAAATTTACACAGGAACAGGAGGTGAATTCATTGCATGAAAAACAGTTTATAATTTTATTGAAACATTTTCCTACCAAGCTAATGTACTGAAGAGGAATATGCTGATGTAGTACAAGAGGGTGAGTAAGAAGCCATCACCAAACAAGGGGTGACAGTCTGTTGAGCTGTCAAGTGCACAATTATTAAACAAGCACAGCTCCAATCATGGGCTAGCAGAGGCAGGTGTAGCTTGCAGATGTGATGCACACAATATCCACTGCAGCAGTGCTAAATGCAGCTTTTAATTTTCAGCATGTTCCCAGATCCTTATTTCCTATCTTTTGCCTCTAAGAAAATCACAAAGTACATTCAAAACCCTGTCCTTAAGAATTAATTTTATCACTTCATCAGAAGACCCACAACTGTAATTCTGCGGAAGAAAAAAGATAACATGAAATAAGAAGAGGGGCCAAACAAGGTAACATAAAGGTGTTAATATTGACTTTCTATTAGATAATGTTCTTATCTCCATAAACAGCTCCATAAACACAAGTACTAGCCAGACACCAACTACTGCTGACCCTCACTGAGAAAGGAATATTCAACAGGTACAGAGATTATACCAAGAACTAACCAGACTATTTCATTTGCCTAGATTGGTAGGAACTGTGAGATGTCTCCTTCCCTTGCAAGGTTCTTCCATTAACAGCATCATTTTTCTTCCTTCAGATCTTTTTGAAGTGATTTGAATGTCTGCCACTATATATGCTGCATGCAAGGCTTATTCCTTTCATTTGGTTAATCAGTATAACTAGAAAGAGTGAGATTTACAAGCTTCTCCTTCACGGTCCTCTCTCAAAGATATTTTAGACATTAAGCACACTTTCAAACTTCAAATCAAAAAACACTGTATTATTCTTTTTTGCTCTCTGAAAGCTCAGAAGTTGTTTACAACCCAAGATTAGTTGCAGCTAGCTGAGGAGTGATAAGAGTTCACATATGCAATTCATTTTATTAGATGCCTGACTGCAGTGTCACACCTCGCTGAGATGGCAGTGCTCCAGGGATCTGCAGAAGGGAAAAAGGAGTATCATGGGACACAAATGGATAAAAACAAGCAGCTCACTTGTCCCCAGTATGTGCATGTTGCAGACCCCCTACTTGCCTGCCTGTTAAACATAACGGAACAGTCTCCAATTACTGAAATGTCATGGTCCAAACACAGCTACTGCACTCTGCCCTACCTGGGTAACATTTTGGGACTTATTATACTTATTGGGACCACATTATACTGAAACTCAGCATTAAAAAAACCCTAATAGTATCTTTTAGACTTAAGTCAAAGACATAACCTGTGACACTGCTGTGATACAAAAGCATATGGAAACATAAGGGAATAAACATACTTGGAAGCTATTTCTCTTCCTCAAGCACTCTCCCTCTAGAAAGAAACAAGTATCTACAAATTTCTAAGCAGGCTATTAAAATATCAAGACAACCAGGATGACACCACTTTTGAAGAAGAGATTTTATGTTTTGAGTACAAAAAGTGTTTGCATGTTAAAATTTTCATGTCAAAGACCAAATCTGTATTAGGACAGACTATGCCAAACTCAGTGGAAAACATAAGGTGAAAGTCTCTGTGAGACAGAGAGAGCACTTTCTAAGACAAGTTTATCAAATAACATATTTACTACGACTGACTGGCCTAGACTGAAAAATACATGGGATCAATCCAGCAGTGTGCATGTCTGGGTGCTTTTCCTGACTGACTGACAGAACGATTTCCTTAAGGATTGTTAATTCTACTCCTCTGGCTATGTCTTTATGGTTGTGAGTTAATGCAGTGCATAGCTCCCACTGCATAAGGCTCTCGACTGTGCTGATAGAAAGTTAATCCCACTAATTACTGGAGCACCATGATATTCAATTACAAACCATACAGGTTTCTTTTTTAACTAGTTATCCTTTCAAATGTTTTATGTGCACCATAGGAAAGAAATTTTGCTTTTAAGAGACTGTACCAGTGAAATAAATTGAAGAAGTGCTGGGTGCAAGGGAGGAAAGATGAGAGAAAGCTAGCACTGCTTTTAAAGGTGACTTAAATCCAACTATTTTGCAATTCCTACCTAAGCTTCGTGATCATCCTAGATATCTAGACATTCATCATTCAGCTCTTCAGACTTGTGATAGAATTTGAAATTTTTTGAGAAAGGTTACCAACTCTTTTCATTTCTCTCATCCACGCTAAGAAAATGCTCTTATTTACATTTTCTGTCAGAAGACATTTAGACAAGGTGTTAGCTTTTGATCAGAAATGAGAAAGTCAAAATGGAAAAAAGTCTGTTTCATGACAGATAGGAACCCCACCTGTGTGTGCTGTAACAATCTATTATTATACCACCAAAACATCTGATCCTTCTTTCCACAAACCAGACTTTTGGTTTTGTTTTTTTGGTGGGGTAGCAGGAAGAGAATAAAAGAATTAATTACATGTATTTTGTCTCTCTGCCTCAAACTGTTGGGCACTCATCCCAGCCACCTAAACCAACACAAATGAACTCTGAGTATAGTATGAACGAGCAGGTTAGGATAACACCTGCTGTGCCAGAATACCTGGATGGTCAGTACAATGAGCACCACTCAGCTTTCTTTAAAAACTGATGCTCTACTGTACTTAATGAAACAAAGTGTTGGTCATGTTTACAGAAAATCAGTATCACAATGAGTAAAATGGGACTCACACAATTGTTTTATTTCAACAATTAAAACAAAGACTACACTAACACAGGAGAAATAAATATTTGTGAAAAAGCAAGTTTCTGATCTCCATCTGACCTGAAAGCAGGGCCAGTGAGATAATCTGACCACCTCATGGAAAGAAAGGTGAGAAAATTCCTTTTTAGATATGAAAGATTCACTTACAGACATGGCATTGATTTGAGTCAAAGAAATAAAAATTAAAATCAAAACAAAAAAGTCCAGATAATTTTCTTTACACAACCTTTAAATAAAAGCTCATATATTGCTTTCTTAGTTGAAAAGGACATTTTAAGAAACACCCAATCCAAACATCTAACAAGTTTTCTTCATCATATGCAAATATACTATAAACTCATTTAGCATCTGATCTTTAACTGAAGCTTCCACAAGACTTCATAGGTAATAAACCCAAATTTTAAACAAAAGTCCTAGGGTATGTTGTGAAAATAACAGAATTCATAGAGCTTAGTTAAAAGTAACATCTTCAATCTCAACATGGCTGAAAAAAAGGGGAGAAAAATCCTTTAGCTGAACTTTCAATTATTCCACCTGCTCTCTTTCTAGTCATTCTAACAAAGAAAAAAATAAAGCAAAAAATGCAATGCAACCTACCCCTCTTCCTAGTTTTGAACCGCTGGCCTGTTAGCACCGGCTTCTGATTCTTATTCATAAAATTTCTGGAGAAAGAAAAAAAGGGAATAATATTTATAGTCTAGCATTTATAGACAACAGTTTAATCTAAAGGAAAAATAAAGACTCAGTGTAGCAAAATTCCAACATGTGAAAGGTAAAGAAAGTTCTTAACACACGTTCAAAGAGTAATTCCCATTAGCTTTAAGGTGAAGAGTACTACAATCCAAGGATAACTTCAGTAAGATGTGTTTCTCCTAAAATCTGGCTGTTGGCATCTCTGTAAAAACAGTGAAGGTTCAAAACCAGACAGGAACATGATGGAGTTGCTGCCCTTACTCCTGTACAGCACCACTGCCCACACACAGCTCATGGGGATGCTGGGGACACAGAAGCCACTAAGGCAGAGGACTGGGAACCATCCTGGTGAGGCTCAGCATGGCACAGGTCTCACCCTCGGGCATTGTCACCAGGCAGGAGGATACCCAGGGTTATGCACTGTCCAGCTCAAGACAAGGCTTTGTGGTCTAACCACAAAGACAGTGCTTTAACCATCAAATTCTAATCAAACATTTCTTACAAGCATCGCGGTATCTTAGTAACTTTTAGTTCTGAAAAGCATGGGGGTGTTGAAAAATAACAGAAGATAAACCAATACCTCACCCCATCAACTCTGTGCATAAATACGGAGTTGAGGACCTACATGGCACATCACACAACAGTAAAAAATACTGAGCTTGTATTACTTCAGACCTTTACAGCAAATCTCAATATACCATGTCAAAAAATTGGGAGGTGATAATTTATTAATGTCATTTTATCTAGAGAAGAAAAAAACAATTTTAAAGCTTTGGATATAATCAGTTTCATCACACAAAACGCAGCTTATGCAAATAGCATCTAAACCAAGAGATGAATGCAAACTGCAGAAAGTAAAAGGAAGCTTTGCAGCACTTGGGAATCACCACAGGTCATCTCCCCTGTCCTGCCCACAGCATGTGCCAGCCCTGAGACTGAGAGGCCATCTACTTTACACCCTGCAGGCCATTAGGTCACTGTTACATATGAGTTGCTTGTCCAAAATTAAGCTTTCTCATGCAAGACTTAGAGCATGTTCTTCTAGTAACTTTAGTTTTACAAAAAGCTGTATTATTAGTACTTCTTCATTGTGTACTCTGCAGGTCTAGTTTAGAAGTATACAGATTTGCCAACATGTTTCCTACCACAAAATGAAAAGAAACTCAAGCTCCATGACTGAGAAAGAAGCCATCAATCAGACATTACTATCCAAGCAGTATTTTCTCTACCCCTGAAAGTTCATTTAGCTATCTTAACAATGCTCCAGCTATACAATATATTGCCATTCACCAGACTTCTATGGCAGCATTCCTAGATGGCCACTTTTGCAGCATTTCAAATGGCACACCACAGCTTTCTCGTCTAGGTTTACCACTTAACTCCAATCAAAAAACTGTGCATGCAGGCACATGAACTGGAAATAGCCAGTAAAGTTCAGAGTCAAGACTAGGTTTGCTTCCTGTAAGTCATAAAAACACAAATATGTAACAAGCAGTTCAACTGAGATTCTCACTCATCACCAAGATTTAAAGCTGCAGTTGTAGCAGACCAAGGAGCATTTTGAAACAACCTACAACACGTAACAGCCTTCTGGAAAAACGATCTGCTCATCTGCAAAGAGTTAAACATGGCAAACCATGATATCATGGGATCTTTCAAAGTTTTGTAGGATCCAAGAGTGCCTTCATAGCAGAGCTCAAAAGGCTCCCTGATGAGACAGCTCTGTGTTCGAGAACAGGAGGTGCTTTACAAGTTAATTAGGCAGATAATCTAGCAGTCTACAGAGAACAGCCCAGCCTCTAGCCAGTGACTGGCTAGATTTGACATACGTATCTGCTTTGTCTTTCTGACTTTCAGTTATTTGTAAAGAGAATGATCTATAACATTCACCTAGTTATTATTGATTTGTTTTTATGTTTTGCCTGCACAACTTACACCTTATTCTAAGAATGTTCATTTCAAGAGATGGTAAGAGGAGCCCACAAGGTTTGCAAAGAAAAGTGAGCCACACAGCAGGTGAGAACTGTAAGAATTAATCCAGTTTTCACAGCTCTTCCAGAACATGCTGTCAGGCTGCGGTTGACAATGCTGACTTCCTTAAGGAACACACAAAAGCCTTCATCCCAGCATACTGGTACAGTTTCCCAGCTTCTATAAAAGACAAAAATGCATACGCTAAATTTTTTACACCAGACTTCTTTCCTTTGATGCAGTGTATCTTTAAATTGCAAAAAAATTTGCCTGCACCTCAGCTTGACTATGGATTTTAACTGTTGCCTGTGAACAAAAAGTATGTCCTTTAAGATAGCTGGGGAAAAGTTTTTTAAAAAAACAGTTAAAGCAGGACTCACAACTTGTGGCAGATTTAATGACTAGAGGTTCAGCACAACAGAAGAGACTCTTGAATAGTTAATTACTAGGAACACAGGATATGCCTTCTTCTATATTTAGCTTTAAATGTACTGTGCTGTAATCTGCTCGAGTGAGGGTCTGGCTTTATAAGGCACTGCCTCCAAGCACTGGCTCAGGATCTTCCATTAAGAAACAGCACCTTGAGACTGAGCAAAACCAACCCAGTGATCTATACAACAGTCCAGAATGGCACCAGCTCCTGGAAATGAGATTTTACAGTGCTGTTCCTACCACAACAGATGCCTGGATAATAGCTTAAAGTTTACAAAAGTGAATGAAATGCAAAAGCTTTTTTTTTTTTTTTAATCAAGAAGAAACCAACAACAGCAAAAAAGTGGTGGCTGAAGGCTGTAAATTCAGTGTGGCAGCATATAAACTTGCACAGCACATTTGATTGCATCAGAGAGTGCAGCCTGCCTCTCAAGTGTCAGGTAGCTGTAAAACCTTGAAATCACGTAAGACCTTGAACTATTGCATATATTCTCCATTTTGAAAGGTACAGCACCTGGGCAGCTCAAAGCCAATGGCAAATTTTGAAATGGCAGCTAGAGAATTCATAATGGTTTCAGTGGAGCAAGGATCTTAGGGATAAATATGGGTAGGAGGGAAACAACCTCCAAAAGAAAACCCAAATCACCAGTTTAACACGTATCTTGCAGGCCAGCATCCTCCAGGATTCATTTGAATAGTCAGCAGGAAAGCGAGCAAAAGATATGGAAATGCCAGCTCACTCCTGTCACAGACTCCACTCTTCACCAGAAGATGGGAGAGGCTCAGCAATAGAAGCTTTACTCTCAATTTACTGCTCAATACTCAAGGAGATGTCAGAGCAGTATAGAACCTGGCACTACACTCCACAATGGGTTCATTTTAAATAAAAATCACAAAATGTCTAGGCCTGCTAATTATTAACTTGTAGCCACAAAATTAATCAGAAAAAAAAAAGCATAACTTTAAAGTTTACCAAATTCCACTCCCACTCTTGTTAACAGGCTTGCATAAAACAGATTCATACTTTAAAAATTCATAAATTCGTGAGTTGGCACATTCTCCTGAGACTGCTTGAAGTCCAGGAGCTGAGCTTCCTCTACAGCTGCTCCTCATTTTCATGCTACAGATCCTAAACAGTTAAAATAAAACTGAGGGACATCTACAGTTGTAGATATCCAGACATAAATTATACAAGTTAGTCTAATCAACCAATCCTTCTCACACGATTAATAAAAACTGTAACTGTTTTAATCAATAAACTCAGCACTAATTAATAAAATTAATTTATAAAATCTTCAACAGATGAAGTAAAAGTTTCTTCAACGCTTCAGCAAGTATGAACTTGCTTAGTAAGTCAGAAAAATGCAGTCTTTTATCCATGCCACAGGGAAATTCTTACGATGATTAACTACTGAATTATTTAAAGCCTTGGTAAAGCTGAAGTTTCTACCATTTGTTCTCAGGAACATTTTGCTTAAGCTGAAAAAAAATACTGAAAACCTTTATTCAAAGCAACAATATTTTTCTAAGCATCATTTTACACTTCTTTTGACCAAAATATCACAATCATCTGAGATTCTTCAAACATTAGCATGCTCAGATGTATCTGGGAACAGTTACTTCACAGCAGCAAAACTTCACTGCCCTAGTTACAGAGAGAAGGGAATCAATGCCAGACAACATAAGAAAAAGAACAACATTTAAATAAAAAACTACCAAGATTTTATGGCTCTGTGTGTGCAGGGCACAAAATACAGCCCCCAGGGCAGGCAGTGACCCTTTGGGCAGCCCACTGGAGTGGGCAGGGGGTGGTCAGCAGCACTGCTCCACAGGATGCTGCTGCTGTGGGGACTGGCACCACAGCATTTGACTGACAGGGCGATGGAGAGAGCTGCCAGAACACCACCAACACAGCAGCAACAGCTTTCACAGGAACAGATGCTTGGCAGGAATTATTTCCATCTCCTTCCCTTGCTGAGATATCATGTACGACAGGGGCACTCATCACAAAGGCAAGTAAAATAGAAGCATAGATGGGTAGAGTTGCTATGAAGGAAACATCCCAACCCACACATCAAGGGCAACCTTTTCTTTCCCTCCAAAGAATATCCAGGACTTTAAAAGGCTTTACTGGGTCTTTTTTTATCCAGCGATGTTATTGGGTGTTTTTGTTCTCTCACAGTTATAGTTCCAGGCTTGGGGTAAAGATGGTTTTCCACCCCTTTCAGCAGCAAGCCAAGAAGTTACATTAAATCCAAATTACTGAACTTGAGCAGCATAGAGGAAGAGCTGCCCTTGCACTTTTGCCAGAGAGGAAACTTGTCAGCATGCAGCCAGCAGCTGTCTCTGCTCTCTGAAAGGCAGGAGACAGCTAGATTATGAGCTAACAAAATCTGTAGGTGGAAAACTTATAAATCATTACCAGTAGAGAGCAATGTAAGAGGACAAGAAGACATTTCAGAGCAGCTGAAATGCAGCCGCAGGTTCTTACCAAATCCTCATCAGGCTTCCCACTTTCCACCAGGACACTGTGCCCTTTGTTCCTAAAACAGGGATTTTTTTAAAGAAGTGACCAAGCTGGAGGTCCATAAATTCAACCATGGCACACATCACCAGGAAGTACAGCACTGGCAACCAGGTTTATCTTGCAGACTTGCCCACAGAGGGACCAGGCACAGTTACAATGTTTATGCAACTTTTAACCCAAAGGCCCTGTTCATTAGGAGCAGTAAAGTCAGAGCCAGGCTCTTGCCACATTAAAATCCCTTCCCTGATTTTATAGCCTCAATGGCAACATGCAGGGACAAAGCAGTAACATAAGAATGTGCAGGGTAAATACAACCAACATGAGTTTTAATGTTTACATGAAATACAAATATTGCTGAACCACATGCTCTGTCTTTCCCTAAAGAGCCTTCGAGAAGCTCTCAAGGCACTTAAATTTTTAAAAAATGTTTACTTTTTAATCACAGAACAGTATTGTTCCACAGTAAAAAGTATATCTACTTCAATAAAAGTATTTGTCCCTTATTAGCATGCCTAGTGGGAGAGAGAAAACAATGAGACGAAACAAAAGGAACTGATTTAATTCTGCAGTAAGTAAAAATTAATATCTGAAGACAACGAAACTTACCACACATTAAATAATAAATAAAAACCTGTGTTCATGCAAGATTCTCCAGGAACGAACTCAGCATGCAGTTTGTGAATAGGTATCCTGGAGAACAAGGAGGGGGAAGGGCAGCCACTCTTTGCAGCCACCTGAAAGGAGGCAACAGCCAGGTGGGGCTGGTCTCTTCCTAGTAATGAACAGCAAGAGGAAATGGCCTCATGTTACATCAGGAGAGGTTTAAATTGGCTAGCAGGAAAATTTTCTTCACTGAAAGCATTGTGAAGCATTGGAATAGGCTGCCTGGGGAAGTCATAGAGTCACTGTCCCTGGGAGTATTTAAAACCCATGTGCGTGGACTGGGTAGACATGCAGATGGCACTTAAGGACATGGTTTAGTGGTGGCCATGCTAAGTTAATGGTTGGACTCAATAATGTTACAGGTCCTTTCCAACACAAACGATTCCATGATGCTACACCGAGAAAAAATGAGAAGACAGGTTCACCGAAGTCTGAACCATAAATCACAACCCCTAACAGCTAAACTGGGATGCACAGGAAGATGGTTTTTGAAAAACAACCAGAAAAACCCCAGTTCCCACAGTGTGTGATTGATGAATGTACAATCACACACTGCACTAGAGATCAACCCCACTGCATTTATTTCAGGAGAGCAGGTATTTCTTAGGTCACTAGCCAAGAATTTCTACAGAAGTGGCTCAGATGAGTAACACTACTGAAGCACTTTCAATGCACTTCACAGTGTCCAGAGAACTATAAACTGAAGCACCAAGACAATGGTCATTGTTCTTGTCATGTCATGTCGTGTCATCAGGAACCATATAGAATATGTGTGAGTCATGGCACAGTCAGTGAAAGAAAAGAGTGAAAAATTCCTAATAACTGACAGGTACAAATACAAGTCAAGAAAATTAAATCACACACTCAGGTTGACACATACAAAATGTTGTCTTCTTGTAACAAGATTCCTTCCAGCAACTAAAGAGGAGGAATTAGATGCAATCCTTAAGAACAACGTATTAGCAGGAGCTTTTCTCACTGTAGAGAGCTGTCTTAGATGCTGTATGCTTAACTGGAGTAGGCTGCGATAATGGAGATGGTGTATTGCTACAGATCAATTCATATCCCATTAACATTCATTTTAAGGTAAGAGCTACTCATTCAACTCCAAGCTTGCATACCTTGCCAACAGGAAAACCTCTTAGAAAAAGAAGAGGATAAAAAGGATCAGGCAGAGATTGGGGTCAGGTGAACAGAGAAAACAAGCAGAAGACAGAAAGCTTCCAAAGCTAACAAAGTTTTTTCCTCACACAAGGCACCATTTTCAATGGACTAAATGCTGTAGTGTAAATGCTAAAATAGGGTTCTTGGAGACATTGGATGTCCTGATCATCCTGAAAAATACAACTGTCTCAGCAATTGCCATAGCAATGATTTTGTTATAGGAAAAACAGTGTAGCTGAAATTCTGCAAAAACACCGACTGTAAAAGTACTGCAGCAATTTAGTTCACTCCTTCATTCATGTTTGGAGAACTGCAGTAGCCACTACTCACAGTACATTTGCAAGAAATCATTAATGGAGTTACTTTAAAAGGTTCCCTTGAAACAGGTCTCTAACAAACCAATAAATACAGGTATTCGGAAGAAAATGCATTAAAAAAAAACCGGAGAGGCTTCATTCCCAGGAATGAAGCTTGTAAGACAAAAGACAACATAATAACAGTTCAGTAATGAAGGCAGGAAGATCAGCTTTCTCACACAGAGTACCACTTCTCTGCTCAAGTCCATTCTGCTTCTGTTTTTTTAAATGTATCAGCCCACCAAAAGTTTTTACAATGTTGACCTTACTCATGCAATTTCAGTATCAACAATAAAATCAGAAGACGTGCCTCTTCCATTCTTCTTGCTACCTCAAAGTTCTGAGAAGCAGCAAAAGCACTGGATATTACCAGTGCCTCCAGGATACAGCACTGCAGCATTTGAAAATCAATAAACTAAGGGGCTATGGCTAAAAATAAAAATAAATAAATCCATTCTGTGCATTCTCCAGAAAGCAATGCCCCCCAGTTGTGAGCAGTTCAGTATTTCACGAACTAAATACAATAATGGGAGGAGGGATGTATTAATAGCCAGCAACTCCTACACACCTGCAATTGGTGAAGGCTTTGATTTTAATAGAACTGCTTTAAGCATTAAAGCGAGTTCCAATTCAGAACTCCCTAAGTATTTCTTCAAAGCATGTGCAAAGAGTTCACTAAGATAATGCATGGTTTTTTTACCTGAGGGAAAGTGAATCAGCTTCCAGATATCTCAATTCTGATCTTTCTGGCACAAAGGGCCAGCAGTGAAAACACAACGCTTTGCACCATATCTAGTATTCCAAACATACCAGCTAACACTGATTATGCTGCTAGCAGTATTCACTTGGACACAAAAAGGAGTCTGTAACTGACTTGTGTCACTCTGAATCCCAAAAGCAGTCCCATATTCCCTGCAGCTGCTTTTTCCTCCTCAGAGCAGGTGAACATTTTGACAGAACACACTAGTTTTGGTAAATAAATTCCTGGAGTGGAGAATAGAAGCAGCCAATGCTTGGACTGCTTCAACCTGCCAACAGTTATTTTCTAGAAAATGGTGGGTACGATTCCTCTCAGATCAAGTTCAGATAATCCCGTGGCAATAGATACTGATTCACATCCAAGTTACATGATGGGGAAAAAAAAGAAAAAAAGGCCACCCATGGGGTGCCTACACAATCAACTGTTACGCTAGGCAAGTCAGAAAAATAACTATTACAGACTGAGCAGACACTAGCTATCCTACCCACTACTTGACAGCTCCGATACCGGCACTCTCAGCCTTACCTCAGAATGGCATTTCTTCACCTCTACGTGGAAACCTGAAAGCTCTTAGATTAATTCACAGAAGAAGAGTCTATCAAGGGCTATTAAAGACATGAATGATACAACCTTCTAAACCTAAAAATTGCTGTGAGTGTGACAGGACATGGAAGAGAAAGGTAGCACTCCGTTCTATCTATGTTTTTATACCACCACATCCTCCTCCCTCAATTTTTTTTTTTTTTNCTTGTTTTTGTTCTCTTTGTTTTTCTTTTCTCACCTACCAACACTACAGGCCACTTCCAGAGATGAGACTATAGACCTAAGGCAAAGTTCTCCCAGTAACCCAAGCTTAGGTATGAGAAGGCTGTCTCTCAAATCCACAAACACACAAGACAAGCATTACCCACCCATGACAGCATACTTCACACAAGAATATTACGACAACAGCACTGAGAGCTGGGTGGCACCTGAGTAAGGTCAGGTTAAGAAGAGAAGTAACAAAAATCTCAAGAGGACTATCCTGGGTCAGCCTGTTGTAGTATTATTTCTACAGGAGGACTTTAGGTTGCTTTTTGTAAACATTCAAACCAGTTCTCTTCAGTGATGAAAGCAAAAATACCTATTGTGATTCAAGCCATGTATTTCTTCCCAAAAACTGGAGATGTCCAGTGAGAATATTGTCAAGGTAATGGGAATCACATTGGTATTGTGATTGAACTGTGTATTGCAACTGCTTTACTTCGTTACATGTCATTTACAATTATATGACATTTTCATTCTAATTTGTATTACTCTGCTAAATCAGAAATCTCATGTAATATCAACTATCTTCAAGTGGGGAAATTAGATATTGAACATCATATCCTCCACATGTGGAATACCTAAAAGATGCTGCTCAGAGAGTATTGGACTCTGACACTATTCACATATCAGAACTGGGAGATCAGTTTTGGTTTGGTAACCCCAAAGCTCAAATGCCAAGCAACCATGTATGGCAAAGTTTCCCTTATTTTGGAATCTCATACACAGATACAATCCTGAAAATTCTCAAAGCACTGCATCTTCTCTCAATTTTGACAGTTCAACTTTGCTTTTCTTAACCTTCTTCCATCCTATATCTAAACACAAATGACATTAAATGCAAGACTTATCTGAAAATACAAATGCATAAAACCAAGAAAATGTCTTTGATAGTAATCTATATTCAGGAGACTCCAAAATACATCAAACTGAACCCAAAAAATTCAGTCTATCTATAAACACAGTACTGCAAGCAATGGCTATTATGAATGCTTCTTACGTTTTGCTTCTCAAAAAGTGGTAATTATATGCAATTTTGATCATAATTACAATCGGATGAAAAGTCGGTTCTCAAAAATACATTGATATATACAGGTGGCCAAAATCTCAGAATTAAGAAACGTTGCCACAAAAGGAATTCAAGCAAAGCAACAATATAAACCACCCGAGGTAGAAAAAAAATATAGCAACTAGACTATTGTGTCATTAATTTGTATCTATTTTTCAGTATTAGCGTCATCTCCTAACAGCTTAATCACATTACAGGAAGCTAATAGAAGTTATTGAGAAATCTGTTTCACCCAGATGCAGACCAGAGCAGGTATATAATATTTTACCCCACTTCAGCACAGAAGCAGCAGGCAGTGCTGAATACACTGCAGTGCTTCGTGCCCATGCACTGGTAATGGAAGCATGGAGAGCTGTTAGTCAGCTCAATTCAATGCAAAACCCAGCAATTTAATTGATACTACTGGTTGTGAGGACCACTCCCTGTTTCACTGTCCATCATTTTAGAAGGCTATCAGCTAAGCCAAAACCCCTTATCAACTTCTCTTGACTAAACAGCCAGCTGTCAGAACCCAAATATGGGGTGCATTTGACCTGCTTTTAAAAATGAATGACACCTAGTCTGACCCTGCAATTCTTGCCTGTTTTCACCATAAGGAGAAACAGAAACATTTCCAGAAAATAGCTTATCTAAAATATTCTGCTTGCCTATCTTAGATTGAGATGGGTGAACAGCTTCACAGCTTCAGATTTAAGGCACTTCTTCAGTATCTGAATCAGATCAAACTTCACACCTGCAGACTGACAATCTGTGTGAAAGTCTACAGCTCAGTGCCACCTAAAAACATCTCAGGCAAAGTTAAGAATTTGGTTACCCACCCAAATTTAACAATAAGGCAATTAATATTTGTATACTATTCAGTTCTATAGTTAATTCAGTAGACCTGCTTGTTCACCTTTCTGAAAGAATTCACCGAATTTTCACTGTTGGCTGAAAAATCCAGCATACCACAAATATGTGGAGAGCATAGCCTCAGCATCAGACCACAGCCGTCCACCCACTCCCAACCCAGTTTCTGAAGCCAAGCATTACTGCAGGAGTTACGGATTTCTAACCAGAATATGTTTAGTATCTTTTTTAAAGGGCATAAAGCATCACTATGCCAGACAGCCTTGCTTCCTCTCGAGAAAGCATGCATCCACTTCGTGGTTGTTTGGCCTATGTCAACGTCAGCTCAGCACAATGATATTTGACACTATTAATAGGGAAATCTATTTTCTTGTTTACAGCATCACTGTTCATGCACTGGAAAGACCAATATCAGCAGCCTATTTCTGCGGGTAACCTAATAAGGGTTCCATGGAATGTGTATCTGTAGGTGTACGCATACAAACATATGTACAAGAGAGCAAACACACCAGTAAAAGCTACGTTCAATTTCTACAACTCACTTCCTATGAAGATGCAAACTAGGGAGAATTTAAAAGCTTTACTAACGAGACAGATAAAGAATTTTTTTTTTGCTGGACTAAGAAACCATAGTGAAAGGCCTGGCTGGTCCCTCCAAGGCTTCAGAAAGACATGGCAGTTAACCTAGCTAAATCCTAGAATGCAGAGCTGTTCAGTCATGGACACAGCCAAACTCTCCAAGTCAGTGAACTGACTGCTGAGGGCCATGCAAACCAACACATTTGTATCCCACCTCAAATGTTGCTCTGCCTAGTTTGATACACTCTGGAGAGCTGAATATCTAGAAAAGCTAGCATATATTATCTTCTAAAGGAGGATAAAAATGCAAAGGTAGAAGTGACAACCTAAATTTATTTTTTATCAATTCTAAAACAGAAGAGAGCAGATATTCAACATGACTCTCAATTGGGGGCTTTGCAGTAACTGGTATTTTTTTGCTATTCTTGACATTGCTTCAAAAATAAAGTTGATATTTCAGATAAAAACACGTTGATATAAACCTTTACTAACAAAGTATTAGGAATAAAAAAAATTTAACAAGCATGTTGAAAACAATAAACGGAGAACATAGCCTACAGTCCTTGTCCCCATCACCAAGATCTTGCTCTCCCTCCAGCTTCAAAAGACTTTATGTTGTCTCCTCATACCATAACAATGCTTTTGCAGCGCCGATACTTACTAAAAAGGTCAAAAATTGTTTAAACTGACAGGACAAAGGAAAATGGGGAAAGAATGAGGCCTTCCTACACCTCAATAAAATATAACTTAGGGAGGACACTAAGATAGTAAACTAATCCTAGAATGGAACAGGCTACCCATGAAATGCTTTGGCTTGACACATTTGGCTTCAGTGAGAGGGAACCACCGCTCACAGATAAAAGTTCAGGAATCGCACAACTTCCTACCTGGAGAGACCCGAGAGTCTGATGCCTCGACGATTTAGCAGTGTAAGTCACCACCCAACCAGTCCACTGTCATCATGAAGAATCTTGGAGGCACAATACTAATGCAAATTTACATACTGATGGCAGGGCACACTGGGAAAAAGGCACTTCTTGGCATACACCAATAAACATTTTAACAGTAGTAAAAGAACTGACAAAATAAAGCCCTTCCCTTGGCTCTTTTAGAGAATTATGGGCATCCTTTCCTTCTTCTAATTCAAGAACCCTTTTAATAAGGCCCCACAAAACAAGACAGCCGAAGTCCAAACCTGGCAAAAGACCTCATGCATGTGCTTGAGCACAGAAGTAGGTGTTTTGTCATGCTGGGAAGGGAGCTGAGACTAATGGTCAGGATTATAAATTTGAAGGGCAGAGCCAAGGATTCACATGGCCCTGGGCACACACTGACTGGGGCCTCTTTTCACACAAAATGTAGAGAAGGAAGTCCACAAATACCTTGGCAGAATATGGTATTCAACAGCACAACACTTGGCTTCCATAGCACTGGCTTATGATTTTGGGATCCTCAGTCATAAGAAACCACACATTAAGAAAATACAGTCAAAGGAGGCCTAAGACGAAAGAGACTTAACAACACAGGATTCAGAAAGGTGCAGAGACATGGAAAAAAATCAGCAACCAAACTCCCATCAATATTGGTGCATACAAAGAAGGTTGTAGATTGAAAAGAAACTCACCATCCCCTCTTCTAAAGGGCTGACTTCTCCTCAAACATTGAAAAGAAATAACATGCTCTGTTTTTCTAATTTTCTATTGCTCAAGGCATGAAGTGGTAGTGAAAATAAATTACAAGCCCTGTACCTGCTAATGCTCAGTAGTATCTTCCCAAGATTTCAACCCTGTGTCTTATCAGAAGAAAATGACAAATTTATAACTTGAATACACAGAATGTATCTTCCCTCTTGAAAACATTTCTAGAGAACTAGAGTATTTTATTTATGGAAACAAAGCCTAAAATGAAAGGATCACTTTAGCTTGCAAATTACAAACCATTGAACTGCTTAGACTTCTTTTCTTCATGAAAAAACATCTAAGGAGAACACATGAGACAGTAGTTATTACAAGGAAGTACAACCCCAAAGCCATATTTAATTGTTCTGCCTGCAGTAGCTGAAGGAATTGTAGAAGGGTGTAACTCGTTGAGATTCAAGACACCACACAAGATGCTTCCTTCCAATGTCCCTGGCCAACCCCTGTCCCAGACTGTGTGCATTTCCTTTGCCTGACCTGTCTGTCCACAGTCCTAATTCTCACTAGAAGTAATCCATCATCTTACAGGCTGAATAAAAGCAGTAATCTTTGTCTGCCACTATGAGTCTGCAAAAACTGTAAATGAACTCTACACAAAACTTCTCCATCCAACCTAAGAATAGCTCAGATTTTGCAGAGCAAGTCCTTATACAGAATGCCAAAACATGCTTTTATGTATGAAGGACTCAGTGAATTTTAAAATTCACTCTATAGTTGCTGTAGTAGGAAAAAAAAAAACATGTTTCTGATTTCAAAAGCTCTTAGACACATAGCAACTTAAAGCTCTCATAGACAAGGTAGGAATCACTACTGATTTACTTCCTGGAAGTATTTTCCTGACTTGCTGGAATTTAAAAGCCAGAATAAGTAACTCAATATTGATTATTTCTTTTATATGGCACATGTGAGGAAGGCTATCTACTTTATTAAAACCAGCATAGCAACAAAAAGATGGAGTGAGAACACCTGCAATCTGATCTACATGAGCTGCCACTTGCACATAACCATCCCCATCACAAACAGCTATCCAAGTCGGAAGGTTTACCAGGCAATTGTTACAAACATGGGTTCCCTGTGTACTTGCACTATACAACCACACTTTACAGAAGACCAAAGCTATTAAACCCTGAAACTCAAGTGTTTCCTTCTGCTCTCAGCTGTACAGCATGCAAGAATGGCAAAGAGCAGTACAGCGCAGTGGCCACCACACCACTGTACAAGGCTATTGGACTCTATTTGGCTTTTTATTTTGACTTTTCAGTCTCTTACAAGATCTACAGCTACATCTAAGAAGTATGGTATAGCAAGTTCAAAAGGGTTTTCAGGCATGGCAGAGTATTACTGCACTCCACAGACTTCTCTCTAGGGAGAAAAAATAGACATTTTCCATTTATTAATTTTCCTCTCACACACCAGCATTACCTCTGATCTTTGAGTATTTTATTTATCTTTGAACAGATAGTTACTACATTAAATTAACATGTAAGTACTCTTGCAGTTGAGGGGAAGCCTCATGTTTAATTAACACTGGATCACATGGAAAAAGAAACCGTTTCAGAAATCAAATCTCCAGTTTAATGGGCAACCATGGCAGTACACAGGCGATTTATTGCTCATGAAATATCAAAATGGAATTATGATATTCACCTGTAAGCTCAAGAAGAGAGACAGACATGGGTGACAGCTTATTGACTTATGAGTAACACAGACACAGGAATTTTTGAATTTGCACAGAAGGAATGAGGACAGAAGATAAGTTGAGGAATAAAAGATGATGTCTCTTAAAGCAATCTCAATTTAACAGCATACACCCATTCAGTGCATGATCTAACTCCTCTGTCCTAAACAATAACCTTAAGCCTACAAACAGGTACATATATCTGCACATGATTGCATGCAGAATTTAAATAATCCTGTCTGGAGGTTAAAAAAAAAATTACTCACTAATTAGATGTAATTAAATGTTTAACCCAAGTGCCTCCACCATTCTTCACCAAAAAAAGGTTTCTCACTAATTAAACGCTGCCAATATTGTTTTTTCCAGTATTGCACTCATGAATTCCCAAAAGAAGTACAAATTCTATACGTGCTGTAGTTTTTCAATCTCCTTCCACACACAGATATAGTTCCCTTGCAGCTTTATGTAATTTTGCTTTAAATCTCTGAAATTTATTTTAGGAACAGCTGCCTGAAAAGCCATTGCAAACCAACTCTTAGAGAAGCTGTGCTAATGCATTACTGGGTTATTGCTACCACCTGCAAAGCTTAAGTGGGAAAGAACTTAGTCTTGTAAAGGTGCTCAGGCATACTCTGACACATACAGCTCTGCTGTCACTAAACACATCTCAGTCTTTAACAGCAAAAAGATGCTTGCACACCATCTCTTCCAAAAAACATGCAAGTACCTACGTACATGGAATTCATAGGCATGAAACAATTTGTTTAAAGCTTTGATTTCTTTTCATTCAATAAAACCACACTGACTTAGAGCTACACCTGAAAAGCACAAAACATGTATTGTCTGAGCAAGCTGCTCATACTAAAACCACCTAGAACAAACAATTAAGACAATGTGAACACAACCTGCAAAAGAGCAATTTATTTTTTTCCTATGCTGAGTATATAAAAGGAGAAAGAAGTACACGTATTTGATTTTGTTGTGAAAGCAATGCTGACTTTTTTTCAATGGAAGCTTTTAACCAGATAGTACAAATGGACATTCATCTAAGGCACTTACATTGCCCACAATTATCATCACAATACCTGAGCACCTCAAAATTTCTTCTTTGCTCTGTTAATCCTCGCTCCCTGTGGGAAGATTCTGGCTGCCCTGGCATGATTAGCAGTTAAAGACACACCAAAAAAAAAAGCAAATGCTCAAAAATGCGCTTCGCAACAAATACAAATAAACTTGTGAGCAGTTTTCTTAAAAGAAAATTCTGTAGGTGGCTGCTATATACTCTAGGTGCAAAACCACCAAAGCTGGCTATGCTCAATCAGGTCAAATCTTGGAGCAAACCACCAATACCCGAGTAAAATAAGACTTGCTAAGCCCAGGCAGGAGTTCCTCACCATTATACAGACGTTCAAGTCTCAAACTGGTACTTTCACACTGCTCTGATCTGTACTTCCTGCTGGAGAACACTGCTCACCTCAACTGTGCTCATCCAGTAGTTTGGATCAGACAATCTTTTGGAGAATACTTTGGTGTCCTTCTGTCCCATATATGTAAGAATCCTTCAAGTCAGGATTCAAGAGAAGATGAAGGAAGCATAAGCATCATCTTGCCAGACTTTGGATACAGCTAGAGTCAAGTCCTGGGATTTGCTCCTGAAGTTCAAAGTGTAGAGACAGCTTAACTGTGCAAGGTGTCACAAGGAATTGGTAGCAAGTGGAGATCTCTATCCAAGTCTCAGACATATAGCATCTTAGCTATACAAACACCTTGTGTGTAACTACTGTGGATATACCAATTGTGTTCAAACACCTATCAGTGCTTGCCAGTTCCAGTTATTCTTTTGTGTATTCTTATAATCTACCCTCTGGTACAAAACAGGCCTTAGCAATGTTGACAGATCATAACAAAGATCAAGTGGCTGCCCTGAGATTCAGAAACAGATGAGAGTTGAAAAAACACCCCACTTACTATAAAACAAAAACACTTACGAAGTCAAAGAGTTACACAGTGCTGATCAGCTAGGTGAGGGGTAGGGGCAGAAGGAACTTATCCACAGATTACTATTTGTGAGATCTGAGAGGAAAAAACAGAGGATGTTTCTAGCAATAAAAACCCCTTGAACTTGCATGAACTTGAATTGATCTAAATGAATAATCCTATTAGATCCTCTCAACTTTGGCTAGGATATAATTATAAGGATTGGAGATAGCAGAACCAAAACCCAGTGGGAGTCTGTCTGCAAGGCTCAGCTCCCCTTGAAGGAGATTTCCTATTGCCCAGAGCAGGCAGGAAGACAGAGCTAGTTTACAAAAACACATTTGGCAACCATATGAAATGGATTTTACATAGGAATGACTCAATACACCTAGGACTTCAGCCTGGCAAAAAGACAATGGCAGGGCACACAACAAGTCTGTCAAGGCACGACTGCACGTCAAAGCTGAGGAACCAATTCCTCATGGGCTCCCAAAACAGGAACTGGGGGCTGGGGATTGAACAAAACCATGAAGTAGCAGGTTCAAAACCAGGAAAGAAGCAGTCCCCTTTTAAGCAGTCATGAAAGTTATAATCATGGGATGCTGCATACACACCATTTACCTAAATTCAAAAAGCCTACCAGCCTCCTTTAGGCTGTCAAATATAAAGCTAAACACAAAGACACCACTTCCTGCTGAGGAAATTCCTGGCTGTCAACCAGCAAGATGGGAGCTAGGAAAGAAGTCACAGAAGTATGTGTACTTATTTCACCTATTATTTTATTTTCCCCTAGATAAAATGTAGTGGGTCAGACAGGTTTCTGACTCTGCCTGCTCCAGGCACTGAAAGAGACTATAGGACCTTTGACTCTGCAGAGTACATGGCCAGAGTTCAGGCAGCCCTCCAAGACAGAAGGAAAGGTTTTCTCTCATTTGAGAGAAAACAGTGAAACCAGTTCAGCATTTTCTTTCCCTCTCTTCCATGTCCAAGGACTGAGAGTTTCATGGCGCACTCTCCAACGCATAGGGCTGTCTCTTCTCCCCAAATTGACCCAAGAAAAAAGGTTATTGCTCTGTACATTCTCCCAAAATGAATGTTACTTAATTAAAGAAATCCTTGTTATTTTCTTGAATTAACCTTTCTTTTGTCAATTCCACAGGGGCACTTAGGATCACCTACACATTGGTAACAACCGCTATCACAAATCCCCATGAGCACACCTCCATGCACTAAAACCAGCAAATTGCTGGGGAAAAATATCACCACTGGTTCCTGCTTCACAAATCACAAGTACCAGATGTATCACCTGATGAGGAAACAGGGAATTTTTAATATATAAACATATAATTTAAAATCTAAAAAATATTCTGAATCACAGTGAGGTTAACATTTCCTTCTGCCTCTGTAATACGCAAAATGTAAATTATTAATTACTAAGCAGTCATACACACATCTTAAATATGTGAAACAAACAGATACAGCAGATAAAAGAAAATGCATTAAGGGGAAAGACACAAAGACACAGAATCTACATTTTCATGTTCCAGTTTCCTGGCCTGCTACTGACTTGAAAAAAAAATCACTTACTGCCTCCATGCTTCAAATTATGTTAATAAAATGGAGGCAATACCACTTCATCACGACCTCACAAGGATATTGTGAAGATTGTGAAATATCTGCATATTACAGGACTGAAGGTCATATAGAAGCCTGATATAATAGTGAGAAACATGTCTTAACTAGCACTGAAAGTATTTTATTACCTATGCAGATGGAGCACTCCTGTAGCCTTAGTCACCAAGTGAGATCCAGTGAGGCTGCCAAGGAAAAACTGTGTTTGCCTGTTCACTCTGTGAACAAGGGTGCAATGGTAATACTGACATTCTTATATTAAATAAAAGGAATGTTACATGCATACTTCTGTGTGCTGAACACATGGCAGGTTTTGGGCGGTTTTTTGTAATGCAAAAGGAAGCCTGAAGGCTTTGGTTATTTAATAGTGCCACGGAGATTATCAGGGCACTGTAGTATCACAAAATTTGTTCACAGCAGGTAAAATTCACACCCTGCAGTGAACCAACAAAAGACCACTTAAACCCTAATTTCAGCCTTCATGGTTGAGCCAGTGACATACTTCTGTTAGCATTACACGGGGATATTTTTCTGGATCAGAATATTAAAAGCACTTGTGCTTCAATGGCATTTCCTTCAAGGCGTTTTTGAGTTCCCACAAAAAAAGTCAAGGGAATCTGTTACAATATGAAGACCAAACCAATTTCTTTTATTTACACTTGTTGATGTAAGTAAAACTAGATGGTGGTATACCCCTGTATTTCCATGATTTTCTAAATTTGGCTGTTTTGTTGAAACAAAATTGTATCACATTCTGGTTTTTTTACCCAAATAGTTATGAAGATACACTACTATACTCTGAGAGCATGCACTTCTATGGGTGAGACTTCACCATTTCTGAAAATCAAACAAGTTATCAACAGATAGCAAAATAGAGAACAAGATTAGTATTAGAAAGAGAAATTTCAATGTGTAAGTAAACATGAGATGATCTGCAAGGACTACGGAAATAAAAAAGTCGGCTTGCTGATAAAGCCATGCCTTCAAAAATGAGTTACAGGAAAAAACGAGTTCCTTAAAACAAAGGATACAAAAAATATACATTGAAGAGTAGGGCAAAGGAGGGTAAAAGCACCAAGTACCAGGATCCAGCTCCTTTCTCTGGTACAAACACAGGCAAAAATTAAGGATGTTCAACCTCACTCTCTGTCACTTGGAGGGAATCTGCAGGATCGTCCCTGTGCCTACCGAGCTTCCCCTAGAATAGTGGAAAGTTGGATCTGTAACAAAGATTATTTTTCCACCAACAGTTTAATTTTAGAAAGGCGCCAACAAAAGGCACTGGTCTGAACACCCCGAGCGCGTTACTTCCCCTCCCGATTCATCAGCGCCCGCTTCCTCCTGGAGACACGGTGCCGTGCCACAACCACGGCTCCGTTCGGCCGCTTTAGCCGAACAAAACGCTCTTCCTGCCTGGAAAAAAAAACAAACAACAAACCCAACAAAAAGCCCAACCAACCGATCCCATAAAAAGGCAGGAAAGCAGGAGCACGAAGGAAGGGCCGGCGTGCACCAGAGCGCGCACCGCCGCCCTCCCGCAGCGGACCCGGCGCCGCC
>VZTR01025383.1:154771-205444 GCA_013400775.1 Chaetops frenatus
ACTTAAAAACAAGACCCAAGAGCGGACAGGCTCCTTCTGTTCAGCAGCACCGGATGAAAAGCCGGCGGAGGGTGAGAGGCCGCCACGCAGTGACCCCCGTCCCTGCGCAGGAATGGTTCGCCCCGCAGTCGGCCCCGGCAGGGCGGGGCTGCGGGCGGAAGGCGCCGTGAGGAGCGGGGCGGGGGCGGTGCCGCGGGCGGGGGCGCTGCGGGCGCCGTCCCGGGCTGATCCCGCCTTACCGTGCGCGGGGCGCGCGATGGCTCCCCCCAGGAAAGGCGATCTGAGCGCGGAGGAGAAGGACTTGCTGGCAGTGATCACCACAGGTGAGCCCTGCTGGCCCTCGCCGCTCGCGGCCCCGGGCCGCAGCTCCCCCGGGCCCCGCTGGCCGTGCCCTGGGAGGGATTTCGTGTCCCCGCACGTTGGGGGCGGCGGGTGAGGCGCCGTTACCGGCCGCTCGCCGCGGGCTCCCCTCGCCCCGGCCGCGCTCCTCGCGGCGCTGAGGGCTGCCTGCCTTCCGCCGCGCCTTCGGGCCGTGACTCTTCTCCCTGCCGGGAAGAGTGGCTGTTGCCTTGGTTTACTTCCCTCTGGAGCAGGCCCGCGTCACTCAGGGAGTGCGGTGGCGGGCGCAGTGCGGTGCAGTCGGGCTGGGGAAGCTCAGCTGGGCGGGAAAGCCAAGAAAAGCTTGCATCTTATTGGTCATATCTGTTGACATTTGCCTTATTATTTGTGTTAATGTCCGCTGCCAAAAAAAAAAAAAAAAAANAAAAAAAAAAAAAGAAAAAAATGTTTTCTTGGGGGTAATCCAGTTTTCTAGAGTGCTGTACAGTTTTTTCCCATGTGCTGTTGCCAAACCAGGACCTCTTTGTGGACACGTTAATCTCACATTGCCAGAACTTGAGCTTGTTTGGGGTGTTGTGCACCTCTTATCCCTTATACTGTTCTATATTACTATCCCTTATACTGTCCTCTTAGAGAGAGGAGAGGGCATCAATGTCCATCTGAAGGAAGGATGTCAAGATGATGGAGCCAGGCTCTTCCTGGTGGTGCCAAGCAACAGGACACAAGGCAATGAGCAGAAGCTGATGCACAGGAAATTCTACCTGAATAAGAGAAAGAAATTCTTTACTGTGCCATTGACTGCACACTGGAACAGATTGCCCAGAGAAGTTGTGCAGTCTCCCCCACTGGAGATACTCAAGAGCTGTCTGGATGCAATTCTGTGCCCTGTGATCTAGGATGACCCTGCTTGAGTAGGGAGTTTGGACCAGACTACTCTGGTCCCTTCCAATCTGACCGATTCTGTGGTTTTGCATTTCATGTAAGTGTCGTAGTTTCATTGCACTATCTGGCACGCGTACTTGTTGCCAGGGAACTTTCTGTGGTCTTGGTTTCCTGGTCCAGCAATGTGAATTTGATAGCCCTGACTAAATAGTTATCCTCCAACTGGTATTTTGAAAATCATTAGCAACATTCATTAGTTGGAGGCAAACTAAAACTGTTTTATGTGTTCCATTTATTTCTATATGTAGTTTCCAGGCAATTTGAACCCATGAAAGTTTTACTTACAGTTTTGGTGCTTCACTCTCAGTTGTATTAAAATATTCCTCTGTGTCAGAGAGACAAGAGTCAGCAGTGAATTTATTGTGGACCAAAACCAGTTTGATTGACTCACTTTAATAAGAGTTTCAGACCTTTGTCTTGGAGACACCTCTGCCTAACCTACCTGATGCTTCTGATTAGGGCCATGGGATAATCCAGGTTGGAAGGGGCCTCGGGAGGTCTCTAGGCCAACCTCCTGCTCAAAACACATCAGCTCTGAGGTCAAACGTGATTGCTCAGGGCTTTATACCACCAGGTCTTGAAAACTTCTGAGGAGGAAGGCTACACAGTGTGTCTGGGCAGATAGACTCTTTGCCTTACTGGGTTCATAGTGAAAATGTTTTTCCTTGAGTCCTATCTGAAGCTCCCTTGTATTTCAGCTTCTGCCTGTTACCTCTTGGCTTCTTACTATGCACCATTAGGAAGAGCCTGGCTCCAGCTTTTAGCTCTGGCCAATTCTAGAAGTCTGACTTCCATCAGTTTAGTGTCTTGTTTGAAAATCCTTCGATGTTTTATTATAGAGAACTCTGAGTTTGTAAATGCAACTTTGCTGTGCTTGTATTAAAATTTACTTGTGCATCACCCCTTGGAGACTTTCTCTTACTGATGTTAGTTCTTTGGCTGGGATATTCTTCGGAAAGCTGATCCAGTTCTTAAGAAGCTCCTGACATTTTTAGAATATATGTATGCCTGGGGGGAGTAAGTTAGTTGATGGTTTCCTGGCTGTCCATCAGGGATCTTGATCACTTGTATGAGATAGGTGATTGTGTTTTTTTCCCCTAAATTAATGAATTAAAAGAAAAATGGTAAAAGCACCTGTTGTGTAGTTAAACCACACCAAAAAGTCTTATGAAAGAAAATAAATTATTTCTAGTATTTTAATGTGATTTTTAGCCAAAACTCAAGTTGTTAGAGTTATTTTGCTGAAAATTTGCTGGATGACCACCTCCTTCTGAAGGAGTGAAGATAAACGTGAAAATCATTAAAATAAGGGATGCAGTGCTTATTTTTATCAAGCACATCATTGCCGAAAGAGCTTTGCTTATCATTGAATCAGTACTTAGGAGTTTCTGTTAATGTGCTATATATATTCTCCAAACTCAGACTCTGTTAGTGTTCTTTTATATCTGTTCATTTGTACCTGTAAAAGATGCATGAGCAATATCTGAGTAGTCTTCCAAATGGGCTTTAAATCAGGTTCTTAGACCTGTCGCTTAGCCAAAAGGATTTTGCTAAGGAACTGAAAAATAAAAAGGTGTAGCCTGCTTTTCCTGGCACCTTTTTTTTTCAGACTTCAGTCTACTTGTGTATTTGGCAATTTTTAGAAATGTCAGTGATCAAGCTACCTGGGTCCTTGTTTTTTCAACCTCTATTTTGTATTACCAAAAGCAAATTCATTCCACTCCTGTGAATGTGATATGTTGCAAATTTCAAATTGAAACAGGAAAAATGATGTGAGTAAATGATAAAGCATGTTTCATGCAAACCAAAAAGTCTTTGAAATAAGGAAATTCCCTTTTTTGAGAATGTAGACAGCTCTTCTAGACAACAGATGCCCCAAAAGAGATGAAGGTACAAAATGTGATAAAATGCTCAGTATTGTTATACCCATTTGAAACTTTTCAAGTGCTGTTTATGATGAGACATGTGAGTGTCCCATTCCTGTGTGTGTAGATCAGCTACTTCACAAAAAATGGATGTTTACTTGTAGTTCATGCTTTCCAACTGCTATTTGTGAGTTCTTGGCTTTTAGAACATAACACTGTTCAATCCTAAGCCTCTTCACTAAGTGCAATTGATTTATTGGTGGTTAAACTACATCCCAAGCAGTTAACATAACAAAGATTTTGATTCTAATGAGAAGTGGAAATGACCATTTTACTCCAGATTCTCAGTTTATTCTGTTTCTCACCCCCTTTTGTCTCTCTTTGTGTCTTTATTTTTAATCAAAGGAAACACCGAGGAGGCTGGAAGGCTACTGGGGAGCAAGAATGTCCGTGTCAATTGCCTGGATGAGGTACTGCAAAACTGTATAAGCATTATACTGAGTTTAATAAGGAAAGTACTAGGTCTGGAGGCCTTCATGTTGTTAAATAACATTTCTCTAACAGCAATTGCTATAGCCCTGAAAATCAGTTACTCTCTAGATCTTTCCAGCCTGCAGCTGAGTAATGAACCTTTGAAGAGTTCTTACTGTTTTTTAAGGAAGTTTAATGTTATTTAAAGTGCTACACTGTATTTTCTCAAGTTCCAGCATGAGCTTTGTCTATAAGGTAAGGTAAACACTGCAGCAAAACACATGGGGATGCTCCCTGACTTCTTGTCACCTTCACAAGCAGTAGTCCCTCTGCTTAGTTCCTCTGTGGCAGACTCAACTCCTGTCCCCATCCCATACTTGGGTCTCACTGCTCAAAGCCCTTTGCCAAACCAGAAACATACTTGGAGGGTGAGTAGCTAGATCAGAAATGGAACCACAGCCTTTTATAGAGGTAGGTGTGGTAAACATGTAGAAGATTAAATCCTGAAGTGCTACCTGAAGATGGGAATAAGTTGGTGGAGAAATGAACCTTGTGTGATGTTCATGTTTCCTCTTCTTTTTCTTTCTACAGTGTTTTTCTAAAGCATGCAGCGTTAATATGAAATGTAACATGCAAGCAAAACTAATTCCCCACAATGCATGTTAAATCCATGTGTAATTTATCAGTTTAAATGTTAATTTGTTCTTTTTTCACAACTTTATAATTTCATAGGAATCACTGGGAAATTCTGGGAATGTGTCTAGTTCAGCCTCTGGCTCAAAGCAGCTTCAGCTCTAGGGTTAGATGAGATTGCTCTGAATTTTGACCTGTCTGTACTTTGTAAATCTCTAAAGATGGAGACTGCACAATACTTCTGGGCAACTTGTTCTACTCTCTTACTGTGATTTTGGTGAAAAAGTGTTTCACTTATGTCTGAACTTGAGCTTAGGCTTAGTGTCTCTTGCCTCCTACCACTGGAAGTGAAGAGTTTGTCTTCTCCATGATCTCCTGTCAGCTCTGGCAGGCTGCTCTTAGGTCCCACCAAAGCCATTTCTTCTCCAGGCAGAATAAGCCCAGCTCCTGCAGCCTCTCTTCACTGCATGAGTGCTCAGGTTCCTACCATATAGTTATGGTACTCCATTGATTTTGTTGCAGTTTATCCATATCTTTGTTGCACTGGAAGATTTAAAATTGGACAGGCTGTATTGTAGTTGTGATCTCTTGAATGCTGAATGGAGGCAAATTGCCTCTTCTTCTACCAGATATCTTCACAGGATATTGTTAGCCTTTTGTTTTCTGCCAACAGATCCATTTTCTGATTGTTCTTAAGTAAGTTAAATGCTAAACCTGAATTTCTACTGTATGAATTTCAACAAGTTTCTGTAAAACTAGTCAAACTAAGCTTTACAGTGAACTTTAGGAACCCAAGATACAAATATAAGTATGCTTGCAAGTGTGCTTTATTGTATGGACATCAGAAGGTTTTCCTTAAATGTAATTGTTGAAGTCATGCTGAAAGACTGCACCCTTGCTGCAGTATTAGTGGAACATCCAGGATTAGTGTTGAGACGATATGGCTTATTCAAAGAAACCATGTCTGAGTTATGCCTCAGGCTATTGTTGCAGAAGAAATAGTATTAACAGTATTTGCCTAAGGCTCACATCTGACTAAATACACAAAAGGTCCATAAAACGTTAAAAGTTTATGCAGTGGACGTCTTGCAGGCTCCTTTTTATCCCCAAGAATGGTGTGTAATCATGCATATTAAACAGGAGAGGATTCAGATTTGTTTAGGATTCTTAAATCCATCAGCCATTTCAGCTTTAGAATTTTTCTGTTATAACCCATTTTCACTCCAATGTGTTATTCTAATATCTATACATAAGTAAGAGTGTGTGAAATCCCAGTTTAACAGCAGCTTCTTCTGTTACTCATTGTTGCCGCAACTGGAGACTGCTCTAAATGCATCAGGTCTTATTTTTTTTCTCTGTTGCCTTAGTTGCTTATCCTGAAATTCACATTTGTATTACTACTGTTACTTATTTTATTAACATTAAGAAGTAAGGAAGCCCTGAATATGTAATGCTTGGTATTGAAGTGGGAGCTCAATTCAGTTAGAATTAAAACCTTAAAGACTTTTTTACATGAGAGAATCCACAGAATGAGCACAGGTTTAGTGTAATTCTTTCTTCTAGCTGTGGTACAGCAAGCATGCAATCACAATGTAATAATTTCTACAGGCTGAAGAACTCACAGCATCCAGAAGCAGGCTGTTAAATAGTGCACTTCCTAATTTATTAAAAAAAAAAAAACACATAATCTGTTCCTTTATATTTTGGTTTGACCATATATTCTAACTGCTTGGATCCACTTTCTTGTAGATTAAAAACTACTGACAATCAGCTGTCTTTTCTTTATGTACCTTTAGAGAAGGACCAAGTCTCGTTTTAACATCTTCCAGATGCAGTGACCTTTTAAATATCTTGCCAAAAGTTATGTTTCTGCAGCAAGTGAGCTATAATAGTGGCTCTTTTCCAGTTGTTTCGGCTTCTTACTTCAAAAACGTACACATGAGCTGGATGCAGTATTTCAGCATTGCTTCTGGTGTTGGTGCATGTATTTAAAAATAAAAAAATTATTCCTCTAAGTCTGCTTGCTTTTCCTGCTGTTGTTCCAAGACTCCCTCACACCCTTCACCTCCTGCTGTCTGCAGAGCTCTGCTGGGAGTGTCAGCACACAGTGAGATCCCTTCACTCAAATGAGTTTCCCAGATGCTCATCTTCCAGAAGGTTGGAGATATCCAGTAGATACAGTCCTGTTTTTCTCAGCACCCTTTCTGACCAAATAAATTGTTTTGTTGTGTCTTTGTGGACTTAGGTAGATGAAGAGAGGAAGGATATTCAGGCTTAAGCACTGTCTTTATGAAAACAAAGGAATGCAATGGCTTTTCTGCAAAACTGGTCTTTAACGGTTTGGCAGCTTTAAAACTTCAGGGGCATTTAAGTTCAGGTGTCCTAAAACATTAGGACAAATAGAATAGAAATGGATGTAAAATAAACACAAATATATTTAATTTACATGTGTACTGCTTACTCATTTTTTGTCTCATTTTAAATGGAGTGGTTGCTAATTTGGAAACTTAGTATGGGAGAAAGTTTTCAGGACTTTTCTTTCCCCTGAGAGTGCAGAGCTTGTAAATACTGTGAGTTTTTGTCAGCATTTTGCTGACTTGAGCTCCATCTGCAGCGTGTGGCTAAAATATTTCAGTTTATTTTAGAGAGGCAGGCTTAAGGAAGCCCATGGCCTTTCCAGCTGTGGAAGATTCCTCTGGTCATGTTCGTAGTTAAGTTTGCAAAGGAGCACTGTAGTACTACATCCCTTATTTCCTGCAGATCAAGCCAAAAGACTTGACCTGAAAAGTACATAATTTTTCTGTATTTAAAATAACTGTAAGGTTGTTCATAATCTTCATACACACAGAACTATCATCTGGCATTAGTGGCATTACTTTTTTCCTCTGATTTGGTAATTCAGCTGTTCAGTTCTGTAATGCATCATTTAGAAACAGTGCCCTTCTCTATGCTACAGAACTGAACACTTCCTGGGAATTACAGCAGTAGCCTGCTTATTTGTGGCTGAGATGTGTGTAGTTTCACTCATACTGAGTATGTTCAATGAAGGATTCTTCAGGTAATCTATCTTGCTATTCTAGTGTGAACATCCTATGCTAGCAGAAAATGCCCAGATCCTTGGCCTTTCTGAGGAGGAAGAGTTTTGTCTTTTGTTGGTTTTTTACATAGTACTTCAAAATACACAGACCAAAGAAAATTCCACTACTAGTAAGAATTATCTGGTTTCAATTCAGGTTGCTGATTGGTGTAGGCTTTAACTTTTCATCACTGCAGATGAACTGAAAGATCATCAGAGAAATCTAATGTGTCACATATGTGGAACCAACAGCTGAGCAGGGTGAATGTAAAGGAGAATAACTATAGCTGTGATTGACACTTACCAAACAGTATGTCGTATTTCAATTAGTCCATACTTAGCTAAAATTATTTGTGCGTGTGACTGTTGATCTCTTTCCAAATAGTGCCTTTAGGAAGATTGAGATGTGTAAAGGCAATCTTACTCAAAAGCTTGAAGGGTGACATTTCTAAAGGCTTTCATCCAGTGAAGAGTCAAGTTGTATTTCTAGACTAACAGCATTCAGTACTAGAGAGCTGATTTTGAAGGTATACATCAACAAGTATTTCTGCCTTGTAGCACCTGCTCTGTTTGCATCATTTTTAGTAATGTCCCAAATACTGTCTCAAGTAAAAGCCAAACCTAGAGTTGTGTGTTTTGTTTAAAATTTTCTGAATTAAATAGAAATGTTGCCTGAATCTAAACGGTAAAATATTATTATACTCTTTCTGTGCTAATGTGGGGCTGGGTTCCTCATTGGAAAATGAGCTGGGAAAGGGAGAGGTGAATGTTTTAATATTGCTGGCATACAAGTGTCTGCAGCAGTTTTTCAGCTAGGGTTCTGACAGCCCTTTCTCTTTCCTTTTTTATACTTTTCCCACTCTATTTAAATAGCTGGTACTCACATGTACAATGTCTTAGTGTACCCCAGTACCTGCTGAGGGACTGCTCCAGTGTGATCCAGCCTGTATGCCGCATCTTGACAAGGTTCCATGGTTGAGAAGAAGGGTAAAGTGAGAGTGGGGATGTTGGAAGCACTTGGATTGCACTTTTCACTTGAGCAACACAGCTTTATATGGCTATTTCAGTAGTGAATTGTCATCATGTTATCCACAAAACAATGGCTTTTTAGAAATACACGTGATGTCTGTGTTCTTACTCAGTTCGTCATGAGTGCTTAAATGCTCACAAAATTGAGAGGTTTTGTGCCAAATATGCACATGTCACTGGAGTGGGAGATAGTTTGTATGCTTGTTTGTGTGTTTGTTTGTCCCACTTCTTATTCCTTGACTGTCCTGTGTTTCGCTGTTCCTCTGGTTGATGCAGGTTGACCAAGAGTTTTGTTGGATTCTTCCTTTGTAGTTCCTAGGAAGGCAGAAGGTTGCTTCTCCAGTTTACTATCCTTATGAATTTTTTTTTATTCATCCCATTCAAGCACACCTCAGCTGGATGCTGAAGAGAGATTGACCTGCTTTCTTCTTTCTCTGTGTCTGGTGGTGGACTCTGACCCCTCCCCAGTTCTGGTACTCCTCTGCCTGCCCCTGCTGCCTCCCTAGATGTCCTTTTCTTCCCTTGTGAGCTGGTTCAGCCCACTGAACCCATAGTTCATTGTCGGGGTTTTTTGTCATCAATTGACTTCCCCACTGTGGCAGCAGTTCTTGGAATCCCATTCTTCAGTCTGCTTTTGGGTTATTTTTAAAATGGGGAACTGGGAAGGCTGTGCCAAGAGCCCTTTTGTGCCAGGGAGGCCTTGTTGGTTGGTGAGTTGGAGAACGCAGTCAAGAGAAGTGCCCGGTAATTTCTAGAGGCATGCAAACTCTGTTCCTCTTGTATGGTGAGACTTACAGGGAATACTTACAGCCCTGCAAAAGAGACAAGATGTTACCATGTAACATCCCTGCAAAAAAAAAAAGAAAACTGGGAAGGATCAATTTTTGTCCTGGGGAATAAGGTTAAAAGGCTCGATTTTTTGGTCAAAAGAATATTGCATGGTAACAGCTAGAAAATGGATCCTTCCTCTGATGTTTCATAGGGGAACAAAAATTTATTTCATTGTATGCTTAATAAACCATCTGCAAGTTTTGTCTTTTAAGTATATTGTATTGACAATCCAAATGTCATCTGTGAGAAAACAGACTGTTGCTGGACCTGTCTTTGATATTCAGGCTGAGAAAAGTATTTACAGTCAAGCCAGTTTCAGTGTAGGGATATAATAAATACAGGATACCAAGCATTTCCAGATAAACTTGTGTCTAGCCTGACCCTCTTGTTTGCTCTGAACGTGACAAACTGATATTAGTGTGACTTTAAATCAAATTTTATAGCAGCTGTCCACATATTTTCTGCCTGATATTTTTTTTTGATCCCCACCACAACCTGATGCTTGCAAAATTTAATCAAAGGATTTTAAAAACAGTTTTCTGGGAGGAGAGGATAAAACAAACCCAATTTTTTCCTTTGTCATATAATCTTGAGATTAAACAACTGGCTTTCAAGATATAACCAAACTTAAAAGTCCTTGTTTTCTAAAAATTCTTTCTCCCATCAAAAACCGTGTTGTGTTTATATTCCCTACTGCAGTACCTTTCTGTGCTGCTAAAGGAGACAAATCCCTACTGTGACTCCAGACTGGGATTGGCCTGTAAAATTGCTTTCAATGTAACATGATGAAATGTAATATAATCAAATATATTTTATATAGTAGGAAGGAAAGTCTTCATTCAACATTTGTGACACCCCAAGTGAAATCTAGCAAAAGCAGTCTCTTTCATATTCATGAAATGATATCTTTAGGTATTTTGTTTCTTCAGTGGCAGTTTATACTACAATTTACCAAAATATGTGGGTTTTGAAAATTATGCTGGTAAATTAAACTTATTTGGGTTTCACTCAGTGATAAATTGAAACAAGAAATACATTAAGGCTCAAACTGACAATTACATTATTTCAAAGTATTATGTTACTAGGCATTTACAGAGAGCTACAGTAATGCTGTGCATGAATGTACTCAAGCACACAGCCCTGACTGGCAAAGAAAGAAATAAAATGCCATTTTGGTTTTCTTCAGGGACAAACTAAAGCACATTCCCTGGTATGCAGTGTTGGAGGGTGTTCTTGGGCAATTAGTGTCTTAGCTGATAATGTGAATCCTGACTTGATGTTAAGTGAAAATAAACAGCGTGTTGGAAAAAGCATACTAAAGTCTGAAAATGCAGTTTTCTCAGACAGCAGTATGCTTCTCCCTGCCCTTGAAGAGGGAGAGGGCCTGCACTGACAGTTCACCCATAGTTCTGAAAATTTCCTCTGGGGTTTGCCCAGCCTTACATTTAGAATCGCACCCCAGTCCTCCCATGCTGAAGCAGATCCTTTTTGTACTGGGGAAGTTGATCAAACCAGCCAGGTTTGTTAAGGGATGAGAGCTGTGAGGGCTTTCAGAGCTCTGACTGATCATGGACACAATGCCAAAAGCGTGGAGAAGTGGGAGAGAGGTGGATGGCAAAATTACCAGTAATCATGACTAAAAATGAGCAAGATGGGTTTCTGAGACTGCAAATCTTTGTAATGTTTAAAACAACAACAGCCTATTTCTAATTTTCTTGCTGCTTATCATATAAGCCATAGCAGGGGAGGAAAAAATAACATAGGAAGCTAACAAGTTTTCTAAACCAAGCTTTTCCAACTAGCAGAAACATTAGTTGTCTTTAACACTAATGTCTTATGTAAAAGGACAATGATAAATTGGCTGTAAATGGTTTTCATTTGTTCAACACTGCTCTGTTTTCAAATCTATAGCACAGCATAATCAGAAAACTGACATGGAAATCTGCTGCATGTTAATAACCATATTTTTTAATGAAGATTTTGTGAGGTTTTTTGTAAATAAAATACTATGTGAGGCTTTGGGTTTTTTGAATATTTGGTTATATTGAATATGTGTGGTCAAGTAAAAATGATCAGTGGCATGAATATCAAGAGATGTAACATTCTTTTTTGTATGCTACTTGCTTCTCCTTTCTCTTGCCAGCATGGCATGACCCCTCTGATGCACGCAGCTTACAAAGGGAAGGTGGACATGTGCAGGTTGCTCTTGAGACATGGAGCTGATGTAAACTGCAACGAACACGAGCATGGATACACTGCCCTGATGTTTGCTGGACTTTCAGGTAACTTCTTACTAAACTCAGACCACTGATTTTTATTATATCAGCGGGTACAATTTGCCATAAATTAATAGTTTAAAAGGAAGTATTGACATGCTTTTATTATTCAGGTTTGCTGTTATTTATGTGAACCAAGCAACTATATCATGACAGTAGAATCCAGTGGGCAGTGCAACAGGAGAACTCAAGCTCATACAAAAATAGATTTTGTTCAGCATTTTGAGGCATATAGTCTACTTCTTCTGTACCTACTCTGTCTTGTTTGTTGATGGTCTCAGCATTCACTTTCCTGGGACAGTTTTCTTGTGTAGTGGATACATTCTGTTTACTTAGACTGTGTCACGCTGAAAACGATGCTGCACCAGACTGCCTTTTTTAGTACAGCAAATCAGTAGCTTTTAGTAATATTTAAGGCTTCTCAATCCAGTATTTTTCAAATTTTGTCTTTCTCCTACATTATTTTTCCAAATATCTTGTGAGCTTTTAAAAATCTATTTAGTAAGTTTTAAAAACATGTTTTTCCACATAAAGTTTCACTCTCCTCTTACATTATTTTTTTTTATGAGAGTGCTTATAGCTGTATATATCTTCTCCTGTCTCAAGTGGTGGTTTGCAGCTTTCCTCTTGCTATTCTTTTTCCCTGATGGCAGGAACAGTAATTTCCTTGAGTCAGAAAAAGAGACTACATTAAAACATTGTTCCTTCTGGGGAAAAGATTAGACTTGGGAATATTAGGTTATTTTAAGTATCTGCTTTAGTAGGCCATTTATGTCCTCCCAAAAATAAGATTCTTGGGGAGTCAGGTTTCTTAGCAGGTAGAGTTTAAATTGCCTTCTTTCATCATAAGTATAAAAAAAAAGGCTTTTGTGTGTATGTCAACCTTAACTAGATCATCAGATTGTTTTTCAGCTACAACTTTGGTAGAAAGATTTGGGAAATTTCAGTGTTGTGTGGTATTGAACAATATCACAGCTGCAGCACATAGATGAGAACAAACACTTAGAGTCTGTTAAAATGCTACAATTTTACCATTTTCTCACAGCTGAGCTTTTAACCTGTCATCCTGGGTGTGAATGCTTCTGAATGTTGACTTTAGGGTCTGTTATCTGTGAGCACAAAAGGTACATGAGCACTGGTGACGCAGTGACTTTGTTTTTAAACATTTATTTTCATCCACCATCCCCTCTTTTTATTCACTTTTCTGTACTTAGCATCTGCACAAAAACAGATAAAGTAAGAATACCTTTGAAAGCAGAACCAGAGGGGTGGTGACAAGTATCCTTTTTTAGTCTCTGAAGGGCATCAATTAAGTCATCTAATCTTCCCATCAAATTTTAGCTTCATTTTACTTGGTATTTAGCCCAGTCTGAACACCCCGTTCCCACTGTGGAGAAAGGAACAATCTGTTCTGTTCACTGTGTTCCTGCTACATCATAGTCCTGAATGTGTTTTTCTTAGAATAGCAAATGTAGTTGAACTGTTAAACTAGATTAGTAGAACTACCTTCTACAGTGCTGTCCATAGGGACCAAGCTCTAGTGTAGCCACGAGTATGATTCCCATAAGCTCCATGGGAAGCTGAATGTGCATTACAGAGAGCAGAGTTACACCCATTGGAACTCTAAATAAGCATGTGCCTTTCTCTTAATCCATTCTTAAAATAACAACATTAAGAACATTCATTTTCCTCAGTGTTGTTCCTGGTCTTTAAGAAATTCAGTACATCTTTTTATGAAGCATAGAGAATTACAAGTTCTGATTTGTCCTTGCTCATTCCCCATATCTTTCTTGCAAATTCAGGAAATAAAGAAATCACCTGGATGATGTTAGAGGCTGGAGCAGAAACTGATGTTGTCAACTCTGTGGGGAGGACAGCAGCTCAGATGGCTGCTTTTGTGGGTAAGATGAAAATTATTATCATTTCCTATACTCCTAAAGAGCTAAAGTGTTAGATTCTGATGCTTTGTGTTGGAGAAACATTATTTAATGACTTGTTCTGAACTGACACATTATTGAGCTTTGTTTTTCACATTTCATCATGTAAGAGTCAATTTGTGTTCTATTCCCATGAGTGATTTCCTAAAAACACAGATGATTTACCTGTGAGAACAGGTGCTGCTTCAAGCGTGTAAGTTTTTGCAGTGTCACCACTTTGGAAATAGTAAGAGGAAGCTGGTTACATTGGAGGGGTCTGAAGTGCAGCACCAAGTGCTAACTGGAGCTTCCCTTGTGGGAAAGGATGCCAGGAGTCAGTACCTCAGCAGACCTTTGCAGCTGTGTGCTGGCAGTGGGCCATCCCCTGCCCTTCTCCCTGATTTCTGGAAGAGGGAGAAGTCTTGGAACCTCTTCTAAGGTAGTCACTACTTACTGACCTGAACTTCACTAGAATAAGATGAAGATTTCTCATTCCAGCATGCAGAATTATCCCTGGCAAAACATGAAAAAGGCTTTTTTGCTGTTGCTGTGGGTTTGGGTTGTCTTTTTTGTTTGTTTGTTTGTTTGTTTTATAGGCTCTTTTAAAAGAGCTTATTTTTAAATTTTTTACTCACCTTGACAGTGCTAGGTTCCTGTCTTAGTGTTCACTTTTTCTCTCTTTCTAGCAAGGAGAATTGATAAAATATTATGAAGTTAAGTGGAGTAATTTTCAATGGCACAGCTGTTGCTTCGCAAAAACGAGGACCTGTATTTTCTTTCAAACACAACCCTCTCATGGTGTTTAAATGCCTGAGAACTCCCTTTCAAGTCCTTTAATGTTCTGAATTCAAGCCTACCTTGCCATTTAGATTTACTTCCTTGAATAGTGATTTAGTGCTAAGTTTCAATTTCCATTTTATCTCATTCTGCTGTTTTAAAGAAGAAAAGGTTGACATTGCTTGCTTGAGGTTCAAGCAGCAAAACCTTAACTATTCACTTAATGTATCAGAGATATCTGCTCCTATTAATTATCCCTTGGATATGGAGAGTCTTTTCCAATGTGATGCTGTATGGAATGAATGGGGAATATTACCTCCAACATAATTTTTGAGAATTCTTGTTTAAAATCTCATCATATCACCAAGGTAGCATGAATATTTTCAGGCCTACTGAGATACACTACTCTGTGAAAGTCTGAACATTGGAATCTATTACTGTTCTTTTTTTATTCTTTGTCCAATCAACATTAATTCATCTGCCTGTGTGTGGGAAGTGAGGATACTTCTTCCCCTGTCATTTGTCTTAGACTGTGCTCTATTAGCTCAGACCTGTCTCTTCTAAAACAGTGGAGGATTTTAAATGCTGCAATTTGGTTGGCTGTGTCTTCTACTGATTATAGGATTAGTGCCAAGACAAATCAATCAATTTAAAGAATGTGGTCCTGAACTGGAGAAGATAAGTTTTACTTTCCCTTTAGTCAAGTAATCCATTATATTGTCAGATGTAGAAAACAAGAAGAGGGTGTAACTTTTCTCATCTTGTTACTTTCATTACAGTCCTTTTATTTTTTGGTAAACTTCGAACATGTTCTGTTCTTATAACTTCTCCCACCTTAGGGTTAATACACTAATATCTGCTTCAGGTCTGAAAACTTACAAGTCTCAACGCAAATATCATTAATTTTAAAAGTAAAAAATGGAAAAATCTTACCCTGAAAAATTATAACACCAGTATGAGACTACTGGTATAGTGTAACTTGGGGGAGAAATAGTTGTTCTCTTAGTTGTGGCTTACCAGGGAAAGAGGGTGCAGGAAGGGGACAGGATATTCAAAATGAATTTTCATGACGGCATTCCCTGCTGGGAGTCAGTAAGTTAATAACACTTACTGAAGATTAAAGCTACACACAAGAGAATGACAAGAGTTGGCTGTTTGCAGTGCAGAGTATATCATGCAAAGCTCCTTTGCATGGGGGTAATTGTCACTTTTATTGCTTATAGATTTGGGTTTACATTTTTTTTTGTAATTATCTCACTGGTGATTTTTTTCTTGTGTGCCTATAGGTCAACATGACTGTGTGACTGTCATCAACAACTTCTTTCCACGGGAAAGGCTGGACTACTATACTAAACCACAAGGCTTAGACAAAGAACCAAAACTGCCAGTAAAATTAGCTGGGCCTCTGCATAGAATTATTACTACTACCAACATGCATCCTGTTAAGGTGGAGTAATATGTTAATTGTATGTGTTTGTTGGCGTGGGAGCTGTTTCTGTGTGTCAGAAAGCATTTGGCTCTTCTGCAAGTTCAACTGAGATCAAAAGCACTATCTGCTAATTCCACTGCTTCTGAAAATGAGGAAGAATCAGGCTCAATGTTTAGAGCGATTAAAAACTTAAGTTATTTCAATGTTTGTATAAACCAGAATCTTGAATTAACACCTTTAAGTGGAGAGATTCTTACTTCTTATATCAGTAACCATAAATAGCAGTCTTTTTTGGCTTTATTTCTCAGCCCCACTTGAAGTGGAAACAGAACAATTTCCTATCTTAACAAAATCGCATTGTTCTCTCAATGCTTTTCTCAGCGTGTATCTTCCTACCTTCATCACTGGTTCGCCACGCTAACATCTACCACTGCTGCTGTTTCTGAAAGTTATGTGCAAGAGAATGTTTATTTTTACTTCCCAGGATATTGCTGAAAATAATATCTTTTATGATTTACTCCTCCAGTGTAGTTCAGAGAAATGAATACACCTAAATTCAAACACAGATTCCTTGGACTTGCCAATCAAAGTCCAGAATTTGTTAACAATTTCCAGCCAGGTGTTTGCAGTACACACGGACAGTAGTGCACCAGTGGCAGCTAATTGAGTGTGTAGAGCATACAGTTTCCTCTTAGAACATTTCATTCAGTGCTTTACTAGGCTACAGGAAGTACTCCATGATTATGTGAGGTTGATGTGTTCTGTGAAACTGTTTAAATCATACAAATCCAGTTTATTTTAGGTGTTCAAAAGAAAGAGATTTTAGGATAGTTTATGGTAGTTCCTATAATTTTCTTTAGAAGTGGCGTTGATCCTTCAGGTTCTTACTCTAAAAAAAAAGACAAACAAACAAACTTACTATTTTTAATACCAGTCTTCATTTTAAATGTTTTCTTGTATGGGAACTGTGAATTACAGTATACTGACTAGTAATGCTAAATGATGACTGGAAAAAGAAAGGGAAGACTACATAGGAAGGAAGTAGAAGAACACTAGAAACTCCACTGAAATTTATCTACAATGAGCTACATAAACTTTAATGCCAATGCGTAAGTCTTAACTAGATTACATTTTCTTCAATCTTTCTCCTAGATCGTGTTGCTGGTGAAAGAGAACCCTCTGTTGGCAGAAGCAGAAGCACTGCAGAAATGTTACAGAGTTCTGGATCTCATTTGTGAGAAATGCATGAAGCAAAAAGACATGAATGAAGTTCTTGCTATGAAAATGCACTACATCAGTTGCATCTTCCAGAAATGTATTACATTTTTAAAAGAGCGAGAGGATAAACTAGATGGGTTTATCAAAAGGTGTGTATTTCTGCAGACAGGTGTGAAAGCACATGTATGCCCAAGCATTACAGATACCAGGAAAAAGACAACTTCAAGAATAGATTGAATTGGCTTGGATAAAGACTATGACAAACAAATTGTTAAATAATGCCAGCTGCATTTACTTCGGGGTGGCACTGACTCAATTTTTTCTGTGTCTGAAGTGACACTGTCCTTTCCTGGGTACAAAGGAAACATTCCTAGAATTTCAGCTGTCTGCTGGAACTGGTTAGAACTTGCCATTCACATATACACCATGAAGCAGCAGACAGTAATGGAAAAAATGGGGAATGATAGGCTTGGAGAAAGAATTTCTCAGTGTCCAATATGGTTCATCTGGGAACACTGCTTGTGCTGTTCTGCTCTCCAGCACTCATGCAGGTTGAGATTTTTTTTTTTTCAAAAGCACTTAAGCAAGTGAGAACTGCAAATCCCACAAACTCTGGATGATACTTAGACTCTTAAATCACTTAGGGAGATCTTCATACTGAGTTACAAACCCAGCTGCCTGATCTTAAATATCAAAGTAAGTGACATGACTTTTAGAAGGATCACGTTCCCTGTACACCTCCATGGATTTTTACAGAAATCCTGTGAGACTGAAAATAAATTATGAAGTCAGCTTTCACATAATGAAATCGAATAGTTCATCAGTGATCCATATAAAAAAAATAGTAGCCAAAGAGGTGTAAGGACTATAACACGTTATTAAACATAATAAAGTGGAATTTTTATTTTAAGGTATTGTTCATTTATCAGTGTTTATTATTACAATGATAATTTTTAAACAACACAAAGCATTTTGATATTTTACTCAGATGTAGATAGTAGATAGTTTACCTATAGATGGTTATTTTTCTCTGTGGTTGAATAAGTAAGTCCTGGTTTCAGAGCACACATTTATTTATTGTGTATTTCATAATAATTGTGCATTAGAATAAAAACGCTTTCATTTGCATTTTAAACACACCTTAACATCTGAAGTTACCAAATTATTATGAATTCTTCTCTATAATCTGAAAGAAGACAGAGTATAGCATACTGTGTGTGTTTATTCTTGAATATTTACTATGTGATTTCTTATTTTACATGCATTTAAAAAAATTTAGCCTCTTGAAAGGGAGAGATAAAGATGGCTTCCCTGTGTATCAAGAGAAGCTAATTCGAGAAAGTATCCGCAAGTTTCCTTACTGTGAAGCTACGTTGCTGCAGCAGCTTGTGAGAAGTATTGCTCCTGTTGAAATAGTAAGTTTTCCTTGTCAAGAAAATCTTTTCTAAGTAACTTGCATAATAAATTCGGATTGAGCCATCTTTCTGTCCTCAGCTTCTGCAACATATTATATTAAGCAAAGGTTTTTTCATATTCCTGAACTCTCTGGAGCTGGATTTTACATATTGCAGGAAAATGCTCTAAAATACTTCAACTAGTATTTTTTTCATGTGCCCATAATGAATGCTTAAACACCTCAGCTTTTAAAGAGAACTGATGCAATTTTTTCTTGTCTCTGAGCTTTCTTTTCCTCCTCTGGGATGTCTGTTCAGTTTTTCTATGCCAGTTCACTTATTGAAATGATAGATTCAGATTAAAAATGCTTAATTTGCACTCTTTTTTCACAATGTCTAAATGCAGTTTAAGGTTGAATAATTTCCTAGATTTAATGCATTGATTTGTTCTGTTGTACACAAGAAGTTGGTAATATATGATGGTAAAAAAAGGAAAGACGTTCTGTGAGGTTCCTTTTATCTCAGAGAGAGAGAAGCAAGATGATGCAATGTGCAGCAAAATTTATATCTAAATTAGGAAATCAAAATTACAAGTTAAAAATCTAGCCTCAGTTGTCCTCTTTCTTATGTCTTTGCTAACTCAATCTTTATTTTAGGACTATTTATTGCTTCATAATAAATTTTACACGAGAGTGGCTGTTCTTTTTTAAGCATGTTCTCTCTGGTCTCTGAGAGCAAGATGTTGTACACACAAACACTGGGGAATTGGAACAATCTTGTGACGTGTTTGGATTATTCAGAGCCCATTAAAAATAGCCTCCATCTTAAGTGGCTCCAGGTCTGCTAAAATGTCCTGAGGCTTAGAGCAATCTCTACTGTTTGTCTCAACCAGGAAGATAAACACAGTGTGAAAACATAAGCCATTGTGATGCATTACAACTTGCATTAGAATAAACATTTTCCTTCCTGTTGCTTTTTTCATAGGAGAGCTTGCAGTCTTTTCTGCCTTTAAAGAAAAGATGGTTTATTCCATTGGATTTCTGTCCTTTATGCAGAATTGAAAAGGACAAGATGCTATAATTTTTATATATAATTTATAATTTTTATTTATGTGGAAGCCTTTGACTTTTGTCATTCCACAATTACTTGGATTCAGTCTGGGCATTGAGGGTTGTAGTTGTTATGATTGTACATATTCTGTGGTAGTCTAACAGTTTAAGGAATTACTTACAGCCAGAACAACTTGGCATTTTTTCTTCAAATATTTACATCATTGCCCAAAAGAAAACTTTTAATGTATGGTTACCTAAACCTTACTGCTTGCATTGCATGGGAAGGATGCTGCAAATAACATTAAATAGTAATATGCAAATAATTGAAAATTTCAAGTTCTGACCATTTGGTCTGTAGCACCTGCATGCACTGAGCACAGCAGTGACAAATGAAACATTTTTATGTGTGCCAGCACAGAGACTGAGCTGCAAAAATTTACCGCATAGGATCTACAGATGTAAAGAACATGGAGTTTATTAATAACTTAAAGAGGAAAAACTACTGGAGCTCAGGGCTTAAGATAACTTCATATCCAAAAGTTTATCTAAAGATAAATATTAAGTTGTGCATGTTAGTTGACGTTCTGTGATTTGGTTTTATGTTCTTAATGCTGCAGCAGCTTCAGTGAGACTGACACTTGTGTTAATTTTTTCTGGTCTTCCCTTGCATGTCCCTCTCTGTGGCAGTGCTGGGTTTTAATCTCATTACCACCTCTTGTCTTTCAGGGCTCTGACCCCACAGCTTTTTCTGTGCTTACACAAGCAATTACTGGCCAAGTGGGTTTTGTGGATGCTGAATTCTGTACAACCTGTGGGGGAAAGGGAGCAGACAAAAGATGTTCAGTATGTAAAATGGTAAGAATCAAAAAAATAGTGCCACTGAGGTGCTGAGGAATTTGAATGCTTCCCTATTTACTGTGTAGACTTAGGAGGAATGGCACACATGCCTATGCTGAAAACGTTCAAGCCATCTACTTCTCAGAAAGATGCCTGAAATTCACAAGTAGGAGGGAATACTTGGATTTCTAAGTGTGTATGCGTAAGAATGAAGAAAGAGTAAATTTCTCTATGTTTAGAGTTAATAAAAAACTGTTATTTATAGATTTTTATGTAAGTTAGAATCACTCCATATGACTTTACAAATTGCTTAAAAATACCATTAAATGCTACATGTAGACATTTAACTTGGTACTCTAAAAAATGCAAGGAAATAGTCTATTTTTTTAGTACAAGAAAATGAATTGATAACTCTGGTAACTTTCAGGTGATGTACTGTGACCAGGACTGCCAGAAAATACACTGGTTTACCCACAAAAAAGTCTGCAAGACCCTGAAGGAAATTCATGAGAAACAAGAACTAGAAGCTGCCAAAGAGAAAAGAAAACAAGAAAAGAAGCAAAAGAAAGGTTAGGATCTGTTGTTCCCTTGCTGAAACTAATGCTCTTTTAACTGCATCACAAAGAGCAATTTAACAGGTCTTAAAACTGTAACCACTGAGGTTGGGAGAAAAATCTTTGATGAAACGTAACAGCAAAGCTGAGTTTATTGGGATTCTGGCCTTTCAATTTACAAATGCCATGTACTTTCCAAATGTGGTTTTTAATGCTGCAGTTACACAGGTTTCTACAATGAAAGCATTCTGATTTACACTGCACAGTTTCAAAATTCAGATCTTTAATCAAGCTGATGCAGAACTCTAATGCTGCTCTACGTTTTGTTGGAGGTAGTAGGACAAGTTGGATAATAAGCAAGCAGCCTGCTCCTTCCAGTTGCAAAGGTTAATGTAGATGTTAAATCTCCTATAATAATAATAAATGTGCTTTCTCTTCATAAGCACAGTATCAAGTTAATTGTGTTGTTTGCTTTTAATGTGAGGAAAGCAAGCAGAAGTCTTTAAACTGCTCATGGTGGTCTTCTCCCTTTGAGAAACAAGTAATTAAAACTTAATAACTGAATAAACACTGTATCATGTTTCTCCAAATGAAATAATAGGAAAGTGGAGGATGAAATCACTTTTTCTCTTTTACAACTTACTGGATTTCCCTTCCTTTGTTTTAAGGATTGTAGAAGTGTGCTGCACAAATCATGGCTGCCTTACAATGGTAATGTTCACTTCAGGTGTACTCAAAGTAGCAGGATATAAATCAGTAATAATTGAAGTTTTCAACAGTTTCCTGTGCTGATCCTGTTACAAGAGCTGCTGTTGCATGGGATCAGGATGACTGTGGAAGTTGGAGGCAAGGATATTAGAAATCCCTGGATGTATTGCATACCAATAAAATAAAACATAATGAGCTGTGAGCGGTGATGCCTCACACTGGTGCCAAACACAGACCCTTGCAGGTTCATATTTACTGAAGCAGTCAGTGGCCAACTGCTGTCCTTTTCAGAGGGAGATGTAGGATCTTGGTGGATGGCTCTTCTCCCTCCCTGCCTAAAAACGGAAGCTAACATTTTTTGTTGTGTTTCTACTCCACTGTCTACATGTTAATCTTCATTAACTGTTTCAGGTACATGGCCAGCACACTACAGACCTTATCACATTATGCACTGTTAGCAAAACAGTGAAGTCATCTGAGCTTCAGGTCACCTTGTGAATGGTGTATTGTATCAGACCATTTCACATCAGCAACAGTTTTATTTCAGAAAGTTAGTAATGCCCCCTACAAATCCTGTACGTCAGGAAATTAGTAATTAAAAATGAAATGCAACAGCTGCAACTACAAGCAAACCCAAGAGTTTAAGAATTTCCACAGGGGTACAGGGGTGAGTGTCGAGGAAGTCCACACTTCAGCCTGTGCTGAAGGCTGTTAGCTCACAGCCATGTAAGACCTTGGCAGAGCTTTGGCAGGGTTGTAGTTAGCTAGCTGTGATAATTTTTGGCTGGCTATCAATCACAACAGAGAACAAGAAACCAAGATTTAACTACTCTGCTCCCAATTAGGCTCTCCCTACTTAGTAGAATCAGGGGGAAAGAGTTATTTAACATCTTTTTTTCTCAGAAAACATTGCTTGAAGAGTAAAGTTACAATAGCTGATTCTGTTCCATGATGTCAAGTTGTAAATTTAAGCACATAATTTCTTCAGTCTGTCTTCTGCAGAAATGCTTCCTATGTAGCTGTTTACATGCCTTTTTGATTTAAAACAAATGCCACCTGTACTCTGTGTTTAACCAGTCTGCAGCTATTTTTTTAAAAGCTGATAACAGCAGTGTCAATAAAGCAAGTTTGAATTGAAAGTTGAAATAACTGTAGTGTCCTCCTCTGCTCCTCTCTTTCTTAAAAAGAAGTCTGGCAAAATGGAAGATAAATGAATGAGAGCTTTGTGTAGGGTTAGTTCCAGAGTAACCTTATACCAACTTAAGCAAAGCTTTAGTGTTTTGGGTTTTTTCAATGAAGATTTTCTAAATTAATCATTTCTGTAATTGATGCAAAGTATCCTAGTGTTTATTTTCTTCAACAACAAAAATGTTTGCTTGCAAATGAGTTTGGTGTTTACTAATTGTGTGATTTCTCTTTTGTTTAGATGAAATGCAACTAGTAGAGGGTAGTTCTACAAGTGAACAACAGTCAGATCCTGGTCCAGATCCTACAAAAGAAGTGGATCCAAATCATCCTGCTGATGGAACAGAAGAACCTGAATTTACCAAAGAGATGGAGGCACTAGCCCTGCAACCTGAAAGTCCACTGGAAAGTGAGACTGCCTTAGATGACATTGATCTTCAAAAAATTAAAGATTCTGAGGAGTAAGAAGAGGGTAGAAAGGGACTGAGAGTTCTCCAGGGTACTAAAGAATTTTTTATGCTGACCATGTCTGGGTTCTTAGAGCATGGCTTATGCAAGACTTCCTTTAAAAGACAGAATGTCTCTATTCATCAAGAGATAGAATACTAGCTACTTTGTCTATAAATACTCCAGGTTTTGTTGTAAATTGTCAAGATAGGTATTTATTATCTGCTAGAAATTAGTGGCACTGATCCATCTTTATGTATACCAACAATAAGCCTAGTGAAACTGAATATCTGTGGTTAATGAACCACTTAGTGAAAAATGAGCAGCATTTGATTTAGATTATTCATGTTTTCCAACTTAAAACTTATTTTTGTTGTAATTTAAATTTTTTTTTTTTCTGCAAGTACATAGACCTGTGGTTAAAAGCACTGGAAGGTCAACTGTTAAATTGCTTTTTTTTTTGGCACTTTATCAACCTTTATCTGAAGGAATTCGGTAGCAATTAAGTTTCTGAAGATACTCATCTGAACTCTCAACTTTTCATGACATTACTGTAAATATTTTTGACTAGTGAGAGCACAACAATAATGTCTGTTTTGTGGCAATTGTAGTAAATAAAACTTCTGGTTCAGGTGTCTCAAGCTGATGGTGAAATGTGTATTTCGCTATTGGTTTGGTCAGAAATATTCCAAAGTCTAATGAAGGGAAAACCTGAATGATTCAAAATATTTTGACTGACAAGAATAATGCATTCTAAATCATTTTTCAGGTAAAGATGCCTTAGACCACAGTGGGATGTTGCTTATGAATTATTTCATAAACAAAAAATGCTTAATATTTTCCATGCTGAACTGGTCACAGTGAATTAGATGAGGAAATTCATGTGTGCATTGATACAACTGGGATTTCACTTCAGCTTTCAGCTAAATGCCAGATCCAGAAAATAGCTTCCCTCAACTTTGTTTTTCACTCAGATTTATTTCTGCATCTCATGAAATCAATGGGAATGCCACAACTGAAAATATCACTTGCTGCATAAGGATGGCAAAATTGGAGACTGTCTTATTGTCAGCTGAATCACTGGTGTTTTAAACGTGGCAGTATTCTTCTAATCAGAGGAGTAAAGACCATCCTCAAAATAGAGGGAAAACGCTATTAATTTTTTTACTATTTAATATGTTGAAAGTTTTTGTTGAATATTCTGAAAACTGTAAGAGTGAGGATACATAAATGCACCTGTGCAACGAATTGTGTTTTAATTTCAAGGATTAGTAGATTGTGAAGAATAAAGGGAAATTTTTTTTTTAAAGAAGGGAGCTATGTGGCAATTCTGTTTCCTGCCTCTGTAACACAGTGACATTCTCGTGTGACGTAGAGGGGCCTCCAGTAGCTTGAGTATACAAATGTAACTTCATGACAATTGGCAAAGCAAGAGATGCCTGCCTGGATCTCAGATCTGTAGTCATGCTGTAGTCACCCTCCACTCTGAGCTCTGAGAATGCAGAAGTGCTGCTGCTTCCCTGTTCCACACATAGCCTTTGGGGCTCACGGGAATGTGTTGGTTCTAAAGGATTCTCTGAAAATGCCAGCCTGTCAGGGTTTTGGAAGTGTGCTAAAATCCCCAGCACCAGTCCTGCTTTCTTTCTCCCAGTGGTGGTGCCTTGCTCATTGGAAATCTTTGATTCCCCCTGACAGGCCACTGGACAACCCCATCTTCGACCTGCTTCCAACAAGAAGGTTGGACTAGATAAGCTCCAGAGATCCCTGCCAACATAGACTGTCCTGTGGCTCTGTGCCAACTTAGGAGAGAAGGAAGGAACTCAGAAGACAAGCTACAACCTCAAAGATGGGCTTTGATATGATTAGAAAGCATCTCATTGACTTTAAGCTTTGACAGAATGGAAGGAGAAATATGTGCGGAAATGTATTTTAAGAAATAAAAGTATTTATCCTTAGCTTCTTAAAGATCAGTGTGCAGTTTAGTACTTTCAGTAACAAAATTATGGTAAGAATTGCATTTCAAGCATCTTTTATTATAACATTGCCACTATCATTTGTTATCTTAGTTTCTTCACTCTCTATACTACATATGATAAAAATGTTACACTAACATTTTTTTTCTGGAAATCCACTTAATTAGATGCGTGTTGCTGTGTACTTGTTTTATTGAGCTGTTAACCTACTTAGGGATTTAACATTAGAGAGAGAAATTGTTTTTTTCTTATCTAAACTGGACTGTCAGCTTCTCAAGGGGCTCTTCTGCTTTGTTTTTAAGCCGTCTTTCTTGACAGGTGGCTACTTTGTTCCAGTCCACAGAGGAAAATTCCATTAGAGATCTTGTTGTTGCTCGTACTAAAACTGCATCTTCAGGGTCCTGAAATGGTACTCTGCAAAAAGAACAAAGCAAGTCCGTTACCTGAACAGTTCCAAACCACTTCAGAACTAATTTACAGTACACACTCTGTGGAAAGTGAAAGTAGCAGTCATGATGACACTAAGAGAGAGGATTTAAAAATTTTAAGTTTTCAGAAGGTTTTCTTCTACCAAAATTAAGAAAGTAAAACAAATGAGAAAAGGTCAGAGTCATGGGATTCTATTTGAAAAAATCATGCTATAAATTATTTAAAAAACATTTACAGCAGACTTAAAAATGTTTCGTAGTTTTCAATTTTTTTTCCTCGTAAAAATTATAATTGTATACTTTTAATGCTCTGATTCAATGGACATGATTCAAGTGATTTGATACCCATTATAGGAAATGCACATTTATTTCACTGTGGATCTCTTAACTAGCACACAGGCAAATATCCATTCTCCAAGCTCTCAATCCAGATCACTGTGAGCTTGAGCAGCACTCACAAGGAACCAAAACCTTCAAACTCACACACAGTATTAAAACTTCATCTTGAAAGAACTTATTTCTTAAAGATGTCCCTGTAGTAACACCTCAGATAAGCCACAGGACTATCTCCACCGAGTATCATGCACTTTTTCAAGAAGAGGCACCTTGCAAAGCCTCAGCACTTCCATAAATAAGACTCAAGGCAGCTGTACATCCATTCTACCAATGAGGACAGCTAACTCCACTGAAGGCAGGTAAGAATTAATTTTTCAACAGAAATTAGCTTGATTTTTAAAGAGCTGTGTTCAGACTACTGTTAAAGGATATTATATGTAGGCTTTTATTATTTCCTTTAATGCATTTTTCAATGCTTTTCATGTGTAAAGCTAGAAAGTAAAACCAAGCCTGATACCTAAAGTTTGTAAATTTACTCTTACAAAGTTTGCATCAAGAATGTCATCACATTAAAATGCAACCTTTCTCCTGTCTCAATCCAGACACAGAGATAAAAGTTTTACATTTATTTCTATGATTTTGAAACTGAACAGAATAAAAATAACATTGTGTACAGACTAAAAAAGTTTCATTCTACAAGTCAGTATTTTCCAGAGTGTACTTTTGAACACCCAGTCAGAAGAATGTTTCCTGGGACATAATACAGAACAACTATTCTGATGCTCTAATACTTTGAGCATGTTTTTTCTAGTGATCAGTGTTTGATCTCACAAATAATTGGCATTTTTATGTACCCATTTCCAAATGTGGAATACCTTTCAATACTAAATTTCAGACATCAAACCTAGTGTAGAGTTGCAGCTATATTGAAGACAAAGACCCAAAACCGTTTCAAAACTCAGTTTTACTGGACATTTTCTCTAGTTACGGTATTTTTTAGGCATGGGAAGAGGAACTTAAATGCTTCGGAGATGCAAAAGGAAGAAGAAACTGAAAACATTACTTACTTATTTTTGTTATTTCCAAATTCATGACCTATAAGAGAAAGTTCAAATTATGACATTAATGGCTGTTTTTTGAGTAATTTGAGTAGTTGAGCATTGATTGCTATCCTAATCCTAAATTGCTTGTTCAAATTAATTGAAAACTAGCACATGATTTGAAATGCTCAAGATAGTATTTTATTAAGTTGCTATGGAAGCAAGTATTTGTTGGGTTTTAAGTGCATGTAGTTTGAAGTTTCTTGTATTTTATTTCCTATAGATATACACATCCATGCTTTTTTTTTCTTTCACAGAAAATGATGCCACCATATATGTGCATGATTGCAGGGTAGAGATAAAGACAGCTATCTGCCTACTTTGATAATCATCAGCAAAACAAATTATTAAATATGCTTAAACTATCCTCCATTTCCCAACCTCTTCAAAATCATTGTTAAATACAGTGTTTCAGTTTTACTGTTGTGATATATACATTTAAAAAAACTTGCAGGTATTTGACTACTTTCCAAACTTCTATCTACACTATAAAAAATGCTACAGTTTCAGTTATCTATGCACAGTGGTGGTTTTCTTATCTTTAAAATGTGAAAAAAAAGCTGACAAGACTGTGTGGGATTTCTAATTTTGTTCTGGATTGTGATACAAGTTTCATGGTTCCAGGTGGCATTCACCTGCTTTCTTGTGCCAGGATCATGCTGTCTTCCAGGTCTGAGTATTTTAAGAACTCTAAAAGTTCTTTATATGCTATTTTAAGATATTATTAAAATATTCTCAGCTTGGAAGGTATAAAGAGGAATCTGCTTACAAAACCAGGCAAGATACATAAAATATATAGAACACTAGAAGAAAATACTTTCTTCAAGAGATTATTTTGTAAAAGCACTAGAGGGCATCAGAACTCTATGATGCTGAGCACTGAGACTCAGAAGTGTATTGAGATGTTCTAAATATAAGTAAAACTAAACACAAGACTCACACTGACAAAAAATTGCTCAGCTGTCTTTAAAGACAACTCTGTAACTACAGGGTGTGACTAGAATTTATCTGTCACAATACTCTCAGTAGGATTAATTTATTGCCTTCTGCTGCTACGACTATTTACTTCATGAAGCAAACTAGCTGAGTTGTTGATGCATTTACATTTTATTACTAAAACAAATAACATTTTATCAGCTGAATGAAAAAAAAAAATTCTAATTCAAATGACCTAAAAATGTATGCTTTTTCTTGGAGTATTATAAATACCTGAGGGCATTATTGGTCTTCTGGCTGGCTGGGTGCCTCTGCTGGATCCCACCGTGGTCCCCAGGGAGGTGTCTGTATCTACTCTCTTCCCAAAAGCTATTGACTGCATGACCCAAGCCCTTTTGGGGTTATAGAGATGAAGTGCTGACTCCCGCTCTCTTTGTGTAACTACTGTTAGAAGAGATATAAAAAATTTTAGTTCTATCAATTGAAAAGGCAGCATACAAAAGGTGATTCATATATTTTCTGTGCAGTTTTTTAACACTAGTGATGTTAATTACACAGTTCCATAGCAATTCAAAATGAGAACATGGAGTGATACTTTCTAAGGCTTTAGGGTGAAGCCCTGTACAATAAAATATTTTTTCTTGTGAGTGTAGTAGGATCACAAGTTATAAATGAAGATGCTAGAGAGCAAGACTTTTCATGCTGCTTAAATGAGGTCTCCTGCAGAAGTTAGGAAAGATTTGGAAGTGTCTTTAGGAATAGCAAAAAACAAGTCCTAGTTCAATCCCCATTGGTCAATTACAGAGAAAATGCTAGGAGTGCAATCAATTTATTTTTTCCTGTTATATTTAAGAGAAATAACTTCAATTTTTAAACAAATAGTTTGAGGCTTTAAAATCAAACTGGGCATGGCAGCTTCAATTTTATGAACCTTATACTAATCTAGTACTTCAGCTATGGAACAGACCTCAGCTAAACTTTTAGAACAAGTAACTGGCAGAGGCATTTTCAGTTCAGGGAAGTTTTGGAGTCATGGTGTCTAGGGGACCAATTAGGAAGGAACTGCAGTAGTCATGCCTGAAGGTAACAGAACATGAGCACATGTCTTGTGTAAAGGAGACAGCCAAGACTATGCTGGTAATGTTCTACAGATGGTGAAGAAGCTTGGTAATGTTTTAGAAAAATAGTTCACTAAATCGAAAATCCAAGATACAGCTCGATACAAATTACTGCCTCAAGTCTTAATCCAGGACTGACAACAGTAGAACTGTATTTAGGAGATGAAGTCCAGGAAGTTTTATGGAAGTGTTTCTAGACATGTAAATGCAAAACGTATTTTTCAGCACATTAAGCTTCAGTCATCAGTCACCAGTCAAAAAGGGGTATTTAGTAACAGCCTGACAGATGTGTTAAGCACAAGTGTAACACAAGAGCAAGTGCTCAGGAGAGTGGAGGTACCAGTGCGAAGTGACGGTGTGAGCAAATGGGCACCTGGTCAGAGCCAGCAACTCATCAGCCCCTGGCACCTGCTGGGCCCATCCACCAGCTTTCCTTCATGACAGCTGCACAGTCTCCCAGCACCTGCACATGTCCTCCATCTGCCTTGCTCAGTCCCTTTTCAAGAAGGTGCTGGTTTTTCCTTGCTACTTTCTTATAGAGCTAAGGTAGGAATCAGCGACTTTCTCAATGCTCTCCAGTAATTTTCAGTCCTGTCAGTCATATAGTTCTCCAAACACCAGAAAGAAAAATCACCAAAGGTGATTTTCTGGGTACATTGTGGCATGTTTATGGATTCACTGATTTAAAATCTGACTATTGTATTCTTAACACAATTTTTTTTCCTGTAGAATTTACAGCAGACAAGCTGTGAAAGATCTCTTGATAACTTGTGAATATTTATTATATTTGAAAGCTTGGTCTGCATTAACCTTATCAAGAAATGTGCATATACATATTTAAACTGTACAGAAACACGTAGAATAGCTCAGGATATTATCCAAACCTAAGTAAGCACACTCACCCATGCGAATATACCAGTCTGAATGCACAGAGGTAGGTACATGTTTCTAAGCACAGGCTTTTATCTTTACCCAAATAGAACAAGATAGAAGTAAAACCTACACAGTTTAAAAAGAAAAAGAAATCAAAAGCCTTTGACAGAGTGTTTATGCCGTGCAAACACGTTTTGCTTGACAAATCTTGCAAAAAAACAGGTATCTTGTTCATTAGTTCTTTTTCTCTATCAACAAATGCATGTAAAAAACCATATAATTCCACCTACTTTTTCCAAAGTGGTTAAAATCAAAGACAACTGTCAATGCTTTGTGAGAGAGAAAAGCAATCCTTACATTTCCTGTCAAGGAGCTGAACTGAAGGAAGGAAGTATATCACATAAAGCCGGTAGTCAGGATCATATGCCAGAGGGTTTTGGAATAGGTCTGCAAAATGTATACAGAAAAAAAAAAAGCAATGTCACAAAAAACCAAACCCAGCAAAAGAACAACAGAACAACTTTGCAAGGCAGGAAAATTAAAGGTCACTAGGAGCAAAGGTTTTGTACAAAATATCAACTTCAAATTGTTCTTAGGCTGGGTAAACAAAGTAGTCTCTTTACACATGTGAAATTACTCATCTAAACATGGACTGCAGCAACTGACTTACTGCAGAGTATGCAAAATACCACAGGCAAGAACTGAGTAAAGGTGTCATCATACACTCCAAACCTTGAATTTTTTTCTATTTTTTAAAATCTACAGAAAAAAAAAACCGAGGTGTTTGCCTTTGACTTTTTTATGTATTGTTAGGTTATGCCTATTTTAAATAACAGTGGTCTTTTAGGAGTGACAGCTTAAATGTAAGACTCAAAATTCGTAGAAGGATGGAGTTTTAGGACATCTAAGACTATCTCAGGACACAGAAGACTATCAGAGCTGACAAAAGGCTGTATCCCACAGACAACATAAAATGCAAATGCACAGCCTTCTGATGTTTTGGCAGATGATGAGTTTGAAAACTCAAGAAACTTAAGAGAAAAATGTTTCATAGGGCCTAAATTCCTGAGAACCTGGGTCCCAGTTGCTTTCCTTGAGACTGGAGATACCAAGCTCCAAAAGTCCATCAGCAGCTTGGCTAAAATGTTTATGTTCAGGTTCACATTACCTGTATAACCAAACCTTTGCAACACAAAGGCAGGTATCAACCCTATGCTGCTGCTTTGCCAGGTGAGGAACATTAGCTTATCTCACATGCCAAATCAGTTTGTTAGTGACAGTGATATCTGAGTCTGATTAAAATAGAAGCTGGTTCATTCACAGATGAGCTAATAAACAAGCAGGTGTTGTGGGTGGGGCTTCTTTTCTAAATAAAAAACATAATAATGCTTTTTATCTCCTTTTACAAATTCTGTTCTTCTAATACTGTAAAAATAATCAGGAGGCTGTCACCTTGAGAGCTGAGCAGGGGAAAAAAATTCTTAAATTAATTTTTACAACTTCTGCTACAGTCTACGGTGATCTGTTTTTCTGAGGAGAGGCTGTGGCTAATATTTCCTCTAGGTTAAAAAAAATCTGTTTTATGTCATTTTAGCAGTTAGGCAGAGGAAGACGGTATTACAGAAGCAAGTCAGAGTAGAAGAAAAAAGTCTGAAAATACTCCACACAGATTTGTAAACTACAAGATGCAATTTTCATGTTCTTCAGGACAAATATTACTGCTGAGAGGGCTCAGTGCTTGATGGGATTTAGCAGATAGTTTGAAGATGTAACAAGGCTGGAATGAGCATTTGTCCTCTCCTACATAGAAAACACCTGTTCATGTATTCAGAGGAGAACTCTTTATTTTAATTCTTCAACTAATTTTTAAAAATCGCTGTACTTAAAATTAGTAAGACACCCACAAGGTGGCAGCAAAAGAAAGTTCTATTTTTACTGAACAAATTTCCTAGAAAGTGTTAATCAGAAAGGATATTATGTATGTATCTGATAAGTCTGTTCTTGAGTCAAGAAAATATACTATAGCACTCTAAAGAGAAAAATTTTTCAGAAAGATCTCTAAAAGTGGGTATGTTTGGTAGTGGAATAGAATAAAGATTTGAGAGGGATTTTTCCAAGGCACAAACCTGGTCTGATATTAAACACTTGTGAATCTAGGTGCAGCTTGGACTACGTCCCTACTCAACAACACTGATTTGTAGGTTTGTTTTAGAGAATGTGACTTTTTCTACTACTCAGTCTTACAATAAATTCAACCATTGTACAGATCAAGATGGTTTTGTTTTACAAAACATCTGGGATCAATTCCTGGCTGAGCTATCTACTTTCTTGTCAAGGTCATGCAATTTTAGTTCTACAAATTAGGATAAAGCTTTCTTCCTCCACAGTTTTGTCTGTTTTCTCTATTTGAAGTGTAGGAAAACAGTGTGCCTCTGCCACATGGGGCAGAAACATAGTGAACAAGAGAGTTTTCTGAGGTCTAGCAGCAGGATGTTATCAGCTGCAGACAATAAATCAGTTGAGGCAATTTACAGAGTACATAACAAAAATCTTGGGTTCCAAAAGGGAGATGTGAGCACAAGGTGAGCCTGTAAAGAAGCACTCTGAATTTCCCAAAAGGCTGCAGTTGTAAGCAGCATATGCAGTAAATCTTTTGAAGCTGAGTGTCTTCCCTAGACACCTGATGAGGGATGGTTGTTATGCTACACATCCAGTGCAGGGCAGAGGCTAAAATCACGAGAGAGCCTTCAGGAAGAGAAATGCAACATTTTGGCAGCTGGATGCTACTCCTGAAGTGAATAATAATAGTGTGTTTTAATAGTTCTACTGTCCCAAAAAGCTAGAGAATAATAAAATGTTGTTAAGCATTTTCAACAGAACCAGGAGTTCCATTGAAGGCTAGCAAGTGGGGGTTTTTTTGGCGTTTTTTTTTGTTTGTTTGGGGGTTTTTTGTTTGTTTGTTTGTTTTTTGTTTGGTTTTTTGTTTGGTTTGGTTTTGGTTTTGGTTTTGTTTTAAATCAGATTGGCAATAAAAAAGATCTACCTCATAACAGTGAGAAGTCTCACTGGTTTTGTTTTATAAAAGTGAGTTATGGGCACAGCACTTCTCAAAGCTACACAGTACAAATTCTGCACCCATTTAATATTCATTAATATTGCAAGAAGGCAGATAAATTATATAGCAATATGATATATAGGGTATGACTTTTAAAATTTATTTTGCTCATTTACTGATGTAATTTACTTCAAATATGACAGGGCATTTTATCAAACCAATAGAGACCTGTTAATTCAAGAACTCATTATTATGAAATCCTCTTGAAGAAAACACATTGATATTTATTTCCATGACTGCAAAGGTCAAGAAGGAATGATTTTAAAGTTATGGTTATTAAGGTTCTTAAGCTTCTTCCACTGACTACTGTTTACTCTTGTAAAAATCTTTGAACTAAACTATTTTTTTTTAAGATTAGGGTAGATCAGTATCTCAAGTATATTTTTTGACTGTTCTTTCAAACAATTCCATTTCTATGGTGGTGGCCAGTCCAATTTGCATCCAATTTTCACTGTGCCTTTGTAACTGCCATTTATAATAACTCAGCAGCACTTTATCTGCTATGTATTTCCCACAGATGGTGGCAACAAGTACAACAAACTTCCTGTGCTTGTTGAAGCTCCTTATTAATTTGTAGAGCTAACATTAAATTCAAGTGACTGCACCATTCATACATAGTATGTCTCTCCAGACGCTGCCTAATCACTTCAAACAACTGCACTCTTAAATGGACTCATTTTTCTATCTTGCATATAATGAAAAAAATTTCAATAGTTTGGCTGACATATTGTCTTCCTAAGCACTTGATCTGGCTTTTTTAGTTTTGGTCCAGGGTCAAGTTCAATTAAAAGTTTAATTTTTCATTCGTATTTTCCTTTCCCACAACCAGACATTCAGTTTTCTGAATGCTTAAGGAGATGTTATGGCCTGGTGCCATTCTGACATTCACCTCCTTAACCATGGCACTAAGGCACAAAACTTGTTTGCTGTCTTCTTCAAGTATTAAGCATCTGGCATGACCTATGTTGATATTCCTTTAGGAATCATGGAAAAAGACTACTTCTATTTTCATTTTCAATATCTTAAGAGCATATAATCTTGCCTTTCCTGGAGGCTATTTCTTACATTGTAACTTAGTGGTGCCAACACTGTCCTGTATAAGTTCATTTGAAACTTCAGACCTGGCGCTATTTTCTTTTCCAGCCAGTGTATCAGAAAGTATGCTCCTTAACAGACATTGTTATGAATATTTATTCTTATTTATATAAGCATATTTATTCTTAGACTCTAGAAATCCACAGACTGCCAAAAAGATGCAGGAAGCTATAAGCAAGAGAATGAATGAGGCAGGAATTTGGGTTCTAGAACCTATCACTCACACTCTCAACAGCAACAACACCCATTTTTCAACTCCTTCCACCTCTGCGATAAACTCACTGTACTCCTGTGTTCCATCACAAAAGGCAGCTGTAAACTGCTCAGAGACCCTCCAAGCTACTCATCCAAGCTACTGGCTAGCCAGCAGCCAAAAAGTTAACTTCTGAACTCACTCAGCAGTTTTTCCTCAGCTGAGGTACTCTTTGTGGAATTTTCATGTCTTAGAGATCTCTTTCTTCTGTCAAATTTGGTTGAAATTTATAATAAGCTTCAAAAACTATTGGCAAAGGATGTGGAAACAGACAAGAAACATCCTGATAAGAAATTAAAAAGCTACTACTTGCTTTTCTGCAAAATAAAAATAAGGTATTACTTAGAGTCTGCAAGCTTATCATTCCTTTCAATTCCTTCACTGTTTTGCCAAGTTTTTTTAACTCGTTGTTGTGAAGAAACAGAATCTGTAATGAACATAAGTGTTTCAGAGCACCTGAAATAAAATAAAAAATAATTAATCATTCTCACTATAGCTGTCTGTATTAGAACATTATTTTGCTATGCTGTACACTGAATCTTGTATTTTAGTTATCTATCTATGCCTGCCTTTTTTTAACACATTGCATGAGATGTCCATTAAAACAATAAAGATATTTCAATATCCTTTTCACCTTTCTAGTCACATGCTTTAAGCACATCTAAGTTTTTTTCATTCCCATTTTTTTCCCTTTGTCCACATCACCCGTGCAACAACAAATCAGCTTCAACTGCAACATCTCTTCTTCCTTCATTCCTTCCTTCCTTTCCTTCCTTCTTTCCTTCCTCTCTCCCTCCCTTCCATATCCTTGTAATTTTTTATTAATTCACTTCCTTTTACCTTGATCTAATATTACCTTTGTCTCACAAACAATAGTATATCCCTAATACTACCTTCCCCTCACAATAAAGAGTGAATTCCTTAGAAAATAGTTGTTTCAAGTAATTATTGATGTATTAAAAAGCTATTACAAAATATTGTTGTGACCCAGACTGTGTTCACATCTTCACACCACATCAGAATCAGACATCTCATTTTCCAAATTATATACAGTATTTTATTCACATTTCTCTAATAATTATACCCTTCTGTTTACCCATATTTTGTTATCATCTGTATTGTCTCTTGTATCCATGTTTATGTCTTTCAAAGATAAAGTCTGCTTGAAATCTCACAGAAATTAATCAGCATCATTTTTCATCCCAGCATTTTATACGGACAGAGAAAAATTAAATATTAACATTTAAAATGTCTAAAGTACTTAGAAATTTATTATGCTTTGGCCTGTTCATTCACAAATTCACAACTCTGGTAAAGCCATTTTAATCTACAAGTGCAAGCAAAACTGAAACAGAAGTATAAGACAGATACATTTTAAAAATAAACCAATTACGGCAGTAGCTTTGCAAATACTTCTGGTTATAAATTCTCAATATTAAATATGGTCATGTAAGATCAAATATATTTCACAAAAGCCTGACATAAAATGAATGACATTTCATGCCTTAGACCAACATATCACCTTATTGCCACTCAAGTATGCTGGAAAAATTAAATACCTAATAAAGAACATGTATTAATTATGCATACATAGGGGCTTTCAACTGACAAGTTACTTGCTGTTATCCTGTTTTACAAATTTGAATGCCAATACAAAAAAAAAGAAAGTATAGGCTCAACAATCTAAAATGGGAAGATTGGTACCTGATATATCTGTCAGCTCATTATTGTTGAGATAGAGTTCAGTCAAGCAATAGTTTTTGATCAAGAAGGTTAAATCTCGGATCTGAAATTAGAGTTAGGCAAACTGTTATATGTCACTCTGTATGTAGTGTTGGAGAATTACAAACGTGGTCTCTTGAAAACAGTTTAAACACAGGTAGTTTCTTATACTTCTGTTTAAGACTCTCTGTTTAAGGATTCTCTTGACAGCTGAACCTTCATTAGAAATACTAATTACACATCAAATACAAGCAATACAGCCTTACCTAATTTTTTGAACTACAGATTTAACATTTGTATTTGGAAACAGATTTCCTTCAATGACTGGTCTCCACATTTTCTCTTCCTTCTATTCACATTTGAAATAATTTTTATTGTAAAAAGACCCTTGTAGAGCATAATAATTCTATGTTGGTCTAAAAATATTCCTATATCATTGGAATAAACCCAGCATCCTGGTTTTAAATTAATTTTTCACCAGCAAGTTCAAATTTGTTCTAATTTGCCAGAAATGTAATCTAATCATATTTAGAGAATCAATTAAGAGTTACAGAAAAAAATTCAGTATGGGTATGGGTGTATTCCCAATAAAGAGTTATCTTCAGTCCCTATGGAATCACACCTCTTGCTTGGAGAAGCTCAATTCCAATACACTTTTGGCTCCAGTACAAGGTAAAGTATCTGCAGTGGGACAGCAAGCTGACCTTTACAATCACTGAGAACTGGGAGTACTAATGGTTTTTATTCTACACTTAAAACACAAGAACAACAAATGCACTTTTATTCCTGACTCTTTGAATTCTGTGATGAAAAGTAATTTGTTAGGAAAGGAATTATTTCAGTCCATGAATTCTGCCACTGACTCAGAAATAAATGTGCTTTGATCTGTGCATTAACAGTTTCTGAAAGCTGGAAGAGTGTAAGACAGAAGTTTTTCCACTCCCTGGTACAGTGGTTTTCCCCATCTTTGGGAAACTTTGTTTTCAGGATCATCCGAAGTTTGGTTTTTTTAATAAAATTATTGAGTACAGAAAAATATGCTCCTCCTATTGAGGCATTTAAGTGAGACTTTTCCTATGAAAAGCCACTGAGTGACTTCTCCACACAAGTCATATAGAGCAACAAAAGAATGTTCTTTGTTAGTGCTTAGGTAAGAAAGTAAGAGTTGTGCAAAAAATCCAATTTCTTTGTCTTTTTTAATCAGCAAGATCAGTTCTGTTTAGTCATCAGGCCATTTCTTCCTTTTTTTTAATGTTCTTTAGCTATACAAGAAAAAGCCTTATTATATCTGTGATTTTAGTTCAACATATATCTATACTTTTGCTTTTTTTGAAAATAGTTGGTAGAGATCTTTTGATGAATTGGACATAAGATGCCATACAACTAATGCTAGCCTGGGGCAGCAGATATACATGTGCTCTGAAGTGACATGGAATGTAAATTTATTTTTTCTGCTGCTCACAGATCTACTTATTTACTCGAGCAAGAAATTCTGGTGATTTAAGAATTTGGGCTCACTGTGAAAGTCATGTAAAGTACTGTACAGTAAAATTCATGGGGGTTTATTAGTTTTCTTGATTTCATTACCACTGGCTAAAGGTGAGGGTTTGGATTCAATTCAACCATTTAATAATGGTTGGCTATGTATATGTAGATTTCTAAATCAAACAATTCTACAGTCTAGTAGTTGATTTTGTGTCATATACAATGTGCTTATAATTGACTGGAAACTAATGTCTGGACATTTTGACAGAGCATTGCCTTAAAACCCATAGAGGATATAATAAGCACTGGAATCCACATTTGCACAGATGGAGAAAGTAAGGCCTATGGTTTGTGAAACTGATTTAGGACCATACACTGCACTGGAAACAAGAGACATTAACGTGGCCCAACGTTACACTCCAACCACTCATCTGGAAATCTCTTCAATACACCAAGTTTGGGTGGCACAATGACTGCATAAGGGCAGCAGATACCCTGCCATCCCTAGAACTGCAGTGCTGCTTCCTGTGCACAGGGAGAAGCTCATTTCACAGAGTTTTATGTCACTCTTGTGGACATGAAATCAAAAAGGAGCCACACCTTGACCATCAGCCTGCCAGGAAATAAACTATGCATGTCTGCAAGAACATCAAGGAAGAGCCATGCATTTCCTGCAATCCACTCCTGTCCTACAGCCAGATCACCCCTTGGTCTGTTCCAAGAACTGCCCACTCTAGCTACACTGGGAAGTTAGGAATTAGCACAAAACCTCAGCTTCTTAAATACACAAAATTTATAAATCTGATGTGAATCTAAAGGAAAATACATTAGCTTATACTCTGTAATGTAAAAAAAAAAATTTTCTTCAAATCCGTTATATTTGTCAGTTAAATTAGCCTGGAAATTAAAAGTAATTTATTAGTTTGACAATTATATAGTACTTTATGTTAGAAAAAATACAAAATAATAATCAGGGAGCATAGATGCCTTGTTCTGCTCTTTAAAGGAATATCTTATTACCTTATTGTTGTTAATCCACAAATACCTTAATCTGCAAAACTCTGATAGACTCGGGATACTTCTTAGTCCTCTGGTGGGAGAAAAAAAAAGAGCAAAAATTTCTTAACATTAATAGTCCTTACTAATTTTATAGATATTTTAATTTTCCATAAATAATATTATACTAGAAATAAAAAGGTACACTTTCTTACAATTTATAGCAGAGAAAGACACAAAGAAAAGATGGCAGAGACAGTGTAAGCACTCTGCACACCTGCACGCATAACAAGGCAGCAGGTGGTAAAGAAACAGGAACAATAGAAGTGATACATTAATTGCTTTTCCATAACAGCATGAGTTATGAGTCTGAGTCACATGTACTTTGCAGTTTGTAGAAATCCTGCTCAGAACACAGGAGGAGAAGTTTGGCACCCTGGGGACATGAAGCTAAAAGGAAAACTGCTTTGAAGATGCAGTGGGGATTGTCCAGCCACAGTGCCAGAGAAGCCAACAAGATGACAGACATCAAGCATGTAAATGTGCATTTTTTGTTACTTTTCATATCAGTGTATATTGTGAAATATTTTTCCACTCCTGTCCTAGTCTCATAGAAACTCAGTACATCCATGGAGGCTGAAATGATCTCCCATTTGCTAGTATGGTTTTATGTCTAATTGTGATCTAGTACTTCGAGTTTGCTAGTGTACTAAAAATAAAAAATTATCTACTGACCAGGAAATATTAGTAAGCTGCCAAGTAATTTCAACTAATTGCTCTTCTTTAGTTTTCATTGCTTTAAATAAATGTTCTTAATTTCCACTAGAAAAATTACAGATGACTTTTACCTGACAATTTTTAATTGCCATAATAAAAATTTCCTTGGGGATTTTAATGTGTTTTTGCAAGACTAAGGCCAGTGTTTCAGAAAGTAACAGGATTTATAAAAATTAACCTTACATCATCAGGCTAAAGGCCTGTTTGTTTTCCAACTGTGAAGCCTGGTCTTTATCTTTCCATGTTCTTTTTGTCTCTTTATGGGTTTGGGTTTTTTTTCCAAAACACCCTCCAGGTACAGACAAAGGGAGGGTGGATGCCTTTCCTCATCTTGCATTTCAAACGAGAAGTCTGTCAAGAGCAAATCCTACAAAGTTGAGGTGCTGTAGTTTTAGCCCCTTGTATTACTAAAAATCAGATATTCCTCCCATGTTGTTACTTTGTTAAATGTTCATTTGGCTTCCTCAGACAAGCCATAAAAACTAACCCTGCAAATACATACTTAATGTGTCTATTGTAACAAGTAACAGAAAAATACATTACTGCAATAGCAGGGACAAGCAGATGGCTGTTGACAGGACGTACAGAGCTCCTACAGAGCTCTAATTCTCCTGTGCATCTCTGAGCTACATTTCAGGTAGCAAAGCCAAATTTTCTTATATTCTTGGTCCCTGCCACTCTATAAATATTTTACAGCTTTACATTTAATTGGCTTTACTCCCTGTCTCCTAACAGCCTCATCTTGACTGTCTCCAAGCCTCAATCTGTTTTGTTTTGTTTTTTTTTCATATTAAGGCATTTAATTTGCCCCAGGTAGAGCTTAATTCCTCTAGCATTTTAAAAAGAGCCTGTCCTTTTCTAGATGCCTTCCACACTTCGTATGTCTTCTACAAACTGATACTTTTTGTCCTGCAGCACTCTTTTTCTACCTACTGCTAAATTAATCAGATTTCTTGGGATGACAGCTTGCAGTGTTCAAAATACATTGTTTCACGTCCCTTTAATAGTAGTGGTTTAAAAATAAAAACTAATTCTCCCTTACTTGATTGACTTTAATTATTTTTTTTTCCATTTTCTTATTTCAGCTAGCAGAAAAATATGTCAAACCAACAGCAAAGGAGGCATGATCTGATACTGAGCTTGGCTGGGGTTCAAGTTTATATAAACTGATACACAATAAAAGGAGTTCACTTCTATCCAATCATCAAAGAATCCATCTTGCATCACCTTTACCAAAACGGTTTCATGGGAAGACAGATTACTTCTGTATCTGCCATGTGAACATTTATTTTTATTCTATTTACAAAAAACAAAAAACAAAAAAAAAACGAAAAACAAAAAAACAAAAAACAAACCAAAACAAGAAACCCCAACAAAACAAAACAAACAAAAAAAACCTTCAAAGCCAGTGAGGGCACATATTTAAGCCTTTAAAAACAGAAAAAAAGCCAATTAAGACTGTATACACAGTCTTACACAGTCTGCACAGTCTTAATTCTTTACATATGCAGTATAATAATTGTATTGTTTAGATAGCATGTATATATGCACCTTGTAATTCTCTCATTATTTAAACTTCCACCCTAAATTGTACCTGTTTTCTTCTTTCTAAAATGCATATTTAAAAAAATTTGACAGTAACTATATGCTTTATGCCACAAAGCATCAAACACTTTGGTCTAAATCAGGAATGTGATAAGAAATTTAAACATACTAGTGAACATATTTAGATTTTCAAGACCAGGTGATTTCCACTAAAAACAGACTAGAAAACACTTAAATCCCTTAGCACCTTTTTTTTCTTTTATCACTCATTGGACCAAGAGGCCTTGAAAACCTTGTCCCTCAATTATTAAACTACATTAGTTCTTTCTATGTGCTATCAACCATGTGAGCAGTGGATGCAGTTGTGAGGCTGCAGACAGGTATGCAACACTTGGAATTGTGCCCTGGCCAGAAATTCAAAGCACGTTTTTCCAAAACTTTGAAGTATGTCCTGTCATGTATCCATCCCTCTATGGCAGCCTCTCAGCATGTTCATACTTCAACATACACCTATATCAGCCTAGATCACCCACAGGTTCATGAAAGCTTTGCCTTCCTTCACTTAGCACGTCTTCTTCTCCTCATCTGCCCTACATCTCAAGCTGTTTCATAAAGTTCTCAGAGAAGATCAACTCTCTCATCAGTACTGCCTGCCCAAAACAAGTGTTCTTGTGCTTGTATTCACTTCATGTTGCCCTGCCCTCCATTCAGCTCTTAGCAGTAGAGTTACAGGTATTTTTAAAGGTGGTACCACTGAGTTTTACCATTGCAGTAACAGATTTCTTCAGTGAGGTCAGAAATTTGGCAGTTTTTAGACTGGGCAGGTCCTGTGTTTTTTCATTTGCCTTCTTGATACTCCTTCCCCCCAGCCTTCCGAGCCTGTTACAACAGGCAGAGATCGGCCCATCAAGCCTCACTCCTCTGCTCCCCATGGCAGAAATTCATGTACAACTCTCTGAACTCACAGACCCTCAAGCAGCTCTGGGCTGCTGGAGACAGATTGTGAATCTTGTTAGCTGTGAGCACAGTTCCACTCGCCATTTCTTCATTCACAACGTATGTGGACTCCGTAAGAATATGATTTACTGGTATTTCACATAAAAATTATGTTCAGAGTCCCTGATACAGAAAGCACCATGAAAAATTACCATTTACTGTGTGCTCTACCTTTAGTAAAAGTCAAAAACAAGGAGCATTTTACTTACTGTCTAGCCAGATACAGTGCTACGACATCCACATTGCTCTTATAGCCACAGATCTTCAGCTGGTTTTCTATTGCCTGACAGTATAAAGCACATTTGTCAGTATAATATACAGCATCATTATGGATTCATTACATTGTAACATATGTGAACCCAGTGTTTAAAGTAACGTGCAGACCAAAATTACGGTATGTATCACAGCACCTTGCAAACTGTAACATAGTCTAAGAGAGATAGAGAGGTATTAAATTGCCAGTCTCTATTTTAACTTGATAAAAATGCTCCAGTGATTAGGCTACACTTACACTAATTTTCTTTTCCTGTGGAGAATCACAGTTGGTAGACATGAAATGAGAAATTAACGTACCTTAACTAGAGAATGGGCTTCTCACTCAGGTCAGCTAACCCAGTACTCGTGATGAACAAGGAAACAGCTTACTTTTCTTTACAGTTGTAACTTTATTTTATGTAGCTTTACTTTAAAACCGTGCACATGACCTTTTAAAACTATGCATCTAGGAAAGTCTGCCTTTACATTAAACATTGAAAAATGCAGACACAATTTTGATTTTCAGAGTATATTACTGATGTGTCATAACTTGCAAAAGCAACAAAACCCATTAGCATAAAATTTATGGATCTCTCTTAGTACTGGTTGATAAAAACGATAATGTGCATCAAAAATATGAGTTTAATATGAGCTATTGTTCCCAAAATCATATGATCACTATTGTTTAAAACACAAAATTGATACAACTTTTTAAGTACAAAATGGCCTGGAAGCACTGACAGGCATGTTGAGTGGCCTGTATTGGCTGCACAACCACGCCAGCATGTTCTGGGTGTACTAAACACACACAAAATAACTTGCAAATGCATGTGGCAGCGTCTGAGCTGAGGCAGCCAGTCACTCGCAGGGCCGCTTGTTCCACACAGCGGCTGTGGGACCCTGCCATTTGCCCAGAACTCGGTACGGCCAGCTGTCAGCTGCAGCTGTCGGGTAGGGAAAAGATCTGACACAAAGGGCCATAGTTTTGTTTCTACACCTGCAAAATCTGCCCATGGAACACCAAGCGATCTCTGGAGAAAAGCAGCTGTGAGACACCTTAAGTGCGCCGGTGTCAGGCCCTGGCCCTGCGGGACACACCGATGGGGACTGCGACGTGACAACGTGGAATGCACACCTACTGCAGGGAGCACCACTCATGGGTGTCGCGTTCCACAGTCAGGAAGGCTGTGCTCAAAGATTTGTATTTCGCATACTCCGTTATGGGAGATCCCATCCTCTCCCCGCCCTGAAGCCCCCTTCCCTGTCAGCCCCGGCTCTCCGCCGCAGCACGGCCCGGCCTCGGCGGGGCCCGCAGGGCTCAGGCGTGCTCAGCCGCTGCCTGGGAAGGCTTGCCCCAGCTCTCTCGGAGGATCCAAGCCGCTCGCTGCCGCCCCGGGGCCGGGCGGGGGAGCCGAGCGCCTTCCGCCTCGCGGGAGGACTGAGCGCGCTTCGCCTCGGGGTGCGGTGGCGGTGCCGAGCAGAGAAAGAGGATGAGGACGAGGCCGNCGTCCGCAGGGCAGGATGGCGACTCGCGGGCTGGGCTGGGCCGGGCTAGGCCAGGCAGCACCTGGCCGGGTTAGGCAGGGCTGGACTGAACTGGGCCGGGCTGTCGGAGCCAGGACCCCCAGCACCTCCCTAGAATCACGGAATCAGTTTGGGAAGGTACCTCTGAGATCATCAAGTCCAACCTATGATTGACCACCACCACCTCAACTAGACCATGCCACTGAGTGCCACATCGAGTCTTTCCTTAAACATCTCCAGGGACAGTGACTCCACCACCTCCCTGGGCAGCCCATTCCAACGTCTAATCGCCCTTTTTTTGATGAAATTGTTTCTTCCTCTGGCACAGCTTGACACTATGTCCTCTGGTCTTGTCACTGGTTGCTTGGGCGAAGAGACTGACCCACATCTGGTACACCCTCCTTTCAGGGTGGTGACCACTAGAGAGTGGTAACGTCTCCGCTGAGCCTCCTTTTATCCAGGCTAAACAACCCCAGCTCCCTCAGCCACTCCTCGAAGGACTTGTCCTCCAGACCCTTCACCATCCCACTTGCCATTCTCTGGACATGCCCCAGCACCTCAGTGTCCCTCCTGAACTGAGGGACCCAGAACTGGACGCAGCAGAAATGGTGTAACACTGAAATGGGAGCCCCAGCCTGGGCGTGAATCAAGGCAGGGCTTTTTTCTGGGGAAGGAGCCCGATGGCAAGCGAGGGGTGCCCACACCAGGAGCCAGGACTTGGGGAGGGGTCCTGGGTCGGCCAGTGGGAGACCCTGGTGGGCAGTGGCTAAGGGGACCTGGGAGAGACCTCTGATACCTCTGAGATATCTCCTGGATCACATTCACTCACAACTGCGAAACAGTCTGCTCGCTTGCTTTTTTTTTTTTTTTTTCTTAACTGTATTCCTATGATTTCTTAACTTTTAAGCACATATCCTATGTCCATATATGTAAATCACAGAATCTCGGAATTAATTAGGTTGGAAGAGATCTCTGAGATCACTGAATCCAACCTATGACCAAAACCCACCATGCCCACTAGACCATGGCACTAAGTGCCACATCCTGTCTTTCCTTAAAAATCTTCAGGAACTGAGGCTCCACCACCTCCCTGGGCAGTCCATTCCAATGTCTAATCACCCCTTCTGTGAAGAAATTCCTCCAAAATATATGTCACTTATAAAGAAAACACTTGTGCATTTAATTTACAGCTAATTCACACCGTATGTATTACTCCCTTGCAACTTGCAAATCACCTTGGTGCCTGAGAGCCCCTCTCCCGTGCCTGCTCCTGGAGTGGGCCCACTGCTGTGACAGTGCCTTGGATTGAGTTTGGCTGTAAAGGAACACAAAATGTTTATGACATCCACATGTGCAAGCAACTGTTGCCATGTTGCTATTTTTATAACCATTTTACTGCATAGCACAAGCTGAAGAATAGAAAAAGCCATTTCCAGTGTGTGTGTGTGCACGCACTCATGTGCAAGTAGGACAATAGAAAATGTTTGATCAAGCTACAACAAAAATATGTCTGAAAACTTGGAGCTTTATTTAGAATTTAATTTATGCCGAGTACTCAAGTTAGCAGAAATAGTCATTGTAAATTATGTGTAACTGATATACAAAGAACAAGAGTTGTGTGTGCAAATATATGAATAAGCTGTCCCTCATGGAATTAATTATGTGCATGCCTTTGCTTGTTCAGATCACTGAAGCTAGATGTAGTGTGTATGATGGAGGAATGGAACTACAGTACAAGTATTATATTGCAAATATCTAATTTTCATGGAAAAAATTCTGTGGGTGGCTTCCATTGCAGCTAGGTAGCTTTAAACAAATAGAAACCTCAAATAAGAAAACTAGACATCTTAAAGGCTTAAAACTGACAAGAGAAATTACTTTAATCCCTTATTTTAGCTTCTAAAAATATCTCTGGGGTATTTACAATCATGAAAAGAAGAACTGTAATGGAAAAGGAGAAACTGGTACAGAGACCTGTATTTTCTTCATTCTACATTCAAGTTCAATGTTTTCAATCAACAAGATAGAGCTACCAGTTTAAAACTGTGAAAGGCAAGGTGGTTATTAAAGTCACGTTTAATAATAAAAGTGACTTATCAACTAGTACAATTAACATGATAGGACAAGAAAATTCAGTAATAAAGTATGGGAAAAGAGAGAGAGAGAGAGAGAGAGAGAGAGGGAACCTCTGGAAGGGATTTTGTTGTATTCCCTCGCAGAGGTGTGATGTATGTGGAGTGAGGGGTTGTTTTGACATGTTTTGGGGTGCTTGTCTCTATTAACAGGTAGCTACAGACTTAATCTGGATGATTAAATAGAGACTGTCTCAAATTCAGTAAAGTTAATATCTATTTCTTTCTGCATTTGCAAGTTGATTCTTAAGATCCCAAATAAGTTTAAAGGAACTTGGGCAGAAAATGAATATTTTTTTATTTATATATGTATTTTTTTACACTGGTTTGGTATTGGTTTTTTTTCCAAAATACATAGCCTATCACCTGTTTATTACTATTTGTAGATAGCTGTCAATAAGTGACCAAATGATCATTTGTCCTTTGCGTCAGAATAATGACTGACTTGCTATATACATATTTTTACAAAAACTTCTCATATTTATGTAGTAAAAATACTTCATATGCTTATGCTTGGATAAGCAGTTGCAACAAGACAACGTGACCTTATAGTATGTGATAACAGAACATAAAAATAGGGGAAAGCACAGACAGATCTGCTTTTACTGACAAAGGTGATAGGGCAGAACAGGAGCTTACTGATTTTGTAAATCATCAGGCTACAGGTGCCTTGGGGAGTGACACCTTTTGTTCCCTACTTCAGAGGCCTCCTGGTATGTCCATGCTTCAGCTACACCAAAGATATAGGAGATTGTCATTGTATTGCTTTAGAGACCACATTATAGAAACATGGATTTGCTAGGGACAATAAAATTCAGATTAAACCTGATTTAAAATGTAACTTGTCTCTGTTGGATGCTCTCTTGTTCACCCACATTCTTCTCTGTCTCTGGGGAAAACTCTTCTGTGGAAGAGTTTTATCACAGTCTAGCAAGTGACACTTGGACAATAATGATTTGATGTGCTAAATCATTCTGCCATATTTTTACTTACCAATTATTTTGACAGCTTTAACTTTATTGAAAAAACAATAGCACAATAGCTCTTTATAACTTAACCTGTTGTTCAATGGCTGTGAAAGATTAAATATACTGAAACCATGCCTAGTATGTGATCATTTTAATCACCAAAGTTTATAATCTTCAGAATTCAGTTATTCTTTGCTTATGATATTAGAAAAGGTACTGTGCTGTATGGCTTTTCCACAAGGGTATTTTAAAAAACTGCATCTTAATTTTATAGATTTACTTAATTTATGTTGGAAGGGATTTCTGGAGGTCATCTAGTCCAACCCCTCCCAAAGAAAGATTCATCTACAGAATTATTTTCTATCTCACATGTTTGTACAGTTCTCCTACTTCTAGAACATCCATCAAACAACAAAAGCACTATCTGGGACAAATTTAAAATTGCCTGTGTTATACTAATGATACATAAAAATAGTACAATTAACTTGTTTTTGAGATTATTAAATACATTTCACCTGGAAAGTGAAATGCAAAATTGTTGCAGATAAGTGCCTATTTCCTTTTTTTCTTCTTGTAACCGGAAATATGTTATCAGTGTTTATCAGGTGAAAGCCAGAAGCCTGGGGAAAGATCAGTAGGATATCCCACCTGCATTCCAGCTATTGCTCCAGAAGAGTGCAGTTCTCTCGTAGGTCCAGTAGCTGCAAGCCCTGTGCAGATGTTTCAAATACTCAGCGCTCTCTAAAGCATTCAGGAATTTGAATCACTTCTCTCACTCATGCTATTAATCTTGCTGATGGCACTGATAACGTCCCAGTGACCCTTTCGCAGGTTCAGTAGCAGAATTTTGGGAGGTTTTTTTTCAATAAATAATACAAACTTGATCCTATATCTAAACAGTTCAGACTATTTTCAGTTTGAAGGTAGTGATTACCTGAAATGGTTAGGCTGCTGCCTGGGAAACATTACTTAATTTTTCTAGCATTATGTGTAATATAAATTAATATATTATACACAATGGTGAGTGTAAGTAAAGAAGATAAAACAGTCCAGACGCAACCTATGGCAAAATTGTCCCAGCAGACTGCATCATATGGATGAACCACCTTGTTTGAATCCAGCGTTACTCTGACTTGATAACTGACTACTACCCTGGAGAAAAAAGACCACCACCACTAAAGTGACAGGCCTGCTGGAGAGAAGGTCCAACAGATTTACAAATACTCTGTCTTATTTTTCTATCAGCACGATTTGGATGTATCTTTTATTTCAACATAGCCAACTCTTAATGTTGTTCCCTGGCTATTCTGCATGTTGGAATGTTCCTGCAGTTTGGCTTCCAAGTCTGACCAACAGTCAGAAAAGAAATTATTGTCTGCTGCAGCTCTTTTATGGGTATGTAAACAACATTCTGTAAACAACATCCTTATGGCAAATGATCCTATTACTCTAGTCCCAGAAATTTACATCCTAATCTTTCAAAAAGTTGTATGTGCACTTCCTCAGTGATTTATAGCTATTCTAATATATATATAAATATATATATATACTAATATTGATAGTATTTTTGATAAAAACTTACTATGCATGTTTAAAACTTTTACTATTGCTTCCTAACAAAGATGACTACCTTAACCTTTAAGTAATAACTATTTTCCAGAATATCTGCAGAGCTCTCTACAAGTAGAAGTCAATATAGTTCTTACTCATGACTGATGGCAGTGTCCCTGTTAATTCAGAGAGTTCTCTGTCAGTGAGATGTTTTGTAACCTGAAGATACTGAAAAAAGTCCTTAACTTTTCATTTTCAAATAATATTTAATAGTGATATCTGCCAATGCAGTTATCAGATGTAAACTTCCAGTATTCTGTCTTTTTAGTATGTTAACAATGAGACTGTGTTTACATGGTGCAAGACTGTCCACACAAAGAGGCACAAAAGTAGTTCTGAATTAATTTCCATGGGTGTTGGAAGGCCCATATCTATTGCTGACCTCTTAACACTCTCTCTGGAGCCAGGAGGGTTCAGAGAATGTGTTCAGAGAGCACAGGCATTCCTAGTAACATGAAGTGTAATAACTTAATTGGTCAGTTAACGCTCTGAGGATATAACATGGAAAATACATGTCCTGTGCTGAATCTATGCTGTAATATTAAATAGATGCAAATTATTATATGCAATACAAAATAAGACTAAAGTCTGAAGAAGAGTTTGAATTTATACATGTAAGAACTTGCATGTACATTCATTCAAGGAAAAAGGAATGCACTCTTAATACCAGAACTCTTAAAATTATTATCTAAATTATAAAAAAAGTCTTTATTTATATAATACTGATTTTACATCCTGATCTAAATATGGGATACATTGTGTCTCTTGGCTACCTGGCACTGGAATTGGTTCTTCATGCCTTCTGCCTTGGGAGAAACTCTGACTCATCTGTCTCACTGATTTGATACCCTTTAACTGTTGTTTAGTCTATCAAAGCTCTACTGACCTAAACTGTGTGAATGAATTACTTACACACTATGTTACTACTACTGTTCTTATTCTATAATTCTTGCCATATAGTCAGTACTGTACCTAGGCTAAGGCTACTAAAAAGTAGCTTAACCTAGTAAAAGAGTTAGGGTCAAATGACATCTGGACATCACAGTGGTGCACAATAGCATAAAGGCAATTAATGGATTAATTCTTTAAATTCCCTTAAATTTTTGTACATGGCAAAAGCCACCACTGCAGTACTGCACTGCACAGAAAACAGGATCTAGACTTGGAACAGATCTTCTAGATCAAGTCCACTGTTTTCATCTTACGTTCATGTAATCACATTCATTAATTCAATGTATTTTTGTCTGCAATTATCAGCAGAATGAAAATACTGTAATTAGGTTTCACAACTGTTTCTGATTTTGTTTCTTCTTTCTTGACTTCATGTTGGAGAAGAAGGGAGCAGGAAACAGAATGGTGAAAAGCTGGAGGAGATGCTTGAAGAGCAGGTTCATGAACTTCATGATTTTCACGAACTATGTAATTATTAATGATTTCAGAGGTTTTTCTACAGCTGGTAGGCATGACGATTTCCCTGTCACAGAGAAAGTTTAATAAATTTAGGTTAAAATTTCCTTTTGCCCATGTTCTTATTCTTCACAGTGATTTTGTGCAATGATATGTAAGGGTATGGTATGTATACTGGTAAGTATTGGCATTATTTTGGCCCGTGACTAACAAAGACACATGTTCAAGTTCACAAAACTGCCAAGAAAAATACTTGAGAGTATTTCTGTAAAAGTGGTAAGGAACTTGGGCAAGTAACAGTCTTTGTAGCAGAACACACTTTGAATCCAATCTGGACTCATTGGAGATTTGTTAAATATAGAGGAATTGCTGAAAAAACATGAATTATAAAGAACATTCGAACAATTGGAACTCTAAGTACACTGGTACCTTTGAGAATTTTACTTTTTTCTGTCAGCATGAATTTGTGATTTCTTTTTAAAAATACCGGCACAAGTTATAAAATCACATATGGATAGAGCCCATTTCCACTTCTACAGAAAAATCTATGTTTTTTTAAAAAAACGTGCTAGATGTGTTCTGTAAAGTATGCCAGCAGATCTTAAAAGGAATTGTCATCTTAGACAACTGTTCTATCTTCAAATATTTTGGTCTATGAACATGGCTTTAATCCATACTACCCCTCCTTTTCTAAGTGAATCTGATAATTGCTCCAACCCCACAGTAAGCTAACTTTTAAAGACCTGACTTCTAGGGGTTTGTTTTATTAGAAAAAAAGTAGTACTTTATAATTGTGCAATCCCTAAGCACCAGCTGAAGTATTTTTAATCCATTTACTGTATTTATATTTCCCCAGGCTCCAGCTAGTTTGATTCCTTCTGAGGTGAATGTTTACAGTAGCTGCAGGTGTCAGAGCTACCTGATTGTTTGCCTTGAGGGAACAGATTTGCTGTTAGTTAAAGGTTATTGATACAAGGGAGCTCCTTCTTTTGTGTGGATTGAGGATTAGAAATAATTTTCCATTAAAAACTATATGTCCCATGCAATAG
>VZTR01025383.1:213690-252833 GCA_013400775.1 Chaetops frenatus
GGAGAAGCCCAAGAACTCAGGCTTCTTTTGCCTTAGGGTCATAAGAGTTCTATGAAATGGTTGAAGTAGAGCTCATAAATTGGTGTAAAGTGTTTAGTGATGATGTGCAGCTACTTGGCACCCTATTTAATTGTATGCTCCATCCTTTTATTCACTATATTCTGTCTCTGATTTTCTAATTAATTTCCAATCTTTGTGTTAAATTCTTGTTTATTAGTAGAATTTCAGGGTTTTTTTACTTCTCAGTGATTTCTATAGCACTTATGAAACATGAGGAGCAACTATATGTACCCTTACATGGTTTAAAATGTCAGCATTCACTGCCTCGCACCTGGACTGTCGCACTCCACTGGTATGTGGGGCATCAGTATAATTACTAAGGCCTTCTGCAGATTCGTGAGTTGAATATGAGATACAGAAGAAATATACCTATAGGGGATTGAAATTTTGGTCTGAAACCACAGTGCTCACCTGAACATGTAACCTTGCTCCCAGTTCACAACAAATGACACCAACCTTCATCCCACATGCTCTAGGAAAACATTTGGTTCATGACCATGAAAGCACCAACTTCCCAATTTGTGCACAGCTTTAGAATTGAACACAATGTCTGTATAACTTATTCATTAACCAGTACATTTCAGTGAGATCAGTCTAATGAATCTGGAATTTCTACTGCAAGATGATTCTAGAGAGAATGCAAAATTGGACTGTGCAGAGGTACAAATTACCAGCATCCAGTGAAAAATTAGCAACCAGCCTGAAACAGGTCTAGTTCTTATTATATGATCTTTTTAAAAATGCAAAAAACAGAGGTAAAGGGGGTCCACATGAACTAATTCATTTTCTAGAGGCACCTATTTGCCTGATGAAGCTAAGCTTGTAAAAGGCAGAGACAGATATAACTATTTTTATCAAGATATTCTTCTCTCTGACACTGCTCAGAATTTGACAGCACTGTTCTTAAATTAGGTTTTTGTCATGAATGCCTTGATGTTTTGTACTCTATAGAGCAGGCCTCATACCATATTCTTAGAGACAAAGATAACTTTTTTGTGTTCAGCTGAGTAGTTTGGCATTGTCTGAGAGACCGAACAGTGATAAATGAGAGAAATAAAATAAGACTTAGAGATCTCTGAGACCTGGGGTGCCTGTACCTTTACAAGGGGAAGTTCTAGGTAGTATTATAGGTGAGAAGTCTTTGTGGCCAAAAAATGAAATCCCAAACCTTCAGACTACAGGTAAGACGTATATTCTTAATAACAAGGGAGAAGGTCCAAATTAGCAGAAGGGATGGATTCCACATCTCTGAAGAAGTCTTCCTTCTCATTTCAGTGTCTTTCTGAAACACATGCTCTAGTCAAATACAGGTGATGAAGTTCAGTACAAAAGAACCTGGATGTATTGTATAAAATCACCTGGCAATCTCCCTTAGCCTTCCAATCTTAAAAAAACCTTGAGAAATGAAGTAAATTTTGATCTATGTTCTGTTTACTCTTTCATTTTAAAAAGAGCAACAAATAACATTTGAATACTTTTCATGTGTAGGCCAAGTATTTTGTCGTATCTGTAGCCTTTAGAATTAATAATTTACATATATTTTTGTGGCTTTCATAGTCTCAGATTTGTGGGCTCTAATGAAAAATAGTGCTTTGCTTTAGTGACTGTCTTTTTCAGATAAATGTCTGGCTGATAGAAAGTAAACCATCCTCATGATCCAACTAAAGTGGAAAGCTGATTTTCTTAATCTCTTTTAAATACTTCATCCAAAATCAATGTTCCTTTATTTATGTTTCTCCTACAAACACAAAATCAGAAACAAGAATAATTTGCATTCCATACACTTACAAAAAGAGTACTTCTGTTTTTCTAAAGAGTTATCCCTGAAACAAAGCTATACTGTTAAAGACTTTACAGTTTGTGGCACAGAACAACATACACAACTTGGCCAGTAGACCATGTGTGGAAGTTAAAAAATTTTTTATTCAATAATAGGTCCCAAAAAGCAACATCAACTGTAATGATTACTTTCTTTTAAAATGAAGTTGGTCCAATTTTATGAGAATTTTTCCAGAAACTCATTTAAAAAAAGAAAAAGAAAGAAAAAGAGAAGTATGTAGATTCTAGTTTACTATTCAAAAGGGAGGAAGAAAATTTATATTTTAAAATGTTTTATATACATGTTTATTACCTGTGCCATATGAGTTTTGTTTTGTCCATAAGTGTTCTATTGGTAATTTACATAAAACGCCTGGATGAGGACTGGCCCTTTGGCAGGAGTAAGCTAGCATGGAGTACCTAAACCAAAAATCTGTTTCTTCGGGTGAAATACATTCTTAGTTTCTTGAGACTTTTGTCTCAATACATGAAAGTGCAGTTTCAATTTGAATTAGTATTTCTAATGCCATGTACTAAATTCTTAACTTTTCCAGTCTTAACTAACAGCATTTCAGCATTTCAAGCTACTCTTTAGCAAGCTAGATCCTGCCTTGCTTATGCACAATTGCAATTGAACTATGTGAGTTCCTGCTTCTAAAGAAGCAGACATTTCAGTCCTGACTTGTGTTGAGCATTTTTGGATCTTCCAACATGCTTGGTGCCAAAATACATGACAGTGATGCCTGCAAACAAAAAGAGCACTCCCTACATCCTCCATTTTAATTCCACTCTCACAAAAACCCTTGTGATTTTGATATATACATTCACCCAATATGATTACTTGTATTAGTTATCTGCACGAAGTACTTATTTTCTTTCTAAGTTGCTGCTATGTTTAGTATTTCTTATTTTTAGCAGAGCATACCAATCAGGCAAATGAATGCTAGTAACATTCAGTTCACTCTCCTGCAGGAAAGGATGTTTGCTTGTCTGCAGCCTCACTAAGGCTTTGTACCTGACAACTGTCTCATGTGCATGCAAAACATAGGAACTAATATCCAGATATATCTGTCAAGGAAAGCCTAACACTCTAAGCATTTGCTTTAAGACATGCAGACTTTATCTGTTCCAATCCCAACCAAATAATATCACTGCTTCTACCTTCCTAGGTACTTCATGGACTGGTAAAGTTTACAGTCAACTGAGTATTTCAGAAAATCCAGAGTCCTGGCCATTTCATTCAAATAGAAACTGTAGTATTCATTCAAAAGTAGTAGAATTTTAGTCTAGTGTTCACTTCTGTGGTCCAAGGTATGTGTTGTGCCTCCACGTCTGGTTGTTGCTCCCCATGCACTTTAGTCATATTTAGGTGATTTTGATTGAATGCAGTTTGCAAAGTCTGTTGGGACTTTTCAGGGTGAAAAGCACTTTATAAATGTAAAATATTTTATTAATACAGCTGTCTCCAAGAGAGAAGCTCTGTTTAGCCGAACATTCAGAAAAAGAATTTACAGAAATTTATTACAAACTTTCATTTAGGTTCCAAACCACACTCACTAGAGATTGAAACTCTTTGTCTTGAATTGTACCTGCCAAATTTTGATGACATGAAATTCCCCCTCCCCATTTAAAAGAGAGGGATTGACCACAGTCATACTGCAGACATTAAAGTAACCTGCATTATTAGGTTTTCTCCACATTCCATTCTATCTGCCTTAGGGTATTAAACCCTACTTTCATCTCTGTGAGGTTCAGTATTGCCAAATCCAAGCCATAAGGCCATGTCTAGACTAAAAACTGAAAAGTGGGTTTGACTGCACGTATGGGCACCCAAGCCACATGTCCCACAATTTTTCCATCTCCACTTTTGTACATAGCCCACTCACAGTTTGGTTTTAAATAATTTACACTGTTATAAAGAAAACCAACCTACCAGTACTAGCTGATGAACCATTACTATGATTGATTTTGCCTGGGTGCAGGCCAGGCAGGCTGCCTGAACAAAAGCTTGGCCCACACAAAGCCACTGAGTATAATCAACATTTCTAAGTGTAGTCAGAGTTTTTCCACCTCCTGGCACTCATCTAAATAACACCTCGGTATTAGTCTAAGGGTTTGTGGTGTGAATTATGGAAGAGTTAACTCTTGAGAATATTCTGAGACCCACACATTCCTGACAGTAGAGATGCAAATCCTAGACATAAAAAGCATTGTAATGGTCCCAAAATCATGAGATTAGATTAATGAGATATTTTCAAGTACACTGCCATCTTTTGATGCTGGAGCCCAAACCAATTAAGGTTCAGGATACAGTCTGAACTTTTACCATGCAAAGATTACGTGTGCCACAAAGCTGAAGGCTAGATTTGGAGAGCAAATTCAGTGTTCCTACTCCTCAGATGTTTTGCTGAAGGTAATAAGGCAAACAATGAGTGACTTCGATCCTCTGCAACACCCCTAGCCAAAAAGGACCTTAATAACCAAGAGTAATCCTGAAGTATGATTACATTAAGCACCCTCTGTATTTTTGGGACTGTCTTCCTTCTTTTAATCTTTCTGTGTGGGATAATTAAGATATTTTCAAGTTCTTTCAGGTATTGTAGTTTCACGAAGTGTGTTAAGTCTTATGTGGTGACAGGGTATTAAGTCACTGCTACATTAGCTATTGTATCAAAATAAAGAACAGTTAGTGATACAGAAAGGACCAAATGGGAATGGGAGGATTCCCAAGCCTCTCTTTCAAGGACCGTCCCAGATTTTTTTATAGTGGCGTTACTGCATGTGGCATGAGGTGAAATTGGAGCCTCAGTGTTGAATGTCCATTGGAAGCAATGCATATTGGGGGAGAAGGATATGAAACATTCACTAATGACCTCAAAGCAGACTACACTTCTATCAGGAAGAATGAAAAGTCTCCCCTCAGATGTTTGGAATGAGTACTTGGGAAAGACTGCCATCACATAATTAGCACAAGTGTGCTGACTCTAGTAATAAACATTAAATAATGGGAAAAATAAGATTTCAATTATTTTAACAAGCTGGATAAATAAAATTTTTATAACTACGCTATTCATAAATATAATGTTTCTTTCTAACATGGAAATCTGAATCTAATGCTAATTGAGCAAAAGCTAGTAAAAAAACCATTCTGATTGCTGCATCTAGACAGTTAATGTTCATATTGGCCTTCAAGTCCAAACTGGTTACAGAAAAGCTTTCTGGGCTGGTGGTGACGTGCCATTGCTGTACTTACATTTTAGACTATGAAATCTCATGTGCCACCTCCTGGAAGGATATATTGGGTTATTTTAAAGTGCATGCTCAGAACCTCAGAACACAAATCATCAGAACTTGGCCAGCTACTGCGTTGGTGAGTGTTTACTTCATGGAGCCTCTAAACACAACTCCCTGTGAGGTGATTGAAGGCTTTTCATTGACTTCAGCAAGGTTCAGATTGGACCCCTAATGCTAAAGCAAAAAGCATGCATGGCTCTTCCTTGTGACAGTTTAGGAAACAAATTATCTAACTTAAACAGTTTATTATGGAAAGTATTTTCTAGAATGTACACTAAAATGCATTTCCTGGCCATAAATTCCTCTGTCCTTAGTAACCATCATATCCTTTAATTTTTCTTTATACTTATTGACTGAATTAATAGTAATAAAATAACAACTTTCCTCACTTTAAAACAGAGAAAGTAATTAATGAATAAATTGTCTCCAGCACTTAAGATTTAGTTGTTTTGTTAACAGACCTTACATTGATACTATGTTGAAAAGAATTGTGGATTGGGCTGACCAGAAAAAACCCACTTTATTCTGCTTAAGAGATCCTCCTTTCTGTTCTCTATATTATTTGTTAGAAAGAGCAAAAGATATCTATTCCATGCATAATTCCTGAGAGGCTACATATGTAAATGTAGTACAGTTCAAGTAAGAAGCAGTTGTGAAACTTTATATCAGCTAGAGAGGGCAAAACCTCACAGTTCCGTTAGGAGGCATTTGAGCTATAACATCCTCTTTACTGACATGCTCTACACCTATCAAATACAAAAATTATGCTATAACTTCTTGTACATATAGAAGTAATTTTTAACTGGTTTTCCTTTATGTGATTTGCATAAAGTCAGAAAGCCATCATAGATATGCTTCTTCACTGTGGTAAGGAGCTCTACAGCAACACGTACTTTCATAAAATCATAGAAAATTGTAAAATTCTTTTCCACAAATTATTTTATATAAATGGGTGCAAAATGCATTGCCACCTGGTAATTAAGAGAATCTCTTCAGAATACCAAATCTATAAGATTTGTCCCCAAATTGCTTCGTGAACCTGCCTGATCTACTGTCTCTTTCTGACATTGTGCAAGTATGCAGCTTTTATAGATACTTCAAAAGCTTTTCCTTCCTTGAAAATTCAGTTGTGCAAAACAATCTCTGGAGGGATAGGCTCCCAATCCTCTGTCTCCTCTCTTGGTTGCTAAATGTGCTTCCTGCACAGAGGAACCAGGTGGACAGGCAGGGGAAAGCCAGGCAGTTATCACACCTCTCATGCTCCAACAGCTTGCCAGAGTTTGCAATGGAAGAAGAAAAGGAGGGAGTAGGCATGGGGTACTAATTACATTCAGCTGTGCAAGAGGTGGATGGAAATGAGCATCTGTGAGGCAAAATGCTGAAGGGAGGCTGGAAGATAAGATTTCATGATCCTACCCTCCTAAGAGGTAGCCAAGGTAGCATGTAATGAGAAAAACAAAAATTGAACAAAATACCATCTCTTACTGGCTGTTTGTATCAAGGTAGCTTGATACATCTAGCCCTACAAAGGAAATAGACATCTCCAAGACTTACAGGAGGCCAGTCTGGTTACCATCAGGGAAGAATCGGGCCAGGAATTTTCACCTGCAGGATTTTCATTTACAGTAAAAATTGTTTTGTTGTTCTAATCAGGCAGGCATCACTATGTGAGATGAGAGCTACATTTTAGATGAAAACTCCAAGAAGGAAGGATACTACTCTGGTTTTCTTCAGAGTGAAAATTTATTGGAAATATTCCTCCTGAAAAACAAACTCAGATGCTGACAGTTATGAAAGCTTTATTTGTCTAACATTTCCATGCTAGGATACATTTTAGGAAAGCAACCCTTTGAAAAGCTTTGAAGAATTGCAGAAAGGCCAAGTGAACAAACAGAATGTTCTGACATTTCCTTTCTTGAATACTGTTTATAAGTCATCTAAACCAGTTTGTCATTCCAAAGACTAAAGACTGAAGTCCCAAAATAAATGTCGCTCACAACAACCATGCTTTGCATTGGAAAAATTATGTCTTCGTTGCCTGAAGGTTACAGGCATAAATAGAGGCAAGGTTTTGAATATTGTGTAACATGCATCTGGAGTTGAGCCTGTTTAGTTCCTGGACAGTGATGTGAGGTGCAACAGTGATAAGAGCTACTGCTATGGCCAGTTTTGAGCAGTAGGGACAAAGTTTAATCTTTGGAGAAGTAGTAATTTAAAAATAATCATTGCTGATTATCTCTGCTGACAGTGGCTTCATTGTTAAGTTGTTTTGTAACCATATAACTTTAACTACATTTTAATTCAAAGTGCTAATCTGTTGTGATCATATAGATATATAGAGCATTAGATGAAAACTGAAATCCCACTGCACTTCAGGCTAGAGGATTATTTTGCTTAAAACTCTGTGATTAAGCAAGTACAGCTAATAATTATTTATTACCATGAAGGCATACTAAGTGACTTCTAAGCTTAGATAAAATGAGATAAATAATCCTTTAAAACCTAAGGCAGGGATTATCCTACTGCTGGTGAACTGCCACTATTAAAAATCAAGATTAATCAAAGAAAAAATAAATATAGTAACATCTAGGTCTAGGGATTTTCTTCTTTCTCAGAAGTTTCTTCTGTAAGGAGTTTCAGAATGTGAAGATTTTTTTCTGACTTGGATTGAAGAAAAGATTCTGAAATCTTGACATTTATGGCTGCAAAGAATTGCCATTCTTGTTCTTCCCTGAAGTGTTTTGATATTAAATTTTACATAGAACCTGGAGAATGGGTGGAATGTACTGAATATTCATTCCCACCTCTCAACTTCATGTCAATAACATTTTTCACACTCCTCACCAAGCAGACTGTGCCTGTGTTTCTATGTGTTATATTTGTGAGTGACATGACTCAACTGCAATAACAAAATGTTTTCACCGTAAAAATGCTTAAAAAAGCTATTAGGCACTTAGCCCTAGAATTTTGCAAACTTTACTCTCGGTGTGCATTTTGCCACTCTATTACTTAAGGTTTTGTAGTCAAAGTAAGTTTTACTAAGCTTTAGTTCAGTAAAAATGTAGTTTTAGAAGAGATTCTAGAGCATTCCACTGAGATCTCAATCAGCTCTTCCTGTTATGTTTTCTTTTGACATGTGAATTCAAAGTAATTAAAATTGCCAGAAAGGAAGCCTAGAATGGGCTGTAGTGTCTGTGTAGTCAGATGATAGTTGGTTCTGTGTCTTAATTTCATTCAGACTGGTTCATTCATTTATTGCCTGAAACAGTTTGGGACTTAAAAGAGAATTAGGTGACTGAGACTAACTTCTGATAGGAAGGAAATACTCTCAGTAGCTGAGCATAAAAACCAACACATCAAAACAGATCCTTTGAGAGAGAGAGATTTCCATTTTAATTAAGGTTCCCAGTGTTTAAAACTGTGTGTTGGGTGATAATGTGAAAATATTTGCCAGATTATAGCAGGTCCCACATGTGCAAATAAGAAATTCTCAGCACTGTACAAATGCACCCTCGTATTGGATGGATTAATTTTAATAAAATAAGCTCTATACACTTTGATAAACTATATTGTGGTTCATGGGTGAAACCCTGATACTGAGTGTGTGGTAAACCTGTGCATTTTTTGTGCAGGATAGGCCATTTCTCTCTCTTGGCAGGGAAAGGATTACACAGTATTACAATTATTAAAATTCTAATTTGGGGCCAGGTTTTGCCCTCAGGAACTTCCTTAATTTCAGCAGGGAGTTGTGCATGCTTATCTGATTGAAGAATCTGGACACTATCATTCTCGGTGAGGGTAACTTTTTTCTTTAACAAGAATGTGCAGTAGTCAAATCTAAAATCTGGACGTAGAAGGATAAGTTTCCTACCAGGAGACAAATGTCAGTAACTGTTCTGTTTTGATAACGTAAAGCTATTTCCTTGTAAAGGGAGTGGGAGATGGAGCAGAAGGAAGGAAAGAGGGATCTTCTTCCAGATACCTTGTAGGCTTGTTTTTAAATTATGACTTTGGATCTAACAACAGGTTTGGCAAGTGTTTGCCTAGGAAATCCTGACATGGTGCCAGATTTTCTTAGCTGGCTTGTAGTAGAGTGTGCATTTTTTAAATACACTGTAATCATTTCAGACCACATAATTAGAAACACAAAGCAGTTTACTGAAACATAGTGATATATTAAGAGTTCAGTTAATTACACATAAAGAAACAAGTCAGACTTCAAAACCTTTACTCAGTTTCTGTTTTATTTGCAACTGGGGCATACTGATGGGACTTTGCCTGTTTAACACTGAGTAGGAGTTTCAGAATTTTAACCCGAGGGTAAAATTTTCAAAAGCATTTAAGTGACTGGCTCACTGAAAATCAATAGGACTTTCACTCCTTAGGGCAACACTTTACCAAGTATGTAGATACCAAAGTCCAGTTGACTTCAGGGCCTATGTGTAGTAAAAAAAAAATTTAAAAAATTTTAAAAATCCATCTTTCCTGCCCTAAATTTCCTTAAAATAAAAGTGTTACGTTTCAGTGTCATCTAAGAGTTTTCAAAAATGTTATCACAAATGGACAGGCTGTTATTCTCATTATTTATTTATTTTTTTTATTTGTAAAATGTTTTGTTACTCTTTCTTCTTCAACACATGCAGAAAGCATAAAATATGTTTTGGATGATAAGCCACATTGTCTTCAAGCTTGTCTTAAAATCTTACTGCAAATGTTCAAGAGTTCTTCACTCAGCTGTAAATTTTCCTAGAATTTCTTTAAAAAAAATTCCCCTTTTCTGTCTATTTAATGTCTTTTTTTGATAAAAGTGATAAATTACCTCCTTTGAAGCCACAGCCTGACCTAAATTATTTTGTCTACATTATGTATAAGAGCAAGCAGATAAAATTGTAATATGGCATCTTAGGGAAATGAAGAAGACGTAAATCAGAACTAATTAGTAATTCCTATTAGTGAGAATATATGTTACATTTTTCCATTGAATCTCTCAAATGTAATTTGCTGAGAAAATTAAAGTGTCAGTATAGAAAAACCTCAGTATTCAAAAAAGTCTTTGGCTTTAGAATTTGCAGCATGGGAGGGTATCTTGGTTCCCTAACATGTTTTCTGTATGAGCTTTAAAACTTGTTGCACAACAGCTTACAGCAGTTGTGTTTATTACACTTTTACCTCACTTTCAGACAAGTTCTCTTATCAAGCTCCAAATCACATTTTATGCAGCTTTGAAGTACGTTACTAATATACTTGCTGCTTAACAGAAAATAGCCTGACAGTCATTTCTGTTTTAAGGTGCAAAGTAATAAATGTCAGTTTATTTTTTGCAGTCATTTATCTGAGCCTGTGCTTACTCTCAAAGTATCTGGCTTTGAAACAAGTCAGAAGTGCAGTCCTCTAATGGGCTTCTTGTTGGAACTAACAACAGAAATGTAAAACCAAATTTTGAACCTTTCTTTCCATGATGCCTTCCCTCTAATTCTTGTATGTTCCTGTCATTATTAAAACTGGGCAGGCCCAAGATTTATAAAAAATTGAGGATTCCTTCTTTTTTGTGCACATTTAATGATCATGTGGTTTGCAAGGCTCTCTGGCAGCCATTTGTACTTGTCAGTGTGTACTCTTCTATTCCCTGTGGCGGTTTTGTGCTGCTAGACAGGTGTGTGCACTCTGCACAAAACTCTGCCCTTTGGACATCATTAGAGTGTCTAAGAAACATGGAGAATGGGGTCGTGACAGACTTATAAATGACCATGAAGAAGGGAATTCTCTTTTGGGATCTTTATGGAACATATTCCTTGTATTATTCCACATCCATTGAGAGAACGTGGTTTTTCCATCACAGAAAATGCAAAAAGTAAGATTTAAGGTGCAGATAACTCTGGATACCATTATCTCTGAAGAGTGATGGATGGCTTTAGCACTATGTTTAGGTTCACTCAGAAGCAAGGCTGTTAAGATATGAGGAGCAGTTAAGTTTAAAAAAATGTGTAGTTAAATGTAGCACTTTATCCCTGGGTACATGTACAAACATTTAAATTAATCTGGTTAATGGGTTTCTGCCCTGTGTCTTCCCCACAGTCACTTTTCCAGCGTCTGAATAAACACGGGCCTTTACACCATGCCAAGCAGCAGAAAGAAGCTCCCTTGTATCCCTGGGAGCAGTGAAATCCAGACTCCCGGGCCCTTCACACTGAGCATTCAACCTCTCCAGACACTCAGGTATAGTCAGTATGCCCCAGCTAATCTCAAGCATCGTAATGGAAGATAAAGGAGAGAGAATTTATTGCCTAGGACTCAAAGCACAGAGAGTTTTACAGATCAATAAGAACATCCTGAGTTATGCCCAGGGGCAAAAAGGAAGCCAGTACTGACTTCAAAGACCTTGTGTAATATATTCCTTATGGCCAATATTACAGATTAAGCAGAGCAATGTTCTGCACAAGCCATCAAATCTGACTAGAATGAGAACAGACTATACATTGTAAAAGTCTGTTTTGGAGGCTACAAGGATAACTTAGAGCCTTCACCTTTGAGAACTTATCACAATATCTAACTAATGATAGCAAAATATATTTTAAGTCAGGGAACTCATTCCGAGCTAAGTAACAAGAAACACCTTTTCATTCTGAAGTTCACTGATGAAGAATAACCAAATTTATCTGATCAGAATTCCTTCAAGCCACTTCTAGTCTCTCTTAGGGAGACTCAGAAAAAGTGACAGACTGCAAGCTCTAGGTTTGATGAAGAAACTATAAATCAAATTAGCTGACTAACTCCTCAGAAGCCTGCTTACCTTTCAAAGCAGGGAGGCTGGCAGTACTGACAAAAGAACTGAAACCACAATATTTTTGTGCAATATTTTTAACAAGTGGAAAACACAAATAAAATTAAAATAATGTCTATTCTGTGTTTAGTGCACAGAAAAATGAGGTAATCTCTATTATCTTTCCTGTGGCAAATTCAGGACCAAACTTTTCCTTTACAAAGGCTGTAAGAGGCTTTTCTTGAGGTTCTTCCTAAGTGGCAAGACCAAGAGATGTACATGAAAAACTTAATGATTTCATGTAGACTGAATTTGAAAGGATGATCATTAGCTTTCATTGAAAGATGAAAAGGTTGAGGCCTAGCAAGCTCCTTGTAGACCCAGCCCTATAATGACTCCAAAGTCCCATTCACTTTCCCTGTGAGAAGATTATATGCCTTATTTGAAAGAAAATAAAGAATTATTTCAGCTCTCAAGGAAACCTCTGACTTCCTTAAGACTTGTCTAATGTTGGAAAATCTCTCTACTAGGAAGAGGTCCCCTGACTGGTATACACAGGTATGAATAACTGGAAAATTGCTTCCATGCTTTTAATTACAGTGGCTCAGTTCAGCACTGAGACTATCCTGCAGGGAAGGTGAGATGTGTAAAGATCTGTATGATCTGTGAACATGAGAAAAAATGAAGTAGATCTTGAACATCAACAAAGTAGATCCTTGGTTCACTGCAGTTAAAAAAAAAAAAAACTTCAAATATTAATGATCTGTAATGTATGTATCTTTTTTGATAATTTGCTTAAGAAAACTTTTTTTTAAGGGAAAGTGAAATGCACATCTTTGCTTTTGTGGTTAGATTGGATGCTCCATGAGAGTGGAGCTTGGCTTTGTAAGGGGTTAGCAGCGATCCCACTCCTCCATACATTACTCTGCTGAAAGATCTCACTCTGCCTTGCAACATTCTTGTTATTCCAGAACTGGGTTGGGCTAGTCATAATAGATGCAGGCAATCAACTCAACTTCCCCACACATAGCTCTGCCAGTAAAACTCACTTCACCTTGCAACACTCCTGTTTTTCCTGTGTCCTTTAAGCTAAAGGTATCAGTTTGGCATTCACTGTGGATCTGTCCTTACCCCTGCTGAAATCCAGGATAACTTTCTTAGTGATGCAAGAGGAAAGTGTTGCTGATATAGAAAAATTGTGACTAGGGTGAAACAAAATTGTCTTCTCTGAATGACTGAGATTTTGATCCTGGCAATAGATGTAACTAACCTGTGTTCCGCTTCTGATTTTATTACAGCAATAAAATCCAGTGTGACTTTAGATACCAACTCAGTTACAGAGAGTATAAGTGAGATTAGAGGCTAACCTTTACATAATACGGCCTTCTGCAAGGCCATGCTTTTTCCCAAGAAAAAGGTTTCCTTTCTAGTTAGAACACTAGTGTTTTCAGTGTTGAGCACTCTTGTTTTATTTATATTGAAAATCTATAGAGCATTCACCATGATGCAGACAACCATTGGCCTATTTGGTAACATCTCAGTTTACACTGGTGTTTGTATCTGGGCCATGTAATTTTATGTAAATCAGTAAGTGCATGACACAAGAAAATAGTATGCCAAAGTAAGGATTATTCTTCTGAAATTTTGAAAAAAGATTTGCATGTTTTCTCTTTGTTTTCTTTATCACATGAAATCATACATGAAAATATAAGAATGCTCTAGGCAATGTACAAAACTAAAAAAGACTAGTTTGGTGAATGAGCATGGTGAGATGCTATGAATATGGATATGTTTGTATTAAGGAGCCTAGAGGAGATACTTTTTATGTGCGGTGATACAGAAATACATACTCATAACTCTGCACACCAGGGAGAGAATATTTCCCTAAACCAAGTAATTTCCCTTGCAGTACTCCCTGTTGATCAAAGCTGCATAATTTAAAGCATCTAGAGACAGCTTTAAATTATTCACAATATTATTTAAAAATTATCTTGGTATATTGCAGACAGTATTTGTGTAACTAGCAGTCTTCTGTAAGTTCTATAAATTTTTGCATCCTTATAGAGCTCATCGTGGTTTGAGAAGAGGGTACATAACTTTGCATAAATTGGGCAGGAAGGACTTATTCGGACACCGTGTTAGTCACACCACGCAAAAGTGCCAGGCACGCAGGACCACAGGGAATGGCAGGGCAGAGTCGGCAGTCTCTAGGTCTCAGCCCGAATGCTGCTGTGTGCTGGTGCCTAAGAGTTTTCTGATACCCTCCAAAGCCCCAAATAGGAATCCTGCAATTAGTGCATCTAACTCCTCCTTTACTGCAGTCTTCTCTCCTATTGGTGAAAGGTCTTCGCTGCTCATGTAGGGACCCCACCCCTTTTGTGGGTTTTCATTCTGAAGCTATCCACAACTTTACACCTGAATGAATGCCAAACCTCTCTGAATATATAAAGCAAACCTTCAAGAGCAATTTCAGTTACACAGAAGAAGCAGAAGGAAAAGATTTCATCCAGCTCTGTCAGACAGAAACTCAACCAGCCATGCTTCTCCCTGCCATTCACTTCTATGGCGTTCTCCTGGCTTGCATCTTCACGAGAAGCTACTTGGCTTTCAAGAACGATGCCACAGAGATACTTTATTCCCACGTTGTTAAACCCGCTGCGGCGAGCCCAAGCAGCAACAGCACGTTGAATCAAGCTAGGAACGGAGGCAGGCACTACACCAGCACTGGATCCGACCGTAACAGTGAGTATCCCACCGGCGGCACTTCCACCGCAGCCGTGGGCGGCAGCCCCGCCTGGCCCGGCGCCGGGAGAGGGAGCGGGAGCGCGATCGGGAGCGGAACCCCGGCCGGAGCCGCGCATCCCGCAGCAGCGCCCCGGCCCCCCGGCCTCCCGGCCCGAGCGCGGCGCGCCAGGGAACCGGCGCCTGGGGGAAGCCGGGCCACGGGGAGATGCTGCTGGTTCCGGGCCGGGATCTGCCTCGCCGGGCGGCCCCCGAGCCAGCCTCCTTCCCACCCCCGTCCTGGGACGTCCTGTAGGACCGGCTCTCTCGGTCAGGTTACTTCCTGAGGGAGGTTCATCTAGGAATGCCGGGTTCTATGGGTTATCCGGCAGGGAAGCGAGATAAAGAAAAAGGAGAGAGAGGCATTTCCAGAGCGCTCGCTTTTTTGACTCGCCTCCCACTGCGGGCAGGGGAGGTGTCTGGGATACTTTTCAAGTGCAATAAAAAACTCTGAATTTTGTTCCCGCTGTTTAGTTTTACTTCCTGCTGTAGCACTTACTCGCTTAACACCTCCAGCAAAAGTAAACAAATCAGCTCGTAATTCACCTATGATCTCTGCTCTAACTTGCCTTTTTTTATATCCAGTCTTTTCCCTCTGAGTTTTATGTATGTATGTCAGATACGTGGGGATCTGGAAACCTGCTGACTTTATCTGTTCTCTCCCCTGCTCACCTCCTTAAAATGAAAGAAATCCAAATAGAGAAACATACACACACACACCAAGCCACCCACAGCAACTTGATAAAAATAGAGTCATCCCTGGAAAGTGAAGGCAACAAGTGACACTGATACCTTTCAGCTAAGCCAGGTGTGTCAGCTTCTATGAATGCTAAGGGTTTAAATGCACAGGAAACATCTAATCATTATGAGATTACTGGAACAGCCCACTAGGTATTCATTGTCACTGAGCTGTCACTGGTTAAAAGCTGAGCCGAGGAAGACAGAAAAACAGAAGGAAAGACAAACTCAGATCTGTGACCAGCTGCTTTCAGGTACATTCCTGGGTGCAATTGCAGGAAGGCAAGCTTGAATCTTTTCTGCAAAGCAGGCAGTATAGCAGCCCTGTCAATAGTTCCTGGGAATTAGCCTGCAGATTTACAGCCCCTCTGCCTGCCCACCCTGAGACACAGAGGACAGGGTGAAGCAATCTTAACACAGTGCCTCAGTTCAGAAATTGCTTCCAAAAATCCAAGTAGAAACAGAAGCAGCCTGTAGCTGTGATATGTAGATATACCTTCAAAGCCTTTCATGATTCACTCTGAAATGTTTCTAGTAATTACTTCTATTTTAAAAGCGTTAGTTAATTGCATTGTGTGTAGAATCTGTGCCGTAATTGTTCTTTGGAAAGAGGGAGAGCACAGCCAGTAAAGATTGCTTATTAAAATTAAGCACACTGTGGGCGTTTATTTCAAAGTGTAATTACTGAAATAAACAGTTGTGTTTATTGCAGGGTGCAGAGCCACACATACAGACGGGTACAAACATGCCTGTATGAGAAGCACTGCATGTTGATTCTGTCAGCTGCCTGAGAGAATTTGCAGGATCCTCTATGTTACATATAATATACAGACTACTACAGTTAGAAAGATGGTGTTCTCTTGAGGGCCAAACAACCCCTCTGAAATTGTTGCTGCTAATCTTTCAAACTTCATAGGCAGAACCCCATTCTGTGGTAACTTCAGCTGTTACCCCTTCTGCAGTGTCTGCTCAGAGCCGCAGAGTTCATGGGAGAGTTCAGTCCACTGTAACCATGGAATGAGAAGAAACACACTACTTGAAATTCATTTAAAAGCACTTCAACTGTTTCCAAAGCAGTGTTTTCCTCCTTGCTAATGATCCAACATAATTGTTGTAAACATCACAGAGCAGATTCCCTAGACTGGGAACAAGCAGGAAACATTTCTACCCTTGGGGCACTTTTTCTCTTCTAAAAGGTATGTCCCTGAGAAGGATAGAGAATAAAATTGCCTGTTCTACCACAACTGCTGAAGTGCATGTCATTAGGATTTCTTTATGCTGTGGTATTATCCAGAGATACCATCAGCACTTGAGGCCCTTGTGTTGGGGGACACAACAGCAAAGAGATGTTCTGTAAAGATTGCAGCCTACTTTAACTTCTGCAAAACATACCTGGTTAGTGTGAAAATGACTGGTTAAGGAAATGACTCCATTCTGAATCTCAGTGTTTCTTGTTCTGTGCATTCTGCAGATCGCGTTCAAGTTGGTTGTCGAGAACTGAGATCCACCAAGTACATCTCAGATGGCCAGTGCACCAGCATTAATCCCCTGAAAGAACTGGTGTGTGCTGGTGAATGCCTCCCTTTGCCACTGCTCCCCAACTGGATTGGAGGAGGTTACGGAACCAAGTACTGGAGCAGGAGGAGCTCGCAAGAGTGGAGATGTGTCAACGACAAAACTCGCACTCAGAGGATCCAGCTTCAGTGCCAGGATGGAAGTATAAGAACCTACAAAATAACTGTGGTCACGGCCTGCAAGTGCAAGCGATACACCAGGCAGCACAATGAGTCCAGCCACAACTTCGAGGGAACCTCTCAAGCAAAACCCATCCAGCACCACAAAGAAAGGAAAAGAGCCAGTAAATCCAGCAAGCATAGTACAAGTTAGAAGTCAGACATTCTCTGCTCTCTCACCTCCCTCTCCCTGTGCCATAATTGAACTCACCTGTAACCACTTGCTTTACCATTCTGACTGCTTAAAGACAAGTCTGCCATTGCTGTGTTCTCAGCTGACACTACATGCTTATTGCTTTGACCAAAATCAAAAGGGGCATTCTCAGCACATGGACCTTTTGGGTGATTTTCCAAACGCTCAAGATGGGGAATAATACAAGCCTTCCAAAACCACACCATAAACATTTACATTTTCTCCAGCCATGGAAGCAAAGGAAATTTGCCAAGAGTATTCACGGAAGTCAATTTTGTAACATGATTCTTTGTTGTGTATTTTCCTGAGAACAGTTATCACATCTATTGCCTTTTATATCATGTTATATCATGTCTTCTGACAACAGCTTAAAATACAACACCTTGTATCTGCTTTCAGATTAATTCTAAAAAAAAAGTGCTTTGCATGCTCACCTTTCTCTTATCTCAGTATACCAAAAATTAAAATATGCATGGCAGCAATTGAAAAGTAAAGCTGAACAAACTATTTATTTGTTGTTGTAATTATTTAATGAGCTTTTATGTGTGTTATTTCCCTTCAAATTTCCCATATGTTTATAGCTTTTCATATGTATCAAAATATTTTCCTATGATTTGGGGCTGGATTAGAACATACATTTTGTAGATAATGTAAAATAGACATTTTAGCATTCTTGGTATATATATTTTAATTTTGAACACTCATAGACTTAGGTGTTATTTTGACATAGCAACATAAAAACTGTATTTTTAATTCTTCATCTTGTATTATTTTTGTTTAAAAGGTGTGCAATCAAAAGACAGATATGACTTCCTTTCAAACTCATTGGTTTCTTTTTTTTTTACAAAAATAAACACTGCTAAAAAACTGTATTGTCTCGCTCTCTGTATGAAAATGCACACATTTCAACCAGTCACAACACTTAAAAAGGGAGAACATAATTTGGTTTTAAAAAGTCTACCCATGAAATTTGACATTGAAACAATCTTTCTCTATGTAAAAATCTAATGTGAGTGTTTAACAGATGGTGCTTATTAATGGTCCAAGTCAGGTTCTTATTTAACAATTCTCAAGCTCTACATTTCAGAAGAAGTGTATATTTGAGAAATTTTACAAGCTACTGAGATACCACCATTTTTTTTTTCATTAGTAATGATCAAGTCAGAATAATGGCATAAATTATATATGGTTTCATTTTTTCTATAGAACCGATAGAGTCCTGCACATTTATTCACAAATTCTTATCGCATGTATCAGAAAATTAGTAATTAATCTACCTTGCACCACATAGTGCATGAATCACCTGTTCTTAATCTTTCAAGCTATATTTAAACACTATGGGCAAGATTTCATCATAGGATTCTGCTGTTCTTAAATCATTAACTTTTACAATCCATTTGCACCAAAGTAAAAATTATACAATAGGAGAATAATGAAAAATCTTGCTTGATAAGGCCTCACCCAAGTTCTTTGACCTTCTTTTTATTTCATCCTATTTTGCATTTTAATTCCAAAAGATTCATCATTAAGTTCTTGGCAGAGATCCTGGTCATTAATATAGAACTGTTTGAAAATCACTGCTGCTGCCTGACCTGACTTACTGAATCCTAAATTTTATCAACAAAATGTAATGATTTTTCCTCAAAGTTATTTTCAAGAGTTCACTTTAAAATTTGCCATATGTAAAAGAGAGATATACTTTTTTATTCAATTTTAAGTGATCCGCATGGTAGTACAGTTAAAAATCCCTATTGCATTAATGAACGAGTTGTTTCAAATTCAGTTTTTTGACTTTGAAAATATAAAAATGATGAGAGCAGAGACCATTTATACTTAAATTCTCTGATCTTAAAGGTGCTTCTTTTAAGCATAAAAAGAGAGATAATGAATAAAGGAGTTAGCAGGGAGACAACTGAAATGACATTGCTGCTAGGCATATCAGTTCAGCAGACTTAGAGATTTATTATTTTTTTTATTTTAACATAGTCTCATTCAATCATTCCATGACCAAAAAAATTTTTCCCAAATGCTAAACATCTATCTATTTTTAAATTGTTATCCAGCTACCTATTCAAGATGATAAAACACAAAAGACTGAGATAATGGACCAAAATTTAACCAATTTCAATGCGAATAGTCACGAAAAATCAGTAAAGCTGTCCTACCTGTTCTCTGTTTAACTTCCAGAAATAAGAATGGTGAAAAAACTACACATGTTGCTCATAACTCTTCTGCAGTCAGTGAAGTTGGACTGTAGGAACAAAAGAGATGTTTAATTGCAGTTTCAGTTAAGAAGTAGAGATAATAAGGACTAGATTGTCTTTTTATGCAAAACTACCAAAGGAGAATAATCTGACACATTTCTGCTAAAATGTCTCTCTGAAATTTTGCTGGAAGTGTTATGGAAACACCACAGGGCCCACCTCTAAGTCTGGTATATTTGAGGGAACATGAGGGAAGCCAGCAGGAGCTGTGTCCACCAGCAGCAACTTAACTTTGATGTGACACCTGAGTTAGCTATAGTCTCTTCTTTGGCCATGACTGGTCTTTTGTGGGAGAGATCTGAAGAAAAGCAGCACTAGAAATATGTTAATATAGAATTTTCTGAAGGAATAACATTACCCTGTGATGCAACTTGTAGCTCTGAATGCTTCAATGTGCCCTATACAATCTGCCTTCTGTTTCATCCTATTACATGTGAACTCACAGGGGTCTATCCAAGGATCCAGACAAAAGACATTATACAACTACATCTTACTAATTTTCTGTGGAGAATCTCCAACATCTGAAGTTGTCGTGGGTAGGATATGGGCCATTGCTCTTGTGGAGGTCAGAGGCCAAAGCTTCTCAAGGACTCAGTGAAATAGTACTGCTTAAACCGAAATAATTTTAGATATGATTAAGTTTGCTTCAGAGTTAAAACGGAAAGACAAACATCTTAAAATTTTCACCTAAAGTATTAAGCTAAATAGATACAAGAAATATGCAAATGCTTTGAAAAAGTACAATGTAGAGGTAGGTCAGATAAATTTTTTCATACATTAAATAGTGTAGATTTATTACACTAAAAATATATAGAAGTTGACTTTCTCAGTGATGTTCAATCATATAAGCAGATCAGAATTCCAAGGGCTTCTTAAAAAGCATTTCAAACACCTAAAAAGAACCTAATAATTTTATAATTTCTGATACTTGCTTCTTTAGAAAAAAAAAAGTGAATAAATGAGAAATAATCTGTTAATCTGCCATCACTATTTCATTTATTTTGAGTTGATGAAATCTGCTCCCAGCTAAGGGGTAAATTGTTTTGTAATGAGTGGAAATCAGTTTTCCTTAGACATCACTAGATACAAACTTAGCCAGATACTGATTATTTTGATAGCATGGAGGCACTCAGAAGCACACTTCGTAGAGGCAGTGGTAGATAGTATGTGTCATTAAGACATTTATCAACTGTGGAAGGCCTGACATTTGCAATCTAGACTAGAAAGGCCCTTGAGATGTTTATTTATTCAGTTATTTAATAACAGTAACAAATCTGCTGCTCTCTCCTTTCCCGCAGCCTTGGAATCAAAACCATCCAATCCAAGTCATTTGTTTGGAAATAAAGCAGACATTTGAATAACACCCTTCAAAATACCTAACAAATTTCTGCTAGTAAATCACTTTAGTCCTTCTAACCTTGACCTTTATATCCTTCCTAAAGAAGTACAACATTAATCAAGAAAGGACTGTTCAATACATTCCACTGTGAGAGTCTTGTTGCTACAGTATTAACCTGGAGGTGTTCAGTTGAAAATTATAAGGAATCCTTGGAGTTGGAAGGTATCCTATTCTCATGATGCATTTCCTTTCCCGTAGGCCAGGCAAGGAGCTTTGATTTTCAGTTCATTGACATACATATGAACATCACTCCAGGCTAAACCTGAAAATTCTCTAGAGATTTATGAGTTAAGCAGACATTCTGTCAGTGGGTTTGTTAACTTTGCCTGAACGTCGCCCCCACGACAAAAAGCTTGCCCGTGCATCTTTCTGGGAGACATCCAGCCTTTCAGCTCACTCCTTCTATGAGTTATGTGGACTGACACACTAGAAAATTGTGATTTACAAGAGATATTGCCTACCACTGAGTTAATAATACAACATTCACCTCACTCAGTACTTCCATGACAAGATAATACTCTTCATTTTTAATTAATGTTTATTGAACAACATGCCATGGAAATAAGTAATCTCTACTAATTGCTGAGAGAAATCTTTAGAAACACTGCACTGTAACTTCATTTTGGGAGTTTGCATTTTCTTACCTCCCTTTGATTTGTCATGATAGTAAAACAGATGATGTTACATTTTAGTAATTGTACAATAGTGTATAATTGTCTCATTAAAACCTTAGCTGTTCTGAAGTATACTACTACAGCACACTTGCTTTTTGATACATAAATATTTTAAATATCTTTTTAGAATGTCTGGATGCATTATTTTTTAACTTTGACAACTGAGAGGAAAAGCAATGCTCTGACTTGGCTTAGGAGTTCCACGTTTGATTTGTTTTGTTAGCCCCAGTGAGAAGTGACTTAGTGAGGAAGCTGTAAAGCAACTTAGTACAAGCATAAACCATTCTGTGAAGTCTGATGTTTGGTTGGCTAAAGAAGTGCTATTGAGTAAATAAATAATAATAAAAATAAATAGTAATAAAAATAAAATTAAAATAAAGTAAATACTAAGGATTTCCATTTTTATTTGCTTAATTAAATACTTCTTGGCATATGTCTTCCATAAAAGCCTGCATTAGAGAGACCATTCAAGCCACTGTCTGAATCTTAAGAACACAGTACTTTGTGATACAATTTATCTACTCAAATAATGCAGTCCTTTGCAAATCTGTTTGTTTCTGCCCATCCCTTTGAAACTTCTAGCTCTAGCAAAATCAAATCCTCTTTCCCATGGTGTCTCAAAGACCAGGCTCGTTTCTTTCCAGTATTTGGGTTACTTGTCTCACCCTTCTTTTCCACACACACACACAAACACACNGGATGCTTTACTTAATCCATTTTCTAAAGCATTCAGTACAGAAGAAAACAACATATGAAAAAATACAATTGTATTGGCACAGTTAAGTGCCAGGAAGAATTTTTAAAGTAAAATTAGTTGGACTGCATTACTCAGAAAAACAGTAGCAGGATTCAGAGCGTTTTTCATTAGGTAGCTGGTTTGCATCCAGCTAGATTAGATGGTTGGAAAATGGTTAACCTTTGATGGTTGCTCAGCGGTGTATGTATAATCTGTAGAAGTCTCTGTATAATTGTTGGATGACAGGTAGCCACATTGCTGCAGTTAGGAAAAATCTGTAACCTAGTTCTAAAAACTGAACAGGATCAAAGGATTGACCGTTTTCAATCTGACATTTTCATGCTAGAACTGCACAAGCCAGCAAAGGATGAGGCAAAGGATTAGGACAAGACTACTGTTTTTAGGGACTATCACCCTGCATGTTTTGCTCACTATAAAGCAACTGTTTGGAAAGAAAAAAGATTCACAAACCTTACCACAAAGCAGACTGCATTTTAAGGCACTTCCCTTACCAACTACCAAAAGGGTTAGAAAGTAACACTAAAAAGTCAAAAGAAGAGGAGGAAAAGAACTACTTGCATATTATTGTTTTGTCTAACATATACCATATAAATACACAATGAAGGCTAAGACCAGTTTTTGTGTTGGATAGTACCTTGTCTTGCCTGCTGCAATTTCAGTCCCCGATGGCATAGTTAGGACCAGTCTTCATTTACTTAGTAAAAACTGACATGGATGGAAACCTTCCTATATGAACTCTGGCAAACTGACTTCATCTATATTCCTTAGACATAGGGCCAATGAATAACATTCTCGGTATTCTTAAAGTAAAGGACCATTGTTAACATGACAGGAGATGCAGAAACCATGCTTTCAGTGCAGCAATAAACAGTAAAGCTTAAACACCTGTGCATACCAAGTCTGCAAATTTTCATTGGTGTTATTTGATTCTCTCCATCACTTGAAGTTTGGTGAATTGTTTCATATTCCTTCACAAATATTCCATGGAAATAATATAGAAAATGGTAAAGAATAAAACACAGCTTGATAATATACACACACCAAAACTAAAACAAAGATTCAGAGCCATAAATATCCCAACTTTATTCCAAATCTAATTTCAATTTATATATTTTCTAATGTTTCATTACATCACTCCATATCACTGGCATCTTTATGTCTGTGGCTCAACTCCATTGCTTGACCAGTTAACAGACTATCTCTGCTTGGAATCATCTTGGGAAAAGGAAACTACCATTAGTCTTTCCTCAGAGGTAACTGTTTCTTCAGTCATGACTGGAGATCTGTCAAAATTAAACATTTCTTTCTTTACTGACGTGATACGGCACTATCCTAATGGCTGGTGCTGGCTCTTGCGCCACAGAGACAGCGGAAACAGCCATAGGGATTTCCATCCCTCAACTTGCACGTCTTCGTTAGTGTCACCATCCAGTGCACTCTGACAGCCAAAGACCCTAAACCACAGTTCCTATGCACAGCACAATATATGGTGATGCTAAAGCTGAGCAGGTAGGCCTACCCAAACCTGGCACTACAAATCTACAAAGACCCTTCCAGAGCCAACTGTCTAAGACTAGTCAACTGTTTCTAATGAAAAATTATGAGGCCTCCATCTCATTGCCTACTTGCCAAAGCACTCCTCAAAGCAGTAGAAGTCTTTTTTCAAGTCTTTAACCTTTCTGAAATTCACAAATTCTTCTGCAGTCAGGGAATTTCACTCTCATGAATTATTGGACTACATACTATAGGGTAATTCTCTTATCTTTAAATTCTTTTACTTTGTGTACACAAAATACTAATTAGCTCCCGAAATAACCTTCCATATCCCAGAGGCATAGAGGATTATTGGGTAGAGACTGGATAAACATTTCAGGGGAAATATGACATTTTAGGGTGAGGTTTTAAAATGTGTGCCAAACATCATAATCAATGTTTGTCATTCTTTTCCTAGCACTTGCACAGAACATAAGCAAGATGCTTCCTCTGTGCATCAAGCATTCATAGAAGAAATTTAGCTACCAAAACCATGTAAAACAATGTCAAAGGGCTTTGCACATGTAAAGCACACAGGATACAACAGCTGAAATGCAATGCATGTTTTTCAACATATCTACAATGACATGCAAGCATAAAACCACTCCTCATTTCCTTTACATTTCTAGCATCAATATTCTCTCTTTATACTTCAACTATTAAAAAAATATATTTTGCAGAACTCCCTATGAAGGAAATAGCACTTTGAATTCCCCTTAGGGGTCTGATCTATAGATGGCTCTATGCACACTGTATATAAGGCATGTAAGCACTCTTTGATATTTGATAGTAAACATTCACATCATTTAAGTTATGCATGTGTGTAACTCCCTTGCTGTACATGCTGTTTTGATCTCAGTTCCACATACCAATAGGAGCAAATCAATAACACAACGCTTTATCTAAGTATTCCACATATCTATAGCATCTTTCATCAAAGAATCTCAGACCAAGAAATAACCCTTTGCAGTTATATTTATAAAAATACAAATACAAATATATGCTAAAGTGAAATATGATAAGATTTCCCTGAAGGTGCTAAATATGCTTTGGAGAGAAAATATTTTTGCCTTTTTCTACATTGCCCTATCTATTATACTGCCTCAAGCTCTCTGTTCCCTATGACACTATATTGACTCGGAAACCATTGTCAGCACAGAGCTAATGCTCTGAGGCAGCTGCTGTGCAACAAAGACTGAAAAAGTGAAGAAGTAAATCAGCCTAAAAGGACAATGTGGAGGGCTGATCAGCCCTCAGACTCAGGCAACAGCTAGAAAATTGTGAAAAGCATAAAATAAAATTGTCACACAATTATTTTTTCTAGTGATCAATTAGAACAGAAATAAAATATCTGGAAAGAATAAGCATGCTTTCTATGAGGCCCAAGATTTTGAGATCTTGTGTAAAGCGCTACAAATAGCAACACACATGCAAGACAAAAACTGAAATTCTATCTTTTGGGGGGACTTTCTAATCTCTTTAGGTAGGCAAAGAACCTGTGTCTATTTCTGTAAAGACTGACTTCAATAGAGACAGTTATTGGTGACTTCAGGAGAGCCAAGACTGCTATCCTACTTGAACAGAAAAACTGTCTAAAGAGAACTGGCATTCCACTTCCTTCCTTACAGCTCTGGATGTTCATTCTATGGCTTGCCACCACTGAAGTTATAGTTTATATATGTGGATAAAATTAATGAAATACCATCTTGCAAACACAAGATTCTGGTTAAAAGTATGCACAAAAATGCTACACATACCGTGTTAGCTTCAAGAAAGGCTCTCAAATTTGTAATATTTTTAGTTTTATGTTGTCTTTTAGAGATCTTGCACCTCCACAGTAGGAAATATTGTGGGTTTTTTGTAATTTTTCTTTTACAGTTTACTTTAATTTGCAAAATATTTCTCGATTGCATGCATTTCCCTTTAAAACACACAGTAGTGAACCTTGCTGCTTGCCAGGAAAAGGCAAATTCATCTTATTTTGCCTGCATTAAAAATCAAATGCTTCTAGAGCTTGAAGTTTACTTTGAAAAAAGGACATTTTTTTCAGTTATACCACATCTACAGAAGACTCAACTGCCATTTCAAATTAAGAAATTTTATTCTTCCACTAATTTTTCCACAAAAACTTTTCAGAATGCTATCTACCACCCTCATGACTTAATGTTCCCTGAAAACCCTATTATGAGTTTCAGTCATAGAAATAGTTGATTTTTTTCTCCCCAGCAAATTGTCAGGTGAATTTCACTACTGTAATTTGATTCCAATTTGTACATATCTTCTTGCTTCAATTAAAAAAAAAACCAAAAAACCCTCGCTTTTCAGACATACGATTGGCATATTTACTGCGTAATTGCAAACTACAGCTGTGGTTTCAGATGGTATATCCCTGCACAGAAATGATAGATTAGCCTGCTCTTTACATGCTTTGAGGTAAATGCTGCCTCTGCCCCTTTTCATCCAGTCAAAAACTCTGCAAAATTATTCTTCCAATATGTGCGAATTTACATTTTACCCACTTCCAGTGTTTATATATGAGCATGCACATATATGCACAGCAACTAAAATATTAGACTGATTCAATACAAAATGTATAATGGAGTGGAACTGAAGATAAATTATGTATTCACAAAGTGCTTCACTGCATGTTACTAACAAATGAATATTAAAAAAGTGTAAACCCCCAAATCCCAGTCATCTTAACTGAGGGTAAAACATAATATAAATAGATGAGAATGCTAAATATGCTCTTTCTTTCATTTTATTGTCTAAGAAAACTGAAAAAAAAAAAAAAACAAACAAAAAAGGAGAAATAGCAGCAACAGGTTCAGTATAACCTAGACCCCAAGAATCTGATGGGCTTCTAGAAAAATTACCAGGTGCTATCAACACAAGACAAGAATCCTTTGACTCTATAGGGACTGTGGAAAGCATGAAAGCTTCTGAAGCATTTGATGTTCAACTGCAGCCAAAAGCAGCTTCAAAGTGCTTTTTGGCTGGATTGTAAAATCTCACCATAATATACAACAGATTTGATGACACTGGAGTCTGTATCCACCAAAGTCCACCCAACAAATGTAATTTATTCTGGATTGATCAAGTGTAATATCCCTAGCATAGTAAGGAAAATGGACTTCAGAACAAGAACAGAACCAAATTGACACATGTTCTTTCTTCCTTCACAGAAAAGTTAATATTAATGAATGAAATGAAGAGGGAAAACACTGGCTGGACAAGAAAGAAGGTACTGGGCACAACAGATGTAGGTGAAGGCGTGTAAACCCACAATGTCAAGAAGGAAGGGTAAAATCGTTCTGAAGGCTTTTATGGTGTTGGGAATGTCTTATTTACCTACTCTTCAGAACTCAGGTACAGTGTGAGAAGCCATGGAACTAAAAAGAACTTATTTTTTTTATAGAAAGGCAAGCAAGAAGTGTGGTTTTTACGAATGAATGTATGAAGACCTGAGACAGGAATTCACAATATGCTACACTGAAAAAAACTGAAAAAATGGGAATGCTGCAGTATAAGCTGCCATGAATGCATTTGTATAGAACTGCTGAAAGAAAAAATTAGAATCTGAGATGATTGTGATGCTGGACATGCCTAGCTTAAGAAGAAAAATTACTTTGGGGCATCTAATAATAATGAAGTGATGCTGACTCACAGTACAAACTTGGAAGTCCTGAACTGAGACAACAGACAAATGTATGTCATCAGTCAGGAATTAGGTAGTGAAATACTTTCCAAGAAAAGAAAATAAAAGATCAGCTAAAAAAGAACATAAACAGTCTAATATAGTTGCTGAGCCACCAATCGATATTTTAAAAAAATCACACATGGTAAACTGTCCTGAAGGCAATGAGACCAGCACTTGTTGGGAGGAAGGCGGATCAATTTCTAGCTAATTTCTTCTGAGTTGAAAAGTCTGCATTCCAAAACTTTTTCACCAATCTGTAGAAGTCATACATTTTCCTCTTTTGTACATGCCCATTTTATTCAATGCCCATGATAATACATTTGCTCCTCACAGACGCTTTTGAGACATCATTCTCTAGAAGGCTCACCTGAATGTTTTAATTCAAAATGTTTGACATCAGTCCCTCTTAAGGTTCACTGCATGGTACAAGGCTATGTGATATTGTTCATTCCCAGAATTGTCAAGACACCTCTGCATGTAAAGTGCTTGTGCTGTCCATAACTTTTCTGCTATTGCAGGTATCAAGAAAACCTGTGAAATCTTGTCTTTGCTAGGAGGCATCACTTCACTCCTATTGCATGACTCCTACTTATGATGCTTCTGCAAGCCCATACGATCATTTTACTCCAGCCCACAGCTGGCACTGACAAAGCAGCCTAGCTGGCACATAAACTTTCATGCTTACTCCTCAGAAAGGTCTCTGCATGTGTTTTTTAAGGTTCCTCTTAACACAGCCAAGAGAAATCTGAAAAGCTGTAAATAAGCTATCTTCTCAAAGATATAAAGAAATTTTGTGGACTTTAAAGACTTTGGTCATTTTAGAGTAGCCTGCATACCTACCATAGCGTAGCATGCATGAATTTTTTTTCTAGTTTTGCTTTGGGAGCTGCTTTTAAGCAGTCTTTACTGTTGGCCTCCTATGTCTGCGCCTGGTCTGATGTCTCCCTGACTTTGACCCACACCCACTGGCTTGGCTTCCTGGCTTGCCCTGGCACCTGCCACCTCACTGAGGTCTTGGCAGGTGATCACTAGACTGTGCCTCCTCTGCCATATAAGGGATATCAGCCCTGGGAGTATTCCAAACAACACGTCTCAGCCATCACTGCTTACAGTAACACCATGAGATGAGCTGGAACATCCCAGCTCCTCCCAGTGAATTGACTACCACTCTTTTACCCGTGGGGGCTGGTTGATAGTGGCTGAACACGAGCCAGGTGGCCAAGAAGGCCAGTGGCATGTTTGCTTGTGACAGAAATAGTCTGGCCAGTAGGACCAGAAGAACGGTAGTCCTGCTGTACTTGGCACAGGTGAGACCACACCTAGAGTGCTCTGTCGGGCCCCTCACTTCAAAAAAGACATTAAGGTGAGGGAGAGTGTCCAGAGAGAGGCAGCTGGCTGGGGAAGGGTCTGGAGCACAATCCCTGTGAGGAGCAGCTGAGGGAGCTGGGGGTGTTTAGCCTGGAGAAAAGGAGGCTCGGGGGAGACCTTACTGCTCTCTACACTGCCTTAAAGGAGGTTGGAGTCAGGTGGGGCTCTTCCCCCAGGTAGCAATGGACAGAACAAAAGGAAATAGCCTCAAGCTGCACCAGGGGAGGTTTATGCTGGGTATTAAGAAAAATTTCTTCACTGAAAGGGCTGACATTAGAACAGGATGCCCAGGGAAGCAGCGGAGTCATGATCCCTGGGAAGTGTTCCAAAGACGTCTGGGTGTAGCATTTGGGAAATGTAATTTAACAGTAAATGCGGCCATGCTGGGTTAATGAATTGACTCGATGACTTAAGAAATTTTCCAACCTTAAAAATTCCATCATGATCCTATTCTAGTCTCTCCGTCCTAGGATGAAGTGAAACAACCACCACATTTCAGCAGGTGTCCCCAGCCAGCCTCCTGGGGTCTCACGAAGACGCAGGGCCCGCGGCCCGGCCCGCTTTTCCCTCGGCGCCACTGGAGCTGCGCTCATTTCCTCACCGGGACAGGACCCCCCGTTCCCTCCGCTCCCGGCAAGCCAGGGCGGGACGCGCCTCTCCCGCCCCTCAGCGCGGCCCCGCCCCGAACCACCGGCGGCCCGGGCATTTAAAGGGCCCATGGCGGCCGTGCTGGGGCAGTGCCGCTGTGTGCCCGCTACCGCCGTGCCCTGCTGCCCCGGGCGCTGCCCCGCCGTGCTCCGGGCTGTTCCGCGGGCCTGCCGGCGCCCAGGGGAGCTTCTGCGGGGGCTCGCGTAGTGCGGGGGCGGCGAGCGATAGGGCCCGGTGCGCGCCGGGGGCAGACGAGCGGGCGGGCGTTGAATTCTTTGGATCGCGGACGTCGTGGGCGAATAAAACAGGCAGGCGGGCGGGCGGTTGCGCTGTTCCTGCCGCGGGGGGCGCGGAGCGGAGCCGCCGTCGGGCCCAGCGCAGATGGAGCCCGGCAGCCGCGGTGCCGCGCCCGGCGGAGTGTCGGTATCGGCCGTGCTGCCGGCGGGCGGGAGCGGGGAGCGCCTGGGCGGTGCCACCCCCAAGCAGTTCTGCGCCGTGCAGGGGAGGCCGCTCGTCAGCTACGCGGTGCGGGCCATGGAGAGGTAACGAGCCCGGCGCCGCTCGGCTCCCGACCGCCCCCGCGGCTTCCTGCCGGCCCTCGCCGTGCCCCGGGCAGCCCCCGCTGCCCTCGCCTCAGCCTCTTGGCACCCCCGGCGGGTCTGGTTTGCGTTCCGGTGTCTCTCCGTCCCTCCCTGCCCGGTCAGACCGGGAAGGGGAGGAGGTGTGTCTGGGTCCCCTCATCTGCAAAGAAGTCCCGGACGGGACCTGGGCGCCTCCCCCAGCCCAGCCTGGTTCCAGCGCCTCCATCCCCGGTGGCTCTCCGCCTTCCCTTCCCCAGCCCTGCCCGTGCTTCGAGGCTGTGCCGCATTCCTTGGCTCCTGGAGATCATCTGTTCGAGGCCCATCACTCAGCTCGAATGTTTGTGTAGCTGCAGTGGCTGGTTTGGTGAGCTGTGAGCCCACCGCAGCTGTTGGAGACAGTCATAGGACTATCTGTCAGCCCTGTAAAGAAATCTATTCTGCCATTGCCACTGGAGATAGTCTTCATAGTGTCCAAAGGCCTCGAAAAATGGCCTACTCCTCATGATGGGATGAATGAACTCACTGGTGTACAGCACTGCTTTGTGTTTCACTATTGCTCATGGTAAAACACCTAGCATTAGCAGGAAGTTTAAAGCAAAAATGTTTAAGTTGTAGTTGCTGGACTAGAAGCTGATGGCTTACATATTGTGAAGGTGCACGTGTAACTTGTCCATGTTTATGTTGTAGTGATACTGCTGGGAGTAATGGGTACAAATTGAAAGCTGGGAAATTTAGGTTAGATACTTAGAAGAGATTCTTTACTCTGAGGGTGGTGAGGCACTGGAACAGGTTTCCCAGGGAGGTTGTGGATGCCCCAATCCAGGTAGCCTTCAAGGCCAGGTTGGATAAGGCCTTTAGCCATCTGGTCTAGTGGGAAGTGTCCCTGCCCACGGCAGGGAATTTCGGCTAAGTGATCTTTAGGCTGCCTTCCAACCCTCAACATTCTATGATTCTGTGTTGGAGCAAAAGATTCAAGTAATGGGATTTCTTAGCAGCCAGGCTTTTACTCTCCATAAGGCTGTTGAGTTCTAAGCATGTGACTGACAGTTAATATATTATTGTCAAATGTTAACATAATGTAAGTCTTGTATCTAGTGTCACTTGAAACACCACAGGTAGGAGCAGAGTGTCAAGGGGAATTCTGGATGTGTTGCAGTAACTTGTAGGAAAACAAATCTCTAGGTTTTTATAGAGAGTAAGTGGGGAGGAGTGGAGATTGGTGAAAGAAATAAAATTGCCAGCATCTCCCAAAGTTCTTAACACATGGAAACTTGTACGTCTTTAAAATCGTGACTTTTTTTCCATTCCCACCCAGAGAGGCTTCCCTCAGGTCACTTGTTACTTTATGAAAGAAATACTTCTTGTTTTCTTTATTTAATTTTCAACAGCAGCCAGTTGCAAAGCTAAGCACATCAGTAAGCAAAGCATCCAATCCGAAGCTTGCCACAGCTGTAATTTCTGCCAAAATGTCATGGGAATCTACAGAGAAGAATTATATCCTCACTCATTGTATTGGAGACCTGGAAAAGAGAACAGAGTGAGGTTTGGGAAGAAAATGTTATGCAGCAAATAAAAAAAATAAATTTAAAAAAAAAAAAAAAAACAACAAAAACAAACCCACTTTATTTTTACTGCCAGTAAGCTCTGAGAAAATAGCTGTTCTTTGAGCAGTATTAGATTTTTCCTGAAGCTGCAGAAAATTAGAAAGCTTGATTTCTAGTTGTACAGTTCAACCAAGTTGATTGTGAGAGTAATGACTTGGTGGTTTTGCTTAGGAGTGCAATAACCACTGCCAGTGCTCTGGCAGGCAGAGCTTCCTGCCACCTCTGCTGAATTGGAGTGTTGACTGGTATAGATGTATATGAAGAGCTGGGAACAGATGTACTGCAAAGCTTGGAATGGTTTTCATTTTCATCTCAACACTTTTACTTCTGGCTCTGAAACTGCGAAGGATGTACCTTGCTCTTACTTTGTGCGAACGTAAGCGCAAACATGTAATATTGAGGAACTGCAGTTTATCACATATCTACCCAGAAATGGCAGATTTTGTGTTTAGCTTGATACTATCTTCTCATGTCTGTTGTTTACCTGACGTAATTGAATGGGTCATTGACTCATTAGCCTATAATAACATCTGTTGAACTGGACATCTCTGCTAGTGTGGCTGTTTTGGAGCTTTTTTAAATCTGGAAAAGAGGTAGCAGTGTATAGACAGAAATACATGAGCAGTTCAAGGATGTGCAGCTGCTTTGCACGTGCTTTTTAAAGATCAGTAAAAAAAGAGTTTTATGCTGTTCAGCTGAAAGTAGTGAGACTCTTAGATATCATTGTGGGAAAATGGGCAGATGAGACAAGAGCAGACATGAATGAATAAGCAGAGCATCCTGTTGTATAGGATAACAGCATGTCGAACACTGGCCTGCCAATAATAATCACAGATGATACCCTGAGTAAGAGGACGTCAACAAAACTAGGGTGAGGAGAAATCGTTGGTTTTAATTGCCAGTGCAGTGGCACTGATAGGAAGGTCAGGCCCTACCTCTGGGTTAAAATTAACGTGTGTTAGAAAACTTAAATGTCTCTTTTTCCCATTGGATTTGTTCCTGCTTTTGTTGAACTGTGAAAGGCTTTTGCAAGTTCAACTGATTTAGAATGTCATTGCTTGTTTTTGCCTCTGTAACAACTAGCAGAGTTTTTCCTTAATTTGATTTTTTTTGTGTATGCATGTTTTTTGGAATAGAACCTTTTTAATTCTTTTTCTGATACAGGGAGGAATCTTAGCTCTGTGTACGTATGTGCGTACATATTTTACTAAATTTATAGAGGAAAGCACTCTGCTCATATTTCACCAGTTGTTGCAAGTACAATGAGTAGTTATAAAAGGGGAAAGAAGAGTTAATATCTTCCCTGACAGAATTAAAATTTTCCACAAAGGTTTCAGACAGCTTTGTTTTCAGTATTGTGATATCTCAAAACAGGGGGAAGTCTCTTAAAATCCTCTGGGGAAGCTCCCAAAGGAGCACCTCTTTGGAAGTGTCTTGCATAGTTATTTGCCAAATATTTTTCTCCATTGACTGATGCATATTCATTGGCTCTATAGGTCACACAATTACATTTTGTTAAATGGATCTACCCTGATACTTCTTTTTGTTCAGTTATCAGTTGTTTTTTTTTTAAATAACTTATGAGCAAAAAATAATTACAGCAAATTTTATGGAGGTATCTTTTTTATCATATCTGACTCATAAGGAGCATTTTATTTCTGGAAAAAATTGAATGGCTTCTGTGCATAAGGTCATCCAGACTTTCTTAATATATCGTAAAAGCTTCCGGTTTCTATTTTTGTACTGTAAGAGATACATTTATATTAGTATATTTATTCATATACCAATAAATTCATAACAAAGCTTTTATCAAGCAAAAGGAAGTTATACTTGCATTCTGCAAATGAATTTTTTTCTTGATGCATCTTTTTCTCATTTGGTTTTTAATAAGGTGAAGCAAAAGTAGTATAATGATTTATCTTACACCTCTGAAAGTTTCTGTGACAGTGAAAGATCCTGTCTGACACCGCTAAAGCCATCTCAGCAGCGACTGCCTAATTCTTGCCTTGTTTTGCTGGTCTCAGTAGGTTATATTGAATCATTCGTTAGTGGCAGAGTGAGAGTTTCAATAGATTGAGTGTGAGTATTTAAGCCTTCTATCAGATTTCAGCACTGGATTCTAAGTGAATGAACTGGTAGAGGGTTAAATCTGGGTCATATTTGTACCTCAGCATGCCATTTAGGTGATACAGTTTCAGAGTGAGCTCTTTCCATTTCCTCTGCAGCCTGTGTTTTGAAGGAATAGCTTAATCTGTTGCTCAGTTAATGGGCTCCCCTGCTTTCGGTTCTAGCTCAGGCTAGCATAAGTGTTTGTACTTCTGTTTGAAATTTACTGGAACAATACTATTCTAGGCAGTAAGCCTATATGTAGGTGAGGAGGAGAAGAATAGCTGCAGGAAGCAAACATACAGTCCTTTTCTACCTTATTGTTTGCCTTCTGTCAGTGTTGGGGTCCTCCCAAGGCAGTTGTAAAGTGATTGTAACTGAGCTTGTCGTTTTGTTTCCTTTGGTCAGACTTGATTTTCCACTTTGGAACCACAGCGTATGTTATATGAAGCACTAGAATTGTGTGTTGTTAAAGCACATTGGGGTACAGCATTGTGATCTTTTTCATGCATTGTGCTGATTCTTTCTAAAGGTTATATTACAGTTCTGAAGCTTATATTACAGTTATAAAATTGAAATGGTGTTTTTAAACTGGATTTGAGCAGGTCCTCAGTAGATTATTATTTTAGTCTGAAATCTTTCTGAAGGAAAGGGTGTGACAAATTGAGGGCGGGAAAAAAGATTAATTTAGTGCCAGACTGAGTATATACTGATATCTTTCTACTTCTTTAAACCATTTTGCAACATTTCAATAAGCAGAACTTTAGAAGAGCAAGCAACCTGTGTGGTGCACAGCTCTCATTCATTAAAATTTGTAGCATACTTTACTGCATTAGTGCTTTTCATGAGTTTTACTGGGACAAAACCTAAGCTGTTCTGTGTGATATCAATCTAGAGGATACCTTTATGCTCTTACATGAATATGTTACATCCCTTATATCCAGCTCTAATTATAGAACATATGTCTGGAATGAGTTTAAGGAGGACATACTCAAGTTTACAAATGTGTTTATGCAGACACAGGGTGGAGCTGTGACCGCATCCTGTCACTTTTTGGTGTATTGTACCACTGGAGGCCTTGAGCCATTCCACCCCCTCTGTGCAGAGGTTTATCATAGGCTGGCCAGTACATGTGTTCTCTTCTCTGCTTCTCAGAAGATTCTGTGTACTGCCCAGTTGCCTCAGAACCTGTTTCATTTGACTCCAGAAAGGGCAGTGTCAGTGCCCTTCTAACACAGTCACAGTGACTGCAGTGTCCAGTTTCTGGGTACTGTGTAAGGCTACAGTCTTTCTGCGAATTGAATTGCAGAGCTCTTATTCCCATTCAGTGTGAAATAGCTCTTCTTGAATTTTGCTTTTTGTAAATGACTGACTCTTGGTATTTAAAAGAACTGAGATGAATCCAGCTAGTTTGCCCTAGTTCCAAGTTGAAGTCATGCAGAAGTGCTACATTTTGTAGTTAAATATGAGTATGCCAGAAATAATATGAGAGTTTTTAAACCTTTGATGGACCTCTTGTGAGTGACAAGTTGAAATGAAACTTGAAACCACATGACTTCATATTTTACATTTGAGCAACTTCAGTACTTAAAGAATGCTGAGAATATGTTGGTTTGGCTGTATTTTCTGCCTTTGCTAATAGTAAAATGAACATAAGGACAAGTTTTTTTTGTTTTTTTTTTTTAAGAATGCTAATAGCACTTTATTTTATTTTAAATAATTATTTTAAAATTCGTTGAAATAGTTTTCCATGGAATATTATTAATTACAATCCCCCCAGCCCCCATACCTAAGGTGGAAGATGCTCTGTTGTTTCATGTAGTTCTAGGGCACTGGTTTGTAACCCAGATTAGCTTTTCTTTCAAAGTAAAGATAGTTCCCAGGCAATGCCTTCTCATGTATCATTCCAGAAATCAGTATCTTGAGCCTGTGTATTTCTGAACTGTGAATTTTGTACTCTTATTTTTCCAACTGGAAATATTTTAGTTCTTAGTACCTTAGTTCTTCTTGTGTCTGCAATATTAGTTTCAGTAGCTTTACTAGTAGCTTTACTAGTTTTAGTTGAGACAGTGTATTGTACTTGTCTCTCTTTCTCCCTCCTTGGATGTGTAAGCTATGCATGGGTAATCTTAGCCTAGTATTCTTTTTTTTAATCATTGCTCATCTGGTGAGTTTCTTGTCTGACATGCTTAAAAGCTCTTCTGCCATCTGTGGAGACACAGAAAGGCAACTCAACAATAATTTTTTTTTATTCTCTACATAGGGATTTAGAAAATAAGACACTAAAATGGATTTGAATTATGGTATTTCTATTGTTTTGAAGTACAGTATGCCACGTATGACTAGAATTTGTATTCCTAGATACTTTGACAGAAGTGTGATTTCAGCCTAGCTTCAGTTGCGACTGGTTTTAATCTTGTGGTTTGTGGGTCATTCACTTCCCCCCCACAACCCTTCAGTTGTAGAGCTAGACTGATACCAACAGTAAAGTCTTGGAGATCTCTAAAAATGTATTTTTGATATGGTATTCTTAACTAGCACAGCTATGTTTTTACATTTTTCTAGCTTCCTACAGCAGAAACCTTTGTGTTTATAAATATAGATATATATTTAAACTACCAGTATAATGTTTCCTGAAAATATTACAGTTTTCATTCACTACCATTCTGTCAATTACTGCTCCTGCCTGTCTTGATAGTGATCTTTGATTCAGACTTCTTCTTGATTGTCTTATTCCCCTGTACACTGTGTACTTCACTGGAACATGGAGTATTCCAGGTCACAGGATTTACCAGTTTATTAGAAACTGATTAGCAAACTGTCAATGTTTGATTTTGAAGTTCTGTTTGACATTAGGAATGGTGCTAGAGTAAGAAATGTTTGGAAGGCTTTTAAGAGTTATGAGAATGTGTCCCTCTGCAAAGTGGTTGTTGGAAGCAAGTCCCTTCCCAGAACTCCAGTGTTATTGGTATAAATCTTCTGTTACAACACTCCCTTAAGGAGTGGAGTACAAAAACATGGATTTGAGTATAATGAGAGGTGCTTTATTTAGCTTTATTATTTAAATTTTTGTTGTTTTGAATTTCTTTGTTTCATATATCTCCACTTTTTGTTCATGTCTACTTTCTCTGTTTTTCTTACTGGTTTTTCTAGGATAAGTTGGATATCTGACATTATTGTGGTGGTCTCTCCTGAAAATACTGAAACAATGAAGACTATAATTGAAAAATATGGCCACAAAAGAGTTACAGTAGTAGAAGGTGGACTAACTCGTCACCGGTCAATATTCAATGGACTGAAAGTATTTGCAGAGGGTGAATTTTCCAGCCATTTGCTCCAGAAGCCAGAAGTAGTGATTATCCATGATGCTGTGAGGCCTTTTGTTGAAGAAGATATTGTTTCAAAAGTGGTTATGGCTGCTAAAGAACATGGGGTATGTACTACACAGCAGTGCAATTCTGTAATGTGCTTTATATTGTACAGCTTAAAATCATGTTTGATAAATAAGGAATTTTCTAGCAATTTCATTAATGTGTGATGGGGTTTTTTTAAGTAGAACAGATTCAGGTTCCCTATTATGCAGAGAGGTCCGGTGGGGGAGGTTGACATTTTTAAATGCCACAGGTATTATTTGTTACAGGGAATAATTGTTGCCATAGAGACTGTCAGTAAGAGATTGAATCAATCAGCAATTTGTTAGTTGAAAGGTAGAAAGGTACCTTTTTTTTCCATGCAAAATTATCACCTAATGCTAGAGCAGTTCTGTTAGTGATTACTAATAATAACCAAAGAGTATATGTTCTGCATTGGCTGACTTGCAAACTTTGAATTTTCATCTCAAACTTATATGCAAATCCTGAATAAGCAGCAAGAGAGCTGTCTCTGTGTTAATGCTAAATTTTTCTAGAACCTGTAAGCATTGCAAACTGCTGGAAAACAGGGTAAGTGGGAAGCCTCCAGCTGTAGGTTGGATACTCTCCTATTTATCACTGCATCTGAGGACAGGGACTACTTACAGAAACCAAAAAGATTTCTGAGAAAGTAAGTGATATATGAAGGGGAAGAGTTGATGGAAATTGTGTTGTGCAAGTGGAAGGATAGGAGAGGCATGCAGGAGCAACAAGAGGAACTCTTAGAAGGACTGGCTAAGTCAGAGATGTAAGAAATCATGACTTAGCCACAGGCTTCTTTGCAAAATTTCCTATCTTTAATTTATTCTTGAATTCTCCATTAATAAGATGCATAATGCCTCCCTGGTTCAAGGACATGGTTTGAGGTAGAAGTCATTAGTGATAGCAGATTGTTTGGGTACTAGAAAACTAGGAAAATTTACCACTGCTTGTCTTTTCCAGAAAATGTATAAGAGATAAGCTAATTGACAGGTGGATCACAACTTTGACACTGGAATAATGAGTCCGAAGAATGAACCGTGGTGTTTCCTTAGTGCTCCTTCTCCTTTTTTGAAAGTTCATAATATGAAAGGGGAATGTATAGCTTGTAAAAATACTTATGAAAATCAAATTATGTCAAGTCTCTCAGAACATTATGCTGCAAATCTGAATATATTGAGCCTCTTCCTAGTAGGCCTGTAGTTTTCTAAATAGTCTAAATAAGAAATGGCAATAAAATAGAAACTCTGCACTGTAGTTTTCAGTGATCTAGAACATAAATTTCCAGTCATTAAAACGTAATTTCTGTTAGGTCAAAAACCTTGTTAAAATTCTTTATCATATAGCACAAAATAGCACTTCAGAATTGATTCTCAGCCAAAGACTTTAAAATAAATTCTCTTTGTAAATCAGTTTTAAATGTGATTTTTTGAGAATGGTAGAAGAGTAGAGTTAATTGCACTGGTTTTGGGTTGAAATGAGAATAACTTTTCTGAATGTGTTTGTGTTGTCTTTTCATGGTATATCATATCTCATTTGAATTTAACTTGTTCACATTTTCTTGAAAGTTTTGTGATTTTAATATGATATTTTCTCCTGGTTTTCTTTTTAATTGGATGTAAAGAATTGTCAGTAAAAAAAGTAGGGGCAACAAGGGCAATCTTCTTGACCTTCTCAAGTCAGTGCACTCTAGTTCATCTGAGCTTCTGACTGGTAAATATTTCCTAACCTGGATCACTGAAG
>VZTR01025383.1:274333-284702 GCA_013400775.1 Chaetops frenatus
GGCCGGAGAGACTTCACTTACCAGAAGTCAAGTGTTCCCTGGAGCAGTACCTTTTAGAAGAATTAGAGTATCAGGAAGCCAGGTAGACGACCATTTTCCTTTAATCAGAGTAGGCTGAGACTGATTTCTGTAATACTTGTTTTTGACATACTGTGGAATGCACAAAGACCTCAAAGTTTTTTTTGTCTTTAACATGAAGCATCTTGTTGTGTCATGTCATGTGTTCTGTACAAAGTAGCAGAACCACAATATATAAAGGTGAAATACCCAAACTTAACAAAGCATTGAATATGTGAAATGTGTCTGCTAAAGTAACAAAGGTAGCAGGAAAATTTAAAAAAGCTTTACCTTTTCATGATCTGGAAGAGAAACAACCAAAAATGGAAGCAGAAGAGGAGTGGTAGGTAGAAGATTCTGACCAGCTACTATGTCAGATAGGCAAACAAGCAGCCCCAGGATGATACGATGGTTAAGGAGTTGTCAGCAAGAATGTGGATAATACCAGAGAGCTGCTCACCAGTGCCACCAGTCCAAGGAAGCCAAGAACCTTGTGAGAAGGAATAGCTATAAACAGCTGAAAAAAGAGCAGGACGTGTTAGAACGCTATTCTGCAGGAATCCCTCATATGTGGGTGGCATGGCAAAGTCTGATCACTAATTCAAAATTAAGGGGTAGCTTCATAAGAGTATTATTTTAAAAAAATTGATATAATTTTTTTTTCTGCTGATCATTTATACATTATCTTACAATTTTTCTTAAGACTTGCTGTACCTGTGGAAATTTACTGCAAGAACTACACACTTTTTTTGGGGGAGTGAGGTGTTTGTACTGCATATATGGTTAGATTAATCATCTATTGGTAGTAGACCTTTTGCAGATTATGGAAGTTTATATTTAGCTAATCAGAACAATGAAGCTGAAGTAAAAGAAGAAAAATTAACAACTAGGAACAGAAAGCAGGAATACTCATTGAAGGAGAATGAACTTCAACGTGTTTTGAGACATTTCTCTGATTCACGTCTATAACCTCCTTTCAGATATCCACACAGATCAGGCTGATCTTAGGGATTCTATCTAATATGCGTAGAAAATATGTAGAGATTAGTACTTTTTGGGACTACACTAAATTAGTGCATCTGTTCATAGCCAACGTTAACCACTCTTTGAATATGAAGCAATTACATTTACTTATGGGCCATTACAGCATCTGCCTGCATAGGAGAGAACGGCTATATATAAACATAGTAATGACAAGATACAAAACAATAGTGTGTCAGAGACAATCATGCACATACTTTGATGCTGAATTCTGGGAGGCAGATGTTCTTCCACTCTCCAAAAAAATAGTTGCAAGATGTCCACAGATTGAGTGGAGATGGGGAGAAGAGATAGTCTGCAAACTGTCCAACTTGGTGATTAGTAGAGGGGAGGAAATCCTGAAATGGTTCTCCTCTAACAAACCCCTGCAAATGTTCAGGAAAGATTTTGCCGGAGTCAGAAAGGAAGTTGGCTATTGTTAGGGCCATTGTAAAAGTATTTGCTCAAAATATTGTCTTTTTTGTATGTAAATAATAGGGAGTGTATTCCATGTGGATTTTGTAAACTTCTAAAGTACTTTTGAAAGGGCGCAACATTACTGGGATTCTTTTTCAAACATGTGTGAAGCATTTGAGTATCCTCTGTAGCAGGGAAGTGGAGTCAGCTGTAGTAGTTTAGCAATATTTTGGCATAGGTCAGGCAAAGTCCTTCGAGGCAAAATGTCTAGACTGATTTGGGGATTTTCCTGTGGCTTCATTCTTTGTTAAAAACATCAATGTCTGTCAAATTATTATTGCCAGGAGCAACAAGTGATTAGATGAATGGTAGTAGACAAATTGTTGACTAAAACCTTGGCAACTTTGGGAGAAAGACTCAGATTCAGAAAAGGGACTGAAGGATCAAGATATAAGTGAGATAAAATTTGTGCATTTAATTCTGGTGCTGGAATCCTGAAAAAAACCACTGCTCATCCCCTTGCCAAGACTAAAGACATCTGAATCTTCAAGGCACCTCAACCTTTATTTTTAACATTCACCAAACATGAAACTTGGTGTATGTCAAGGCATGTAAATTGTCACCTAGGTTGACCAACGTAATGTTTTATCTCCTGTAAGGATTCACTTGGGGATACATTTTTTGTCTGATTTTATTCCATCATGGGTCAGAGCTGTTAGTCTTTGTAGTGTAAAAGCACTGAAAAAGAGATCACCATTGTTTTAAACATACAACAAAAAGCACAGAAGTTATATAGGTTTTATCATAAGTTGCACTGGGTTGTTTCTTGGCCTTTGTCTTTTTAAAAAAAGTCAGAAATCTTCTATTAAGTGTATTGTGTTGTAAATATGATCATTTAACCTCATCCTTATGAAATGGATTTTGCAGTTTCTGTATGCTCTGTGTGTGTGCGTGTGTGTGTGAGTAGGTCTACTTCCTTTTCCACATCCCCGGCTCTGGTCATCCACTTTACTTTTGTAGTTTATATAAGTTCAGGTGTTATAAATATATGTGTACTCCTAAATGTTAAAAGAAAATCTATTTCTTCTTACATGATAAATTTCACATTATTAACAGCACACTTTCATTGTAGTGGTCCATTTCAGCTTCAATTTTATGACTTGTTTTAGTCAAATTTAAAAAAATTATTTTTTGGAACATCAATAGAACCTGAGTTCTGTTCCATTTAATGTATGCTGAAAACTGGTAATTTTTTTCTCATTTTCATGCAAAATTGCTATGGTGCTAATTTTTTAATAATGCAGATTTGCAGAGAATTTTGTTCTGCCTTTCTCCGTTCATTATCAGGCTGATGCACACAGACTGTTGCTTAACTACAGGGTTGTCAACCTCACCTAAATTAATATCCTAATTTGTACAGTCTACAGGTTGTAGCTCTGAGATATTTTCCAAAGAGATCTGTTATTTTATCTGGCATCTTTTTACCCTGACAACTTTGCCCTGAGATTTAGAGGAATAAGTAAATTTTCTTGTCCTTAAAGCCTACCCAAGTCTAAAGAATGCTTTTCAGGGTAAATATGCTAAAAGAAATTTTGTCAGTAATGCTTTCTTTTATTCAAAAACTGAAGCTAGATTGGTGGTCTGGAGAAAACTGTGCTAGTTTAGATAGCTCTGTACTTGATTAGTTCTTTGGCACAATGGTAGAGCCAGGATATTGTCTGAATCCCCACCTTGCCCTAATTAATTTCTGCCACAAGAATGTTTGGAGAGATTCTAATGCCTTGCACAAGAAAAAAAGTCCTTTTGCTAATGGGATAATTACTTCCATTTTATGTCACTCCTCATCCTGTAGGATCTCAAAGAACTTTTCAAATTCACATATTAGCTCTTGGAATTGTTTGCTGCGCTGTTGCAAAGCTTCCACCCCATGGGTGAAATTTGGCATCTCTATGGTAGTGAAAAGGCATTTCATCTTCAGAAATAATTTGGAAGGTGTATGTTAAGGAGACACAGTGCAAATATTCAAGTTGGAAGTTAGAATGGATTATGAGAATATTGTTTTATTACTGGATTTACCCTGGTAAGTGTCCTGTATCGATGAGAATCACCTGTTCAGCACAGGCTCAGAAAATGCTGGTACTGAGTGAGGATCCTGGTACCCCACATATGGGAGACCACCCACCTAAATTGTCATCTCTTGCTTGCTCTGAGATAGTAATGAAGAAAAACGGTAGTGAAGCTAGAGGTTTTAATCTCCTAGTTATTGACAGTTTGGTGTATTGAAAAGTAAGGAAAAGGGCCATTTGTGATCTTGCATTATTCAAGAGGTGATTTTTCTGAAGTAAATTGTTCCGAGAGTGAATAATCCTATCTGTTAAAAAAAAATTTAAATTTAAAAATGCATTTTAAGTTGGCCTGAATTTGGCTTACCTGTGCTTCCAACCAGATTAAATTATCTGTTGGTTTCTTAATTTTAAAATGTGATATATTTAGAAATCTCTTTATTGGGAGAATGTGAACAATTACTTCTTCAAATTTTCTTAGAATAACCTAAACAATCTGAATTTTTCAACATTAGGGCAAGATTTTTCTTGTCTTTGTCCAAATAATTCTTTCCCAAGTATTTTTCCAATTTGTGAGATAATTTAAAAAGTGTAAACAATGAGTCCTAACACAGTATTTTAACTACTACTCTTGTCACATAGAATATTAACGTTTTCTTATTTCTTCATGTTGTAAGTAAAACATGGGTATTTTAGTGTACTTGGAAGCAACATGAATACCAGAATATTCTAATGAGCAATCAGGAAGTGTTCAGAGGTCTAATGGTGGATTGCCAGGAAATCATGGCATGTACAGAAAAAGCGCTTGCAGTTACTGCACTGAAAAGTGTTGGAATATAGATACAGGTCTGTATATAAACAGGCTTGCTTAATTCCATTAGAGAGTAAATTGTTGTATCTTTGTTCCCTTCACTACTACTGCATCTGGATGTATGTCACAACAGTTTTAATAATTAACTACAGTAAAAATAGTTTCAGAGATGAGATTATCGGGTTTTATGTTGATCTCTGTGTTCCCTCATTCATGTTTCTTCCCTCTGTTTGCTGCTTCTGCTGTCTCTCAGTTAGCTGTGGCATATTGATGTAGCCTGAGTACTTGCTGCAAATCCACCATTGGATTCAGCATTTTTTTGGTTTCCGTGGTAATGAACGCGGCAAAAAAAATCTTTATAATATATGATAAAAATAGTCCAATTCAGGTTCAATGAGAGCTTGTGTCTGCTTCTTTTTTTAACTCAGTAAAATGTTCCTGATGATGAATGTTCATGATGTACTCTGGCACTTCAGCAGTGGAAACTCGATTTGCAAGGATCAGGAAAAATCCAAAAGCTCTGCTATTGTTGATTAGTTATGCATTTTAAGTACAAGTGTTCTGATATTGTTACTGAATGGATTTACATGGGAGAATAAAATGGAGATGCCGCTGACAGTGGAAAAAGTGCTAAAGATTACACAGTCAAGGGTTACACAAGTGTAAATGCTGGCTCTACACAGGCTTTAAAGATACCTGTGTAAAGGAGCAAATCTGCAGATTTTCTTTCAGTTAGTGCATAAAGAATATTATTTTGTGTCCTTATAAACTAAAGAATGATGAAAAGAAAATGACAGTGCTGTAGTGAACCTTTATTTTCATCTGTCCTGGTTCTGTTGTATGGTTACCAGTTCCCATATAAAGATAGAGTAAATTAGTGTTCAAACTATTGTATTGGAAACAAGTGAGCATATGGACTGTTAGCAACTATCAGGGAGACACAGGCTACATAGCTGCTCTTTTCTCTAACCTCTTATTCTATGTTTACATATAAGGAACAACAATATACTTTGCATTTTAGGAAGTTGTAGTATTTTGAAAAATGTTTGAAACTAATTTTAGGGGAAGAGGAAAACTTTGTGTAATGCTGAAATCTGTATCTCATTCCACTTGTAGGACTTTATTCAAACATCCACTCTTGGAGAACAAACAAAAAAACCACCCACAAAAAAGTCTCCCCAAAACTACCTATTAGAATGACTTTGAATATTTAACAGCACAAAAGCATTTTTAAGTAACGTATTTCCCTCTATGTCATTTAAAGAACTAAACTGTTATGTTTTCTTTCTTTTGTGGATATGCTTTGTGCCAATATTTCCAGCTGTTTCTACCATTTCAAATCTGTGGTCTGAAACTTAAACTATGTCTATTGTTTCACAAAGCTATGTGTGCATGTCAAGTTCAGTTAACTGTACAGTGTCAAACTGATGTTAAAAAGGCTTTCAGTAGTAAACGGGCTTTAGAAAGAGTAAGAGTTTTAAACAGATTTTTGTATTGTAAATTGAATCTAGATGTACACTGAATTACATGCAGAAGACTTATGATGAGTATGGTTGTTTACCTGGGTCAGTAAGAATTTTCTCCACAAATATTCTGGAATTTTTGTAGAATCATAGAATGTCATGAGTTGGAAGGGACAGACCCTATGGATCACTGAATCCAACTCCTGGCCCTGCACAGGACATCCCTAGTTGTCCCACCACATCTCTGAGAGCATCTTCCAAATGCTTCTTGAACTCTGCCAGGCTTGGTGCTGGACCACTTTCGTGGGGATCCTGCTCCTTCCCTCTGGATGAAGAACTGCTTCCTAATACCCAACCTAAACCTCCCCTGATACAACTTCATACCATTCCTTTGGGTTCTGTCACTGATCACCAATGAGAAGAGATGAGTGTCTGCCTCTCCTTTTCCCCTCATGAAGAAGTTGTAACTGCAATGAGGTCTCCCCTCAGTCTCTTCTTCTCCTCCAGGCTGAACAGACCAAGTGACCTCAGCCGCTCCTCATACGGCTTCCTCTCAAGGCTCTCCAACATCTCCATTGCCTTTCTTTGGATGCTCTGTAGGAGTTTAGTGTCTTTTTTATATTGAGGTGCCCTGACACTGCCCCCAGCACTCAAAGTGAGGCTGCCCCAGTGCAGAGAAGAGTGGGACAATCTCCGCCCTTGACCGGCTGGTAATGCTGTGCCTGCTGCAGGACTTTTGCATAGGTACTTTCTAATAATGCTTAATTTTTTAACTGAATTTCTTAGAGCAATATAGAAGCTTTTAAATTCTGCACTTTAAATATGGATTTAAAATTTCACATGCGAAACTGTTTAGCATGAGATGGTATATAAACAGCTGGCCTTGTGCTGCTACCTCATTTCATTGTTCTCCTCTGACATCAGTGTATCAGACTTGGAGAGCAGTACACTCTGACAATATGTTTAGGTTGAAACAATTACAGATAATTAGAGTGGTAAATGTCATGATATACAAGTGTTACTGAAATATGTTTTTAATTATTACTTTGCTTTGTGTCACATTTCATCCCTTGAAGCAAGCAATATTCTCAAGATGCCTTAGCCCTTTTATGGAACTTCTCTACTCCCTACTAATTATCTGTGATTAATACTTAGCTAAAAAGTTGGAATTGCTTCATTTTGTCCTAATTGCATTAATTGCCCATAAATTTTAAAATGTAACTTAATTTTATTTCAAAGTAAATTCTTTCACAGCTAAATTTATTTCTGAAATTTTCTCTTCCATTCTGGAGCAAAAATAAAAATACATGTTTTTTTATAAACCTCGATGTTATTCACATTAGTGGAAAATAGTTTGTGTTCTACCAGAAAATTTTCCATAAAAACAAAATGAAAAAAGGAGCATTTTGGTAATAAATAGTTGGAATTTAAAGTTACTAGGCCATTTCTGGTTTTACTGGCACTTTATCTCTGTGCTTCTTTACTTGAGGGATCACTGCATTTTTATGTATTTTGTAGCTAGGGTTCCCTATTCCTTTATCTTTTCTATTGACCTTTTTTGTATCCTGTTTATTTAAATTTCTGCTTAATTTTAAGATGTTCCAAAGTGGTTTTTTGAAATTTTTTTTTTTTTAGTTACTCTATGTTTTTGTGTCCATTTTATTTTGTAACTCAAGCTAAAAGACTTTAAAGAACAATAGCATCTTAAGTACTTTAAGTTGGCTGACAAACTAAAATGACAGAAATTACTGATTTAAATAATATAAAAATGATAGCTATGTTTTTTCCAGGATGTCTGTGTGTATGAGTATTGCATTTCAAATGTGTAATGCTGATGAATTCCTTGAATTTCACTGATACATTAGAAAACAAGAATAGAAACTAAAAAGTTTCTTTATCTGTTTTAATAAACTTCTTGAGGAATTTAAGAAAGGCAGGTTGTATCACAGTATTCTTTTTTGGTTCTTCTTTAACCTACTTAAATTTTTACATGCTTGACACTTTTGACTTCTTGAATCCTGGAGGGGACTGGAAATTGCTGAGCACAGTATCTTTGAAACATGAATTTGTAGACACATGGTTAAATTTGACACAATGGAAGTGTTCCTAAAGGAAAGCTTATATATTGCAGAGCTAATTGTCATTCTTTAAGGACTTCACTGGCATCTTGTTTGAGGTTGATTGAGCTCATAACAACCTAAGTGCACTAAGAAGATATTTCACAGAAGCTTTTACCAAAGACTCTTGAAGGAAACTTAAAGATTTGAAATAAGAGAAAGGACTTACCAGAGTAGATTATTTGTTAGAAGATAAAGAACAAGGTCAAGTGCATGACCAGTTTTCATTGCAGTAAATCAGCACTGAGTTTCATAATGGACTGTAATGAGACCTGTGCAGTGATTTTGTTCGTAAATAATTTGGAACAGGAAGTGGAGGTACCCATTTTTTTTTTCTGCGTAGTAGAGATGAGGGTTAACTGAGAAGATTTGTAGAAGGATATTATGATAAAATTTACAGGTAAGTGTAGATAAGTGGAGGGGAAAACAGTTGATCAAAGTTTTGAAGTAGTTTCCACACATGAAATGACTGAATAGATATTGATCTCTTTATCTGTGGAAAGATGTGAGAAGAGTTGTGGTGGAGCATTTTGAAGGGTTGAGAAGGTGGTTTTTCTGTCAGAATAATAGAGCATGTGATGAAAAGAGTGATGAATGAGATACTCCCTGCTGCAGTTGCTAAAAAAATACTACTATTCAAAAAATAATTGGATGAATTCAGGATTCCTGTAATTCACTGAGTGCTGTTAAGGCAGTTGCTTCTGGTTCAGTGTGTCCCTCAGGGACTTTTTACTTTAGGGATTTCTGAAGCCAGAATAATAGCTTTATATGAGGCAAAGGGAGCATTCTGGGAAAGTAAGAACACATTATTGCCTTGTTCTTTCTTACTTATTGTTGACAATTCACTCTGAAATAGAGACTGGATACTGTGCTAGCCAGCCTGTGATCTTCTCAAGTACCTCATTTTTTAAAATAAAAGATGCTATCTGAAGTTATCCTTCCTTGTTACATGGAATTTGTGTTTCTGGATGGACTGGTAATTTACCAATGGGAAAATAGAGTAGAACTTTCATATTTTAGTTAGGCTAATTCATCTTGAGGTAGTCCTGACTGATTAGCTCTCAGTTCCTGCTTTTCTACGCATGTTTTGGCTCCAAAGATTCTGCTCCCTACTCAGTTTTTTATTATGGGATTCTTATAATCGCTATAATAGGAAGCCAAACTGCTTGGGAAGGGTATGTTGAGAGAATAGTATCTTTTCTAGCTACCTAAAAGGTGGACAAACCTTTGTTTGTTGGGTGGTTGTTTATTTTTTTAATCCCTAAGGATCATGGAGCAGCGTGAGTGCTATTTTCTGTGCAGGTAACTGGAGAAAAAGAGGGAATCACATAAGGAATACAGAGGTTCTTAGTTACTACCATCCCTTTTTTGATGCTGCAGTAAGGAAAACAGGCACAGCATTTGAAGAGTCATGCGTCTACATCTATTAAATTGTTCCCATAGTGTAAAGGTTTGTGACTGGAAGGTCAGTGGTGTCTTTTGGTGAGACCTCTCAACTCCATGAAGAATTTTTTTCATACATGTAACTTCTCAGTCATTTAGTTAACAATGTAAAGATTTAGCAAGATACTTGCAGCACCTGACTGAATTCATCTGTGCTTATAAAGTGTTTATTTACTTCTGTAAGACTTTGCTGAATAGCCGCAGTTTGGCATAAACTTCTTGGAACAGTTTTATTTCTGATCCATCCTGAACCTCTGTGCCTAATACAGATGTATTACTGTGGATAGGCCTGTTGAGATGTAAGGTTTAATTAATGAAAGAAAATGTGTTATTGCTTAGAAGTATCTAAGATTAATTTGGGATATTTTTTCCTTTTTAATTACTACAGAGTACAGACTATGACCTGGATTATGGAACTGAATGTTTGCATCTGGCTCTGAAATACTGTAAAACAAATGCCAAACTTGTTGAAGGAACAGCTGACCTCTGGAAGGTAAAGACAATAATATCTGGTTCTCTAGATATAATTTAAAGTCAATAAAATTTGCATATTGCCTTAAAAATTCAGATGTGTTTTTAATTGTAATTTAGGCTTTTCTGTTTCATATTTCAGAAATGCTTTTGTCTGAGCTGAGCTCATTATAGAGAGACTTGGGCAGATGTTACTTGAGATAATCAATGAAGACAGTATTTTCCTGTAAATAGGAAAAACATCTAGGTACTTGAATGATCTGAAGATCTGTAAACTATAAATCTGTCATCTCCAAAACTAAGAATGTTCATTTATGTACGAGCTTTCTCCTGCTATTTCTATATCTTTAGTCTATTTTCCTCCACTTTTCCTATGAGGACATCACTTTTTTTCTGATGCCAAATACCTGGGTATCAACAGTTTGATTTTTAAAGTAGTTCATTATATTCAGTAACACTGCAATATTTTAGACCTCGTAAAAATAATATTTTAATTTTTTTAAACAT
>VZTR01025384.1:6771-33245 GCA_013400775.1 Chaetops frenatus
CCTGGAGCAGCTCCTTCCCCTCCTTCCCCACTGGCCTTGGTGTCTCAATGTTGTTTCCCCTCACACGTTCTCACCTCCTCCTCTTCTCTGGCTGGAATTAAAACCACACCACAACCTTTGTTCTGATTTTCTCCTTAAATCTGTTATCACAGAGGTCTTACCAGCCTCTCTCACTGGCCTAGCCTTGGCCAGCAGCCTGTCCATCTTCAGAGCCAGCAGGGATTGGCTCTGCTGGACATGGTGGAAGCTTCCAGCAGCTTCTCACAGGAGCCACCTCTGGGCCTCGCACCCCCCCAGCTGTCAAAACCAGGCCGTGCAAAACCAACACAGTCCAGTGAAGAACCTTTAGGATCGTGTAGTTGTTGAAAAAATATATAAAAATATTATTTTAACCTTTTTTTTCCCCAAGATCTAAATTTTGAACTGAATGCATCTGTCTTTGTTCCTTGCGATGGACTGGAAACCAAAGAAGCCCTGACACGAACAGCCCCCGCCTCAGTGCAGTTGATAGCAATTTTCTCTTACAAGTCCAGGCCCTACATATTGAACTGTCTTAGGAGAAACTGAGAGAAGTTCAACTTAACTCATAGCGCCTTGGTTTAGTAAAGATCAAATTTCCAAAAGCCTGGATTGACCTAATTCAAGTCTCACATTGGACAGTGTCAACTATTCGAGATTGTTAAAGTTGTGCAACAAAGCTGTTGTGAAATACTCATTAAGTTTCCCCAAACATACTAATACAATTTTAATTCAAAAACATCCACTTTCCCTAATGCATGAGGGGGAAAAAACTTACAATCATTCTCTTAAAAAATTTATAATCATTCTCTTTAAATAAGAAACCAAACTCTCAAATGAAATCACCGGTTTCCTTCTGCATTTTCTATGTAATCTTAGGCACAGCTGTCAAACATGTTGTTACACAGAAGATAAAGGTTATAAAAATACAAATAAATTCAAATGAAGAGTTTTCAAACTTTTTTTTTTAGAATTTTGCTCTTCTCATGCCTGTAGAAGGTGAAAATAAAAGAGATATAAAAGAAAGAAGCTGTTTAGCATCCTCCCCCTCAATATGGGAAAATTATATGTTTCTTCTGAAAGTGGTATTTTAGCACAGTAGGATGTTCTTATGTTGTGACAAGATAATGTGTGTGTAAAGCACTCCTATAATTTAGCTGTCACACAGACGCAGCTACTCAAGTGCATGTGTGTCGAGGGAGAATTAGGTTTGATCTGAAAAATACATCAGATGGTTTCCACTCCTAATACTGAATCAATTCTGTTTGATAAGAAATTAATCTGACCATTTTACACATAGCCATTGTCAGAGTGTTTAATCTCTGGAACTGATGCTGTGACTTCATGGAGCTCTTTACAGGGTGAAAAAAACCAATGTCAACATGGATAAAAATCACTTTTTAATGGTTTTTATCTGAGTACTTCTACTTTGGAGCATCCTAGGTATTTAAGGGCCATCAGGGTAACAATCTATCCAGCAATTTTTTTCTGGGAAGAAAAAAACAATAGAGTACTTAATCTTGAATTAGACACTAAACTTGGGAACTCACAAACACAATTTCTGTAGCTTTTGTAACTTCAATATTACAGATACAGATGTGGAAACAGAATTCTTTTCACAATTATGCTTGCCAACATTATAAAGACAGACTTAAACTTGTAGTTTAAACTATTAAATAGCACTGCTGGTGCTAAGTTTTTTCACTATAATAATTCTTCCAAAAACAATTTAAATTCAGCCTCTTAGTTTTTCAGCACATGCTTCTTCAGACAAATAGAAAGCAAAAGTAATTCCAATTTCCAGGAATCAGACCACAAGAAAGGAAAAAAATACCTGCACATTGTGACTCTGGAGTGAAAATCTTAGTCTATTTTGAGGAGCCAGAATGCTTGGTTTGAGGGACAGAGATCCTCATTTACCTCCTGCACATGCTCACTTGAATGCACAAAGTACTTCTAAAAAATTTCCAGTGTTTTTTCTACACTGAGAATCCTTCAGTCTCTCAAGTTCAGCTGCTGCTACACTTTATCTGTAACTTTTCATTTGACATCTGGGAAAAAAGGCTAAACACCAGATCAGAAAAAAATGTCAGCTTAAATAAGGCCTCACTGTCAAGCATTCCTTTCTGCCATATACATCATAGCTCTGCAAAGTCTCACCTCTAGGCAGAGACAAGTCTTTAATTAAGAACTGGTGGCAGAGACTGCCTACAGTCATTTAATGCATCACAAAGAGTAGGACCCAGCACAACAAATGAAAATTGCACCCATATTTGTTCTTGAATAAGTACGAGTTTGGCTCTTCCAGTTCCTGACTAGTTACTGTCTCTAAAGACTACTTTTATGGAGTGAAAACATCTATTTTGAGGAGTGTAGTCTTTTTTGCCAGTATTCTACTTCTATAAATAAGTATGCCTTACTTAATCTCCTTAGTTCAGAAACAAAGAGCATACGTGCATAGATGGGCTATTTCAGTATTTAGTGCAACTCAGGCAGTAGGGCAGACAAAGATGAAGTTGTAGTATTTTTTAAGCTTGGTAGCTAATAGAGTAGGAGTGTAGAACTAATGAGGACTCTGGTGAACAACAAAACCAAGTAATTTTACAGAAGACAAGGAAGAGAACCATGTCCTCTCTCAATATCTCTGACTGTTTACATATCTGTGTGGCTGTTGTACTACTGAACAACTTACACCTCTGAACATTGAAATTCCCATATTCACACCACCTTCTAAGAATTATTCTTAGATGTGAAGAGAACACACATTTACTGGGTAGTTACACACACATTATCTGTGTTTGTTGTTTCAGACAGACCAGGGAAGGCAGAACAATATTTCACAATCCCAGCCATAAGATTATTTTTCAAAGCCACAAGAATTAACAGCTTTGCCACCACTCCTTCTCTCAGAGAATCAGCTCTTTTCTGTTGTTCTCCAGGCAACTCACCTCTATTTCCCCAGTGATACCATTTTCTATTAACTATTTATCATCTGCTTTCCCTCAAGTACCTGCATTCTTTCTTCCTCACTGTGCACCAAGAACAACATTTTTTTCCCTGAAAAAAACAACAAAAAAAAAAAAAAAAAAAAAAAAAAAAAAAAAAAANCCTCCTTGGCCTCTTCAAGGTACCCCTTTGCTACTAAGTCCCACTTGGAAGCCAGCACTGTCAGCTCATGGTGATCAGGCAGCTGCAAACTGCAGATCTTGGTGGCTGTCGGTTGACTTTTCCTCCTTCCTCAGAGGAAACATCCAGTTCACTTTCCTCTCTTCTCTTTCCCTGTAATCTCCATCCCCTTGCCCTGCAAACATGATGGAGGGCATAACAAATCAAACCAGAATAAAAATCCTGACCTACTTTATTCTTCCCCCAATTACAGAGAAATTATTCCTTCCTTGCTCAAATATTTGAGCAGTTTTTTGTGGGTTTTGGTGTCGATGATATTTATTTTCCAATGTCTTCAGGCTCCAGTGGTCTATCTTCACTGCCTTCTCAAATGATTCTTCTGAGCAATACTGTGATTTTACTATCATCTCATTTAAAATACAGAAGATGGGATTTTGTCTTGATCTGTATTCTTGGCTGCAATTGTCGGACTGCAAAAGGACAAGTAGTAACAGGTGTACACAGAACTAAAGTCAAGTAGGATGAGATTTGTTGTGAAAAAGGAAGTACCAAAGTGGAATGCAAACCTGGTAGAAACAGCTTTCTTTTTAGCTTTTTTTTTTTNTTTTTTTTTTAGCTCCGAACAGAAGGAAAAAATATATTTTTTTAAAAGTGTATATGCGGTTTTAGACCACTTAAAAATGTAGTATTTGTGTCCAAAAGTTTATTATATATAATCTGTTTCTGTCTTCAAAAACAGAAAATGACAAAGTCAGAATCTGAGTAGGCAGCAAAACCTCCATAGATCTGTCCATATTAGACATTCAGAAACAGACTTGTTTACTTTGTTGCACAACGAGCTTAATGGCTTTCAGACACACGGCACTGTCCAGTAATCAAAGAGAATTAATGAGAAATTAATTACCCAGTTTGAAATTAATATATTTGTTGCTCAATGGTACAATTTCTATCCCTAACAGACTATGAGCTGGATAACTGAAATAGAAATTGTAACCACAGCACAACCTGTTCTATGCACAGATAACCAACAGCAGCCATCAGCTGCCTGTAACAGTTTCCACACCAAGAATTTGCACAAAAAATGGGCTGCAAGTATTCAAATAATACACAATGAAGCTGAAAACAGGCATTCCCTACTCCCTGATGGAAAGGTAACTGAAGGAGCTGAAGAAAAATGACTTATAGGACAGGAAAACCCAGGCTAACTCACTAAGTATGGAAAATACTGAACAATCAGTGTTTATTTGATGAAGGTTTGAAGTGGCCAGCCACAAAAGGAACCCTTTTGCTCCAGAATGCAAAGTTTGTTTATTTTTGTTATTTTCAGTAAAATGGCACAAACACACACAGATGGCTCTTTTAGAGTCAGTAGTGAATAAAGGATTGTGTTGAAATTCCCAAATGTTTCACAACATCTGAAGGTTGGAGAAATGATACCGTGTTTCCCTCCAGCATCCTTAAAGTAACCCATACAGACTACACAGACTAGCTCTGCAGGACAAGAGAAAGTTATGAAATTCTGGCCCCCATGTGAGACCTTTCAAGAGGCTACCACTTATTCTGTGCCACAGGGAAGGGACACTCTGTTAGTCATCACTCAATTTATCTATTACTCTCATAAAACAGGTTTAGGATTTGACAGAAAGACAAATCACCAGTCGGTTGCAAGCAGCAACATGGTCCATAAATTTACTTTACTTATGCAGTTTTTATAAATATAACACAAAACCACCATTTGAATAGAAACTTTTAAGTTTGCCACTTGTCTTCACCCTGAGAACAAATGTTTTGTGGACTCTAAGTGCATATTAATTCACTGTTTTTGAAAAATGAGCAATATTGTGAATCAACTACATTATAGTATATTTCTTATCCTAAAGTTGACATGGGCAACAATACAGATAGAACAATATTGTCATAGTAAAAAAATTATATGGTAATGAATGACAACACAGACATTCCTTCCCAAAAATTGATACCTGGAAATGCACTAAAAAATCTTAAGTAATCTAGACAAATTAACAAGGAATCAGTTAGGCAGGTTGAAGGCAGTCTTCATTAAACATAATTAATGGCAAGTTCTATGATACTCAAAAGCAATATTATCTAGTAAAACACAACTGCTATGAAAGAAACTTCTCTTCAATATCTAGTGTTATGTTAGAGATACCTGCAGCACCAATTACCTTAAAAATCATAGTTCAACTTTAATTCATAACATTATTATAGAATTTTAATCTAAAAATAAAAGCTAGATGTTTTCTTCTGAGAACTACCTTAATAAAATTACCTATGTATTTTTTCTGTCCACTATATATACAATTCACAAACATGATATCATGCACATGGCTTTTACTCAAGGCTTAAGTCATATCTTTGTGTAAATAAGCTTTACTTACATCAGTATCACTAGCTAAATCAGTTATTTGATTGAAAAGAAGTATTATTCAACAAAGTCAAGCTGCTGGAAAACAAGATGGAGAACATTCTCCTCACTAAACCTCTACTTGTGCAGACCATCCTGTGGGGGCTACTGCTTGGATTTGATTATGTAACCAAAGAAAATTGCAACCCCCCTTCCCCTGTGCTGTTGGTGGGAAGGAGGGAGGGGCTGGGGGAAGAAAAGGTTTTTTAAGGGCATATTTTACTCATTATCTCATATTTATCTCATTATCCTGCTCTGATTTTGTTGGTAATAAATTCACTTGGTACCTCTAAGCCGAGCCTGTTTTGCCCTTGGAGTGATTCCTCCTGGTCCTTATCTCAACTCATGACCCCTTTGTTAAATTTTCCCTTCTCTGTCCAGCTCTGGCAGAGCGTGAGTGAGCAGCTTTTGTGCGTGCCTGGCATTTGGCCAGTGGCAAACCACAACAATCTGATACAAACAGATTGTGAACACAACAGCCAGATGTTAATTTCATTTAAAAACATAGCTATTGGAAGTGTTTTAAGTCACAACAAACAAAATCTGAGGAGTTTGGAATAATTTTGGGGTTACTCAAACTAGGAAGAGAGTGCACATGATGTTGCAAAAGAAGCAGTTCCAGTAGATCACACTGAAGGTACAGAATACTAGAGATCAGCAACCCTGGAAATTCTGTAAATGCCAGTCAAAACCTTGGAAATAAAAGAAATATGATGATTCCTTTATTAGCAATGTTGTTAATGACATTTTAAAACAGCTGTCCAAACAACCACTTAAGAAGCAGCACCTATTCTTCCTTGCAAGAAATGCTCTACCAGTAGTTTTTAGTAAAACGTGTGTCAGTAAAGTGAAAATATTTTATTGCTCAACAACGAGGGCTTGATGTTCACTTGGGAGAATACTGAATATTTGCAGGTCTCTCCAACTAATCACATATAGCATCTCATTTAATCAACTATTTATATAAGGAGATCTTAATCTGCCCTAGGCAGTTCATGTTCGTTGTGTCCTGGTGAAACCATCCACACATCAGTTGACCAAGAAGGAATGGTTCTCATGCAGACCACCTCACAAAAAATCCTTTCCTAATTTCCTACCTTTTGACCTTAAAAAGCCTACCCCTAAAGGGCTGTGCCTGTGATTCGGGTATACAAATTACAAATTACAAAGGACCAAAGGATTTTCATTGTTTTCCCCTCTGCCTTCTCAGAGGCTCCCAAAATACTCAAGATGATGCCACATGTTGGAACCTCACATTTTGAAAAGCTATGTTTTTCTCTACGAGAGTCAATTTTTTCATTTCTTCCTTCCTAGCATTTATGTTCCCTCCCTACTTGTTATAATGATATTTCAATGTGTACATCGATATATTAATTTAATCTTAGTGTCTTTTCCATTGCATGATCAGTAAAACTTTGCAACCTTGCACAGTGCCAATTCTAGATCATTTGCATTTCCTATCTGACAAAATTGCCCATCTCTAGGAAGAGCTGAGAGCATACCACTTAAAACAGGGATTTTTATAAAGGATTTCAATAACTAAACTAAATATTATCTGGGTTTGTTCTCTCCTCCCCATGAAAAAGTCTCCTTGCTTTTATACTACTAAACTTTCTATTTCTAAAACTTGGATTGCTTCCAGGTGCCAGTTGGGAGTGATCCCTTACCTATGCTAGCTACTTCATGTCCAAGAAACTCTCAGGGAAAACACTGTCTGACCAAGCCAAATAAAAGAGGCCAGGAATACTTAAGCAGGAAATAGCTTAGGCAATTGAGTTCCAGTTTTGGGAAATGTTCCCTGTTACTTTTGGACAGGATTTATATCTTGGCACTGCTTGTAAACCATAAACCCCCATTTTGTGCAATAATAGCTTTCCACTAGATTTTTGAGGCCCAGATAAGAGCTTTTGTAAAAGTGACACATGAATTGCCTCTCCTTTCATTAACATAGCAATAAACTAATATACAGGAAAAATATTATTGCCTTCTTTTAAATTGACTTTTCTCTTGAATCTAGAACTCATGAAGTATCTGTAATGTCTTCACTTGTCCTGTTTGCAGCCTTACACTATTCTTGATTATATAGCACAGCAACTTGTTCCGGCTATTCTTCAGTTCTTCAATAGGACCCAAAAAATTGGGTTTCCTGATGCAACCATGGGGGACCGAATGGCAACCAGATCCTTCAGTACAGTAACAGTGTGAGTTTCTTTCATTAAAGCTATGAAAGATATATATATATATACACACACAGATATATAAAAGATACACAAACATCATGCAAAGCAATATCTTAACACCAGTGAGAACTTTTTAAACACATTGAGCAGGCATGCACCTGGTTGAGAGGCCCACACTACATGTACAACATTTGGGATCTCCATTATGCCAGCATATAACCTAAGCCCAATTTTGTTTATAAAACCCCTAATAAAAAGCCAGGAGGCTGCTCCTCTGAGTCTGCTGTTCTACCTTTTATCCTTTTCTTATTCCTTTCACTGCAATCCAAATAAAGAACCATGATTTCATACCTGCCTGCCCCTGGTGGGTTACCACCTGTTTTGCAGCTGGTGGGTCTCTTTCTTTACATGAAACAGTTTTCAAACCAGCCCTTCCTTCTGGCACCATGAGACAAATTTTAGGCCCACTGAAACTTAGTGTCCAATTGCCTTCAAGTAATCACAGCCACAACCCCAAGCCCTGCTGTAATTATTCCAAAAAGACAAAAAACTGCAGCAGTTTGAAAACCTGCTTTATTCATCCAAGATTTAATGGTCTGTTTGCTCCTTCCGGAGACTACATATTGTGACATTTTGCTCAGTCTAACAGATGCTACAAACAACTCTTCTTAAAGCTGTGACCCTTATTCTTGTTTACGGGTTTTGCATAATGTGAAAAGACATATTAACAGTCTCTCCAGTAACTGAGAATTAGTGCAGTGGATTTATTCTTTACCTAAGTATTTTTTCCACATACATAAATTTCCAATGAAACTCAGCCCTGCTGTAATGAAACCTCAGACTTATGCCCTCATATTCATCCTGATTGTTGAATGATTTCACTCTCATTTTTATTGCAGTCCCCTAACAGCAAATATATTTTATTCTTAAGAACCTGAGAAAAAAGCAAGTGTCTTTTCAGTACAAAGGAGTAAGGGAATTTCAGAGAAGATTTTATGGGAGAAACTGTTATTACCATGATTTAACCTTCATTTAAGAATTGACTGGTATGCCAGCAGTTGGAATATCATGACATATACTGAAATATTCGATTTCACTGTATTAAGAGAATCTATATAATTCAGGTTTGTTGTTCAGCCAAGTATGGAGGTCACTTAAGCATGTTTTTATACATTATTTCTAAAGTTTGCTGTTAAGATTTTCTTCTTCAAAACAAAGCACATTAATACCTTTTGGATTTCACCAAAGACATTTTTGACTAAGGTGGCAAATCTTGTTCCTTGCACAAATGCACTAAGTGCTGCCGTGCAAATTGGACTTGTTAAAAGTGCTTTGCAACTATTATCTGATTCAGCCATGCTCACCATATTTCATACTTGTTGCAGCTTAGGTACTTAAACAGGTATCTTCAGTTTTGTTGTGACAGCACACTCATAAAGGAAGACAGATGCTCACACAATCTGCATAGCTGATCACCTTCCTCTCCACTGGAGTCTGCAGCAAACATGCAGCACTCCCACCAGCTGCATTCACCTTATGCAACAGGAAACACCAGCCTGGACAGAAGCAGGGAAGCGAAGGAAGCGTTGAATCCGCAGTGAGGGAACAGAGCAAACAGCAAAACCCAGCACCAGTGCTTTTCCTAAAGAGGTGGATGCTCTCTATACCTATAAATTTATCCCTTTCCCCTCTTTATCTCTCAGTTTCTTTCTTTGGACAGTGCCATTTCTAAAATGCATTGTTTTGGCGTGCAATCTGTATGAAAAGTTGCACTGTGCTCAGAGGAATAGATCACTGACCCACAAAAGCCTTCCACAGTTACCAATCTGTTTTCTGCACACACTTAGGGAAGGATCAAAGTTATCTAGGCTGAAGAGATCTTAACAAAGTCTTTTGTATTATACCAACTGCAGAGGCTTCAAGGGGATTTTTATGCTAATGATTCTCTTTAATCTCCATATAATTCAGGCCAACTAAAAATAGATCTTTTACAAACAATGAATCATCATGACTTTAAGTGGATGCAGTTCTGCCACAATAAAGTTGAAATCTCTGTTCCAGAGCACCTTTCTTTACTCTCTTCACGTAACAACCACCCAACAAGCCACTGACAAAAATCAATATAGTTGATTTTTCTTCTCCCCTCTTACTTGAGGTCTCAGTACTAGGACCAGAGTCAAATAGAGAAACAATTCCAAGTACCATACTAATTTGAAGGATAATTCCAGAAACTAAATGGAACTTTTTTTTTTTTTAATTAAGAAAACTAGTCACGAAATTGTCAAATGTCATAACAGCAGCAATAGCCATGGTAATTTCTTTTCTGAAAGTAAAGAAAAAAGTACCTAGCCCCAAAGCAGGCTGTAGACCTACTTTAGTTGCTGTTCAACCTTCCTGGAATGTGTGAGAACTCTGAGACACACGCAGCAGTTGAACGAATTATGGATGATTAATTAGCATCCATGTAACCTTGCAGATCAGATCCATCTCACAAGTTTTTGCACAGTGGTATTCCACATGCAAAGACATCTCCTGGTATCTCACCACTAGGAGACAAAAACCTTTGCAAATGTATCTCGAAGATCAAGCAGGTCTGTGCAAGATGGGCTTAGTTTTGTATCCGTCCATAGTCCACGTTACTCAAAATGCTATCACTAAAGGAAGCAGAAACCCTAAACAATAATTCATATGGAAATAAATACATTTTTAAAAATAAAAATAAAATAATTTAAAAAGACAATCTAATTGGTTTCCTTACACAATTCTTGTAGATTCTTTGAATTTTGCCAACACCCTTGTGGAATTCCCTTAAGACAAGTACATAAGATAAAGGATTGTATGCATTTTTCTTAGAAAGAAGGTGGAATAAATGAACAACTGGAGAGCAAAGGCCAACTATTAATATCAGAGCTTTAAGGCTAAGGGAGATCCAGGCATTAGCTGATGAAAAGTAAGCATAAGATAAGCTGAAAGATTGTTTCCTGGACTTTTAAAAGCTTTCGTGCATGAACTTCTCTGACATTTGCTTTTGGATCTTACTATATTTTATTTTATTTTGTTCTTTTTCAATGGAAGTTAACAGTGTGATCCCTGGGTTTAACTCATGTACCTTAGTAACAGTGAGACATATCTCTCAATTTACCCAAATTTCAACCCATAGAACTTCATGACTTTGCTGTGCCAGGGTCCTGTAAAAGAATGCTGGTGTCAGTACTGGGTAGCAGGATGCAAACAGATCCCCAGCAGTGCCCCAGATGCCATGCCATTGCCAAGCAACCTCTCTTACAGTCACACAGGATTCTGACACAGAAGTCTGAGCTGGAAGGGACCCACAAGGATGGTCAAGTCCAACTCTTCAATAAATGGCCCATCTGAAGATTGAACCCACAACTTGGTGTTATTGGCACCGTGCTCTAACCAACTGAGCTCATCTCAGGGTCAATGCACAGTGAGGAATTACAGACATTTTTAAGCCCACTCTGTTTTCAAAAGTGGGGGTTTTTTTTAATTGTTGCAATATATATACTAATTAAATCAATGTGTGCAGGTGAAAATCACCAATCAGGAGACAGGTATCACAGCTGTGATGCCTGCAACTAAGCAGACAACTCGGGCAGAGAAACAGATCCTGAAGCACACCAGGAGCAGTGAACCACCCAAACAGTGGGCTTTGCTAAATTTTCCATAATCCCTCCTAATGAAGCTGAAGGAGGAGAGATTTACACTAGATGTCAAGAAGGAATTCTTCACTGTGGGCGTGGTGAGGCACTGGCAAGGTTACCCAGAGAAGTTGTGGATGCCCCTGATGCCTTAACTTGTGTTCTTGAAATAAAAGTTAAATACGGTTAGAGAGGAATAAGGGGTTTATTTTGGTATTTATTAAGGATCTTTGGATGCACCAGCAAAATGCCCTGGCCAAACACCACGTGTATACAATTACAGAACTTTGCACATTAGCATATTAGTATATTTATCACAGATTTCTTAATGGGAGACTCAAGGGAAGCCCCTTATTGAGGAATGTTTCTCCTTGTATGAGTCTATCTTAGTTTACAAAATGTATTTTGGAGAGGAATTTGGTGTCTGGGGCATTTTGGCTTCTAACTCTGCTCTTTAGTCTTTTGGCTTAAGAGAACTTTGGGTCTAAGCTACTTATCAGGTTTAGGGAATTACAAGTATGTGGGTTAAAAGCATTAGGGATACCTAAAAGTTGCATAAAAGTGTATATGAAGAGGAATATGAGAGGGATATATGAAAAAGCAAATATCATAATGGCATCACCCCCTCTCTGGACGATGCTCGGAGCAAACTGGTGTAGTGGGTGGCATTCCTGCCCGTGGTAGGGCTTTGGAACTGGATGATCTTAAGGTTGCTTCTATCACAAACCTTTCTATGATTCTATGATTTCTGGGCAGCTGGAGAGACTTCTAGTCAAAAGGAGTCCATTCTCTGGTCAGCCATTCCCCAGTCCAGAGCACAAACTGCTCAGAGAGAGGCGTTAAGATCCAGTTATTAAAATTGTCCCTGCCCAAATTAAGGTGCAAACAAAGCTAATATGCTGAAGCCAGTACTACAGGTTTTTGTTTAACAGTAAATTTAGCATGGGGAGGGAGAGATAGAAAGAGAAAGAGGGGGGAAGAGAAAGAAAGTGACAGAGAGCTAGTTAGTGGCTCCTGACAGCATCCCACTCGTCCTTGTCTTCCAGTCTTCTCAGTGGTGAGGGTGGAAGTGATGCTCCCAGTGATCCATCAAGGGTCAGAGAAGCCTGAAAACACAGAGTACCCTGGGTTTATACTTACACATGTTCACCTGGGAATGCCCAGCCATCTCCTCTGGAGTGGAGAGTTTTACACTGGATGATTTAATACTTTGGATCAGGAGACACTTCAGGGGTCTTTGATGGACTATGACACCTTCTAAGACTGCAGCTGCCTCTTACATCATCCTGCATAAAAGGTAAAATAATCCAACTTCCACACAAAATATTTGAAAGCCCTTACCTGCCTTTCCCTTTTAGAGCTATTTTGGCTTTCAGCTTTAGTTTCTTCCTCTTTCCACTTCTCCTAGCTCTCCCTTTCTGCTTATAGTAGTCACCTTCTTCCTACCAAACACTGTTCTCTCTCCAAGCTAATAATTATCACACTGTTACATTCATAGAAGAATTAGCATTATATTTTGACTCCAACTTTTTGAGTTACCCTAGAAATTACTGAGGAGAACATCCAAGGAAGTACAATTACATAACATACCCTAAAGATCTGAAGTAACCTGGCCTGGAGAAGACCCACTAAAGGATACTTACTGGGCCCTACTGAGCCTTGGCATAGCCTGTCTAAAAAGGTTGTTCTTGCATGAATAGTACACATATGTAAGTATTAAGATCAAGTTGCAACTGCAGGCAAAGAAGGGTGAAGTCAGTTCCTTCTGTATTTCTGAAGGAGCCCTTAATGAGGGCAAAGACATCAGGGGTTCACTTTGCTAAGCAGCAACTGGAAAAAGTATTCTGTGAAATGTGAAAGAATTTAAGGGCCATCTAGTGCTTAGATGCACCTCCCTGCTTACTATTTTGTTTGCAATTTCTGAGGATCAATAAATCCTCAGAAGGGTAGATATTTTGACCATTTCTTATCGTGTAAGAAATAAGAATAACCATTTACAGATTATGGCTATAGGAATGACTCTTCTGACTCCTTTGGCTCAGATTAAGCATGATATTTTTAAACATTCATATCTTATTGCCCAAACGAGTCAATAAAAGCCCATGTTAGGTGGGTTAAGTTCCCTTGCATGTGTTGCACCTCAAGCACATCAGCACAGGGAACTAGCTTGGAAAATTCTGGTGAGCTGCCATGTGACTTTACCTCAGGTTCCTTGATTCCTACATATTGCTGTTCCTTTGAGTTTTTCTTCTTAAAGAAAACTCAAAGGAATTAAGTTCCTACATATTGCTACATATTCCTACATATTGCTATTCCTTTGAGTTTTCTTTCTTGGTGTTACTCATATTGTTCCCTTATGTTAGTTAAACCTGCTTACAAATTAAAAATTATGCCAGGAAAGCCTTTCCTTACAGTTTGCTAAAAACTTTCCATCTTTGTATACTTACTATATTCACACCATGATGTCCACTATAATTGTCCATGGATCATGATTGCAGAGATGAATATTTTGTATTTACTGATTACTTTCTGGAAAAGTGAACACTATTCTCACCATAGCCCTTTAGTAAATGATGTTCCATGGGGTTTTTTTCAATAGCATACGTATCCCAGAAAAATCCTAGAACACAAAAGATGTCTATTTCTTTCTCACCTTGCATTCTACTTTTCTTTCACAGCGTTTCTACAGTGCTGTAGAAAACAAGATGTATTTTTCAGATTAAAAATTGGTTTTCAATTGTGTCCTCAATGAATGTTCCACTGTGCAATGTGTCACATACCATCTTACTACTATCCCAAGAGTGGAAGTAGGTGTAGGGAAATTCTGCAGTACCTTTGTCTAGATCAGATTATTTGTAATGGTGACATCTGTGTATAAACTACCTTGGGAAATATTAAAAATTGATCCACTTTGGTAAATTATTATTAATGCTTTCATCTACATTTAATTAAAGAAAACTGTCATACATTGCTTGCCTGATGGGCAAGTAATAACAACATCCTGACTTTGTTGTCATCTTCATTTTTCAGTTGCTGTAACCACTCCATTCTAAATGGAAAGAAATGCAAAAGAAAAAGGATTAGCATGCCCCATAGTGCTTTGATCCATCTCTGTTTCGCCACATTTTTCTCTATTTCTGCCTAAACTGGATAAACTTCCTTAAGTTGAAGGAACAGGGGGTTCCTTTCCCTCCTACAGAAGGACAGCACAATAACTGTGATGAAGAAAGGACCATCTTATGTATTTCATCATCATCACACAGGTCGTTTGTAACTTCCTTTGGATCAGCTGAAGTGCCTGTGTAAGTTTTGTTGTATTTTTAAACAAATGGCCCTAGTACTTATTACTTTGGAAATTATTTTCCAATAAATTTTGCAATTTATATGTTCCCCAGGAAAAAAAAAAATATGTTAACAAACTGTAAACAGGTCTTCCCACAGAAATTTTTCCTAGACATTGTCATTGATTCCATGTTTTGTAGAAAACCATGGTGCCAAAATAAATCATATCAAGTCTGCTATTAAGGCACTTTCAGTAGCAATGCTGTGGATCTGCATTAGAGGAAATATTTCAAATATTTCCTCTAGGAATATTTCAAAGAGGGATGTAATTACTCTGTGACAACACAAGTTGTCTCCATCAGCAATACATTATAGATGCCTGAAACATCACTGGTTTGCATCCATATAGATAATAGCTATGTGAAGTTATCAAGTTTGAAGTTAGGTTTTCCCTCAAAAGCATATTCCTAGGCTTCAGAAATCTGTATTATAAAATCAACTCCCATAATGTGAATGGAGTTTTTAAGCAGCTGATGAAAATTTCATAACTGCATTCTCTTTTGGAGATGTTCTTACTATTTGCACAGATTAATATTGACAGTTTGATTAAAAATCAGAATATTTTTTTTCAAAGCATTCTGATCTTAGCAGCCCAGGCTGTGAATATATTCCTTGAGAAGATGGTCAGAAAGCCACCTTCTTCCTTCTTTTCCCCACAAAATAATAAATTCAGCCTGTCCATTATGAGTTTATTTTAATAATACATTAACAAGTACACTGCTGTGGGGAGCAGAGGCACGCCAGTTATCAGTATCATTTCTTATCAAGGTACTACTGCTGGATGTTTCAGATGGTCCCCTTATGAGTTCTATATATTCAATGTATCTTTATCTCAGTGGTCTGCTAGAACAATGCTATTTTGGAGGGGATGGTGGGGGGGAGGAAGAAATCTATTTTTCAAGTAACAGATGGATAAACAGATGGGTGGAAAAGTCCACTGAATAGTGTGTTGGCTGCCTGTCATTGCCTGTATGACAGCCAATAAATATCATATGGATTAAACCTGTAAACTAACATGTCCCAATTTAATGAGTTCTTTCAGAATGGTAGATGTTTTCTTGCCAATACCCATATAAATGAAATGCCACGTTGGATAAGGTAAATTTTTGCAAGGAGACCAAACACCTAGGCACAGTTTGTTCTAAGATTAATATCCAAAAGCAAACAGGGAAAGAAGCCACGTGGTAAAGTGTGTGCATTTTTACAGACTGTCTGTGAGGTGGTCCTTTTGCACATCTGGAATAAATTCCTGCAAATAACCTAACCTTCAGTATGTTTACACTTAGTATAATTTTTTCATATTCCTTACACCTCTTCTTGTGAGAATTTTATACATTTTTTTCTCAGGCTTGCATAAAGTACCTAATTCAGTAGCCAGTCATGGAGATACCACACCAGACCAACAGTACAACATATATTTCATCCTCTTTTGGGAGATTCTCTCTATTTTGGGCTAACATAAAATTAATGGAAAAAATGCTGACATGACATAAAATTCCATATTTCTGGCACTTAGGCCTTCCTGTGTCACACACAGCTTGCATTACAGATGACAATTTGCCTGTCTGCCAACGCCATCATGGCTGTGAGGAATGGATGGCTCCTATTCACTTTAGAAAATTCAACAGATCAAACATGGATCATCATATGTAAGAGTAGTTCCTTTACTTTCCTTCCAGCCTACTGTCTAATACTCACTGAATAATTTCTAGCTCTTCTGAGACAGAGTTGATAATTTTTTATTTATTCAACAAGCCATCACTGATTTTAAAGAGAGGAAAAACTCTTACAGGCTAAGTTCCATAGGCTGCAAAATGAGACAAAGAGAGATTAAACCATTTCACGTTGCATTGAAAAATCTGCTTTGAAAAGGAGTTCAGTTCTCCAGAGCAATGCTCCAATGCCTTCACCACACGGGAATCTTATTCCTGAATTTTTGAGAAAATACAAAAGCAAATATTCAGGTACAATAATGACATGTGAATTTAAGTGTTAACATCACTTTCAATAATTTTTCACAGGTAGCAGAAATTAATTTCCTGATTTTCAAAAACTTCCTTGAAAACAGTATTCTTGAAGAGAAAACGCAGGACTTGTTGAAGCCATAAAACATAAGATATTTACTTGTGCCTAGATGGAAAAGAATATGCAAAATATTTTCATTATGAAAATATACTCTATATACTTACTAAAAATAAGTGGGGTGAATTTCATTAAAAATTTCTAAAAATGTATAGACACTTACAAAATACTGAGAACAATATTTTGCAACACCATCAAAGACTTAAAACTCCAGACAAACTCAGTAGAATGTTGTATGACAACAGAAAATTGATTATAATTGGAGAAGAAAAAATGAGTAGAAAAATTCTGAATTGGTGAGAAAAAGGACTTGACCTAAGGTAGACATGGTGAAGATTATCCTTGAAATTCAATAATACATTCTGCCATATAAAAGTATCAGCATGAAGGCTTCTTTGCCTTTACACAATGCCTTTTCCTTGAGGAGCTCCAAATCCTGTAAAGAGGTTAACAGCTTCATGACATTAATTAGGTAAATATTACTCTATTTATATGAAATGTGGCTAACGTGACATAAGAGGAAAGAAACCATCAGCACTTTAAAATATTAATTTAAAAACAACAACAACAACAAAAAACCAGCATAAAAGGACCTGGTCAGTTTAGTCCCCCAGAGAGCTTGAAAAGGAGAACCGCAAAGCGTTCAGAGGAAGATCTGTGCTGTGGTGTTTGTCCTGTACCATCTGTTGGAGAGCCCAGGCAAAGCCAGGTGCCCAGGGGTGTAGCAGAAGACTAAAGATATAACCTACTCCAAGGACAGCACGTTCCTGTTGTCTACAGAGCCACAGGGGCACTGCCACAGGCTGCCCAGGCGAGGCACAGAGCCCCCATCCCTGGAAGTGTTAAAGCCCAGGCTGGATGGAGCTCTGAGGAACCTGGGCTAATGGAAGCTGCTCCTGCTCATGGCAGGGGTGGGGGTTGGAATGAGATGACCTTTAAGGTCTCTTCCAACCCAGGCCATTCTATGATTCCGTGTAAGAAAACACAAAACACTGAAGGGGTGTCATGAGAAGATGCACGCACGAGATTTCTGATTGGCGCTGCTTCTACTCTGCCCCAGGAGCTTGTCCTAAGCAGAGACAGGAGACAGAACAGAACTGGGAAACCCATTGGTGCAGGATCACACACACAGCGGTGCTGAGACCTCAGTCTAACACCACAGTCAGTGGATGCCTTCTTTAAAAGCCCCAAAGAGGCCTGTGAATATCCCTTTTTAGCTTCAGAGTCGTTACAAGGCTCCAGCACAGCCAGCAAGGCCACAGTATTGAGCAGCCCTCGATCCATGCTGACACTGCTCTGGCGTACCCAGAAACAGGTTACTTCAGTTTTTTAAAAAACAGCTCTCACTTTTCTAGCCTCTTTGGGCATATGAGGCATGTGCTAGTGCAGACATTACTTGGATTCAGTCTTGCCTAGGGCTGGAGAGTTCCTGAGTAGCTGGTTCGATTTCCTTGCGCACTACAGCAGCCTTTTGAGTGACTGCAGACCTCTAGGTCTGATTGAAGGGGTGAATTAAAAGTAGAATATTCTCTTTTAGTGTAATGTAACATGTAACCATGCATCTTGCTGTACACTTAGTCATCCCTCTATGTGTGAATAAGCCCTCCTGTGAAAGAGCTGCTCTACTCTGGGCATATTATTATGATTGACAGAATCTGTCAGAAACCATTGTGAGGTTTTTGGCCTCTTTTCCTTAACTTGCATGTAGCAGAAAATGAATTTTTTTAAGCAGCAGGAAAGTCAATAAAACCACTAGAAAGATAACTGACATAAAGAAACATAGGCATTTTATTTTTACCTCTCAAGATTGGAGAGTTTTGAATTTTGCCAAGCAAATCTTTGTCCAACTCTTTCTTTTTTAAACACAGAAGCCTCACACCTCTGAAATAATGAAATAATTCCATAGAATCTTAGATTAAAATTAAATGAGATTTAGATGTGTTTCTGTACTAATTTTTTCTCTTTAGCTGGTTAGTCTCTGGAGTCTTAGAAATGCCTATGCTGCAGTTACTTAAGGTAATTCAAAGTCCCCAAAGTTTGACAGCAACCAAGATTTCAAAATACAATCATCGAGTATGAATTTACTCTACTGAATTAAGAGCAACATGGAACAAGCAAGTGCTCTCAGCCTTCTGGATACATACAGACTTAAAGCTACTGCTGTCTTGGTATTTTTGCATCCCAGCAGGGATGGGTTATTCCATGGAACATCAGCCAAAGCAAAGCATGAAGTAATTGTCCACACAAAAGTACAAACAGTGAAGATTATTGCTAGTCTTTCCATAACTTTCTCCTTCTGGTCTTCTTTTTGATTGATTTGTTCTCAATATCCATGTCACGAGCAAACTTTGTTTTCTCAGATATCCAGAGGATTTTTGTCACTTGACTACTTCAGTCTTGCCTTTTCAACACACAGTGCAGTTAGGTGCATCCAGTTTCTTCACCTCATCAGCTTTCAGCCTAATGCACCTGCCTCCAGCAGATTAGACTGAGATGCCCTAACAGGTGAGCAGATTATTGTACAGGTTGATGCCATCTCCAGCTAAGTTGACCTGTGAAATTGTTTAACCAGACACATAAGGAGTCCCTCTGAAACCCAGCCATAGAAAACATAGCTAAAGCACAATTCACAGAATCACAGACTCACAGAATCATAGAATATTCTGAGTTGGAAGGGACTCGAAGGGATCATTGAGTCCAACTCCTGGCCCTAGGCAGGACACCCCAAGAGTCACGCCCTGTGCCCGAGAGCAGTGTCCAAGCACTTCTTGAACTCTGCCAGGCTTGGTGCTGTGACCAATTCCCTGGGGAGCCTGTTCCAGTTCCTTCACCCTGTGCGTGAAGAATCTTTTCCTGATATCCAGCCTAAACCTCCCCTGACTCAGCTTAAGGCCATTCCCTTGAGTCCCATCCCTGGCCACCAGAGAGCAGAGATCACTGCCTGCCCCTCCATTGCCCCTCATGAGGATGTTGAAGACCACAATGAGGTCTCCCCTCAGTCTCCTCTTCTCCAGGCTGAACAGGCCCAGTGCCCTCAGCCACTCCTCACAAGGCTTCCCCTCAAGGCCCTTCACCTTCCTCGTGGCCTCCTGTGGATGTTCTCTGATGGCCTAATGTCTTACAAAACTGCCCCAGGGCTCAAGGTGAGGCCATCCCAGCTCAGAGCAGAGCAGGACAATCTCTCCCTTGCCCAGCTGTCAGTGCTGTGCCTGATGCCCCCCAGGACAGGGCTGTCTCTCCTGGCTCCAGGGCACTCCTGACTCCTGTCAAACTTGCCTTGGACCAGGACCCCCAAGTCATTCTCCACAGAGCTGCTCTCCAGCCTCTCCTTCCCCAATCTACACAGCCAACCTGGGCTGCTCCACCCCAGGTGCAGAATCCAGCACTTGCCTTTGCTGAACTCCATATGGTTAGTGATTGCTCATCTCCTTAATATTTGGGGTCTCTCTGCAGTACCTCCCTGCTTTTGGGGCAGTCAACAGCTCCTTCCAATTTTGTATCACCTGCAAACTTACTTAGTATCCCTGCAAGTCCTGTGTCCAATTCCCCCCAACACTGCCGACAGAGGATCATGTCCAGGTGTTCCACAAACATCATTACTCCCCACGTGGATCTCCTTTGCACACATTTATCAACACTAGACCAGAGCTGACTGGTTCTGGAAGTAGTCTGGAGGAGACCCAGCATGATTTATGTGTCTGTGGTCACATTGCTGTCACCCACAACTCCAACTTGAAACTGCCAACAGTGTCTAGGAAGGACTCTGGGCCAGCTTCTGTGGAGACACAGCCAGGGAGGTTCCAAAGCAGCAGCTTGATCATGTACAGCCTCATCACTGACATGCTCTTGCTCTCAAAATATTGTCTATTCACGTGTTTGACCCTGAAATATCAAAGCTATGTTGCTACAGAGACAATCTTGACCAGAATCCAGGGTGCAAAGCCGGGAAAATTTGGGGTTTAAGGCCTACTTTAAACACAATACATTAGAATATAAGTTCTATCAGTTCCTTGCAAAGATAAGCAAGAGTCTCTTACAATTTGAATGATCATAACAAACACTTCTACAAGTATGTCTTATCATTTAGGAAAATTTAAAAGACCCAATCAAACAAAAAGACACAGAAGAGTGAGGTTGTGTGTATAGTATTATTAAAGTTGCAATGTTACTGTTGGGTTTAGATCCTGAACCTTTGAGTCTCTCACCATTGGATAAAATAAAAAACCTGATCAGTATTCTTTGAAAAACCCTTTGTTAAAAGGTTTGGCATTTAAAGTGACAGTAACCCCCAATATTGCTGGTTTTCTTTCCTCCATCTNATGTTAAAGGTATTGCAAATTTGTAGGATAAGATGAGAAGAACCTGCAAGAAAATAGTTTGTAACATAAGAGCAATGTAGGCTATGTAGGCTGATATAAATTTCATATATCTTATTTAAAAGTCTTAGTGATTCACATTACATTACTTTCTAAATTTATTTGTTGATAGAACAACAGCTAAAAAAATTTCAGAAAACAGCCTGCCATTCAAACACCTAAAAATGAAGATATGAGCAAGTGTGGATAATCAAGGCATTAAATTCTAAGTTTTTACTAAACATTTGCAAATAAAACTTAAAAAAAATAAATCCAGCTCTTCCTTTATTTCACTTCAGCTTATTATTTCTAATTAGAAATGTTGAAAAATCATGAATGGAAGGCCTAATACACAGTGTTTCTGAACTCAATCAAATCAACTAATGAGGAACACGTCCCATCTAATCCTAAAACTTATTTTTGGGTTACAAGACATTTAACAGAAACTTTGAACTTCTTTAAAGCTGAACCCCTAAACATCTGCAGATGAAGTTTTCAATGTATCCATAAGGCAGCTCTTTAAACAGAAGCACCATTTTCAGAACTGAACCTAAACCTAACTACAGTGCAAGGCGGCCTTCTCAAACATCTTCCCTAACAAGTCCTTTCCAAGCCTCCAAGCTGTGATTCAGAAAGAGAAGAAAAGTTCAGGGGCAACAGCACGGTGAAGCCCTGAGTCATGCACACTTTGTGGAAAGAGTTGGTGTATCATTAAGTAATACAGGAGGAAAGAATAATTGATACAGCCATGGGAGGACAAAGCCTACATTTGTGCTGTGTGACTCAGCTCTTCAGCAGCAGCAGTGCAGACAAACAGCTCTCTGCAGCTCCAAAAGAAGTGGGGTCTTTGGAGAGGAGAACATGGAACTCTGCTTTGGCGATTTGTTACAGCCCAGATCATCACTGCACCATCACCCACATGTAAATGTAAGTTATGCACTCCAGGAGAGAATTTTTAACAACCTAGGTCCTCCTTGTGACTTCTGCTATGCTATATAGACTACAAAATTAGCACTACATAAATGAAAATCACCTCACAAAGCTAAAAACCCCCCACATTTTAAGCATCACAGATGAAGAATCTGGAATTCAGTAATAGCATTTGCCATCTCAGTTCTGTCATTTTAGTATTTGTTCCATTATTTTCTCCACATCCGTGTTCATTCATGACTCTTTCAAACAATGGCCACATCACACTGCAGTTGAAACATGGACATTGACTCAAGTTGTTTTTAATTAAACATTAACATAGGCAGGAAATACTCCTTGGCTTTCTGGGAAGAATATGGTTATGGTGGTTATCACTATTGTCAAAAGAAAACCCCAACACAACAGAGCTGGGAAAAAATAGGTTACTCTATCAACATTTTCCATTTCCAGCTACTCATGTATCAAACTTAAATACCAGAGATCAATATCATCTAGTGACCTAAAATGAGGAATGGTGTTCTTTTATTTCATTCCCCTGTAGCACAGAATAATTCTTTACATTATAGTTGCCATTTCTTCATCAAGTCTGATTGGGAGAACCACCTACACACCTTTTTTGGAAAAACCTGGGCAGTGACATAAAGTTTTCCATAAAATTCACCACCTATTTATTCTATTTTTTCCCCCTTCAAACCACCCCAGATTTTCTTCCATCTTTCTCTTTCCACATTCCAAGTATTTATATTCAAACATCACAATTCTTTGCAATGATCACTGCAAATCTCTCAGCTGTCACATGAGTACAGATGCAAGACAGTATTGCAATAAATGGATTAACAAGTGCAGTTCCATTACTGTTGTTCACATTTAAGGGCTTACAAGCTACAGACATAGGAACTTTCCTTCGTTTGCCTGGCTTGTTCCTCTTGAAGTAAGAGAAGTAAGAAGTATTGTCTCAAATACCCTAAGGAGGGCCATGCTAATTAATGAAGAAGGAATTCTTTATGGTGTGTATATGTATACACATGTCTAGATGCATACCCAGATGAACACCTGCATACACATACAATTAGTTTGGTTTTAAAAGCCCAGATACATAAACTTTGTGCTCAGGTAAACAATAAGAGTAGAATTCATCCAGAATCCTGAGGTGTGAGACCTTTGATGAGAACAAATTCACAGGCTTCAGAAGGTATTTGCCACCGCAGCACTCTTCATACTGTCACAACTACCTCTGTAAAATGGAAATTTGATATAAAATCCTGCAGAGCTTCTCTGAAATTTAAAGAAAAATGAAACAGATGGAGAAAGGGCCAAAACCTCTTTCACTTATTTTTCCTGTATCTTCATTTTTGGGTACAGAAAGAAGAGCAGAATTTCCTTTGCTTCTACTCAAAATCTGAAAAAAACCCATGTTTGTTTTCAGATACACAAGCAATTCTATTCCCTTCAGCATTCTGACTGAAAGTATTTTGCATTTTCCAGTGGTCACCATTTTGAAGAGGTGCAATATACTCATATAGCAGTAAGGTAGTTTCCAAGCTCTGCATTATTTCACTAATATGAAGAGAAGAGAGAAATAGGATTTATGTAGGGAAAAGGGAAAGTTTGAGAAGAAATGCCCTGGCTCTTGGGAAGCAGCCAATGAATGGTACCACCACGTGAAAGCTGCTCTGTGTAAGACAAAGTGTTTATCCCCTCAGTTTACATCTAAAGACTTTAGCATCAATAAAGACCGGTAATTAGCATCACTTCAAACAAGTTACTTTAGTTTCCACTTCATTGCTTAAGTGATACTTTATTCAACAGAAGGTATTTCGTTAACACATAAACCAGAATTTTATTAGAAATGTGGTGAATGTTTTATTTTATAGACAAGGTAACACGCTAATAAAGATGGAGTTAGAACTATGATACCATTTTGAGACTATGCTGATGCTATGGCAATTTTGTAGCAGAAACTATAATGTAACTGTATTAATAACAGCTTGTTAACATTCAGTTCTCTATATGCATGCCATTTGTAAATAGCTATATAAATGTGTAAGTCTATCCATATTTATGATCACTACATATTTATGCTATTCACCCTTTTTCCTCATCAGAAATGACTAAAAGGTTAAGGAGATAAATTGCAGAAATTCCTCATCCCCCCAACAAACACTGGAAGGTGAGGCAATTTAAAAATACTCTGTTTGCTATTTCAGATAACTTCAACCCTGTGGAATAATCTGTACCACTTTTAGCAATGCCTTTCTACAGATTTGTCCTTAATCTGACAACTGTACTTCCCCTGTGAGAAGAGGAAGAGCCCCATTACAGTGTACTGGAAACACCTACAGCAGATGGATTGTTATTAATGAGAAGACCAGAATTTGTTTACACATGCAGAGGAACCACTCTATTTTTAAATACAAATTTAATTCATTTTAAAAAGAATACCTGAAAGATTAAGAAAAGTAGATTGCTAAAACAGGTGATAACACTCTTCATTTTATGACCTGGAAAATTTTAAATAAAGAAAGTAAGATATAATTACTGAAACTCTGCCAGGGTTATAAAGAAAACAATAATCAATTTCTTCAAGAACATATTAAACCCACACATGAACCATTCTTCAAGGAAAGGAATCTTTCCCAAAACAGCCACTTAGGTTAAATGGGAGTTATGAAACTGAATCACAAAGCTGTAGGGCTCACATTCATATTAAAAAGAAAAATAATAGGAACCAATCACCCACTCTTTGCCTCCTGTGATTGCTACTGCTTATTTATTTTTTTTTAAATGACGCAGGCAAAATTAAGATTTCCTACTAATGAGTATGTATTGACTCCTGTGAAATAATAGTGAGGACTTCTCCACAACTGCTCACCACTGCTATTTTTAATTTATTGCATAGGCTTAAACATCCTGAATGACCACCTGAATGACCAATGAAAGCACTTATTCTGAAAATACTTTTTAACAGTTTAAGCTTTTGTGCATCTTTAATTCTCAAATGAATGAAGATTGTTAAGAAACAAACAATTTTCCTTTTCTAATTCACTCTTCACAAAATGCATGGTTGTGAACTGAGTGAATTACTGCACCCAGCTACATTCAAGCTACCTGCAGTGTTGGGCTGTACTTGAATGTGAGCACCTACTTACCCTGTCTGTAAACACCACTGAATATAATGATAATACTCTTAGAGATATCTCTAAGACTCTTACAGAGTATTTAACTTAATTTAATAATTTGTGCAGATAGAGATGACAACTTTTTCACAAATCCCTTTCAAAGACCTTTGTTGATACCAATGAAGTTTTTTAACCGATTCCCTGCAGATAAACCAAATAAGGAACAACCACAAGCAAAACATTCACCAGAGTTCAACTTCCATTCTGTAAGCAGAATTGGTTACTTCTAGTAGAATGTGGCCTTGTTCTCAAAGGACACAAAGTTAGATCAGCAAAGGTCATGATGGACAATGAGAAGGAGAGGATGCCTGGGTGAGCAAAACAGTCACAGGCAGCCTGCAATGCAGAAAAGAGAGGCCATAAAAATAAAACATGGCAAAATGCATTAAATAATCTGTTAAAATATTAAATAATATGCTTATTTCTTCATGCAGACACACACATTTCATAGACTGTTGGTTGAACATCAGATAGAATCTCTTATGGGCATTTAATTAGATTCTGAATATTTTTTTCCTACATATCCTGGTGATCTGGAACATTTCAAAAATATCAGGGTTATTATTAAGTATAAATATGAATATTTGGATATTTTTGCAAATAGAATTTTCACCTTATGTTATTTGCATAGACCCTACTATGGGCCCACTGGTTTAACAGCTTCTGGCAGAGAGATAAACCCTTTGTTTATTATTGCAACTTGTGCAGCTCATTGTAACAATAAAAACCAGCAAAGCTGAGGGCTTTCATCCATCCATAACTCTATGTGTATTTCTTCAGGCCAGTGGTTAATTTTTTTACTGAGACTTTGATATGTCTTAAGGATCTGTACTGTGTCCCTTAGAAACATCTTTTTAATTAACTTATTTATTTATTGATGAGTGTAGATGAGAGGAAAGAAGCAAGGGTAATAAGGAAAGCACACCATCCCAGCCTATTAACCTCTGCTTTTCAAAAATGCTCAAAAAACCCCTTAACTTTCATCTCTTCTGTCTCTAGATAGAAAAAAACAATGTTTTACATTCAGTATGGAGGAGAACTAATATCTTTGCCAGCTAATCTGCATAAAATGAACCCTAGATCAATAGGGTTTTGTATTTACAGACATCTGTCACAGATGACAAATCCTCCAGTAGATTAAACTCAGAAGAGATGAAAAATAGTTGTTGAGATGTTGC
>VZTR01025391.1:0-46615 GCA_013400775.1 Chaetops frenatus
CCTTCCAGCCCAAAGCATTCCAGCATTCCCTGATTATCAATTAGGCTTTTAACTAGAATTTTTTAGAATTTTTGCTCCTTTCTTATCCAGGATCACAGATTCTTTAACCCTGGGGAGGTGGAGCTAAAGAAAAGGAGCTGAGGCAGAGAATGGGACGGAGCAGAACAATCCCGAGTCCGATGGCTGAGGAACCACAGCCAGAAAATGCCACATGAAGAGGGTTCAGTCCAACATAAAACACATTTCAAGCCATGTTAAAACTTCATTTTTAAGCACTGCTCCTCCAGGACAGGCTGCAGCAGCAGTGGATAAAGCACTCATTCCCACATTGCAGAAATCTCTGACTTCTCTGCTGATCCCACAGCGATGTTTTGGGAGGAGAAAGGAGAAGGCTGAAGGCAAAACCAGGTTGATTCAGAAATGGAGAGGCCTGGAGGGCTCAGTTCTGGGTTAGCCCAGGCAGCAGAGAGGAATTTGTACAGGGAGGAGGAGGAGGAGGAGGATGGGTCATTGCCTTTGGCCTCAGAGATTTGAGAAGCAGCAACAACATCGATAATAAAAACTAACCCGAGGTTGTGACCTTTGTGAAACAGAGAATTCAGCTCGGCCTCAGGCAGGTTGGGATTTCACTTTGTCCTGCAGCTGGGATTTAACAGAACATCGGCTGGAGCAGACCCAGGACACACCCAAGCCATCAGCAGAGAGTTCTGTTTGTTGCCCAAGTCTGAGCAGGACCTGCAGCTCCACGGGCTGAGCTGGGTTTGTCTGAGGGGCAGCAGCAGGAGCAGGAGCTCATCCCAATGTTCCTTTTGGCTTGGAAATGAAATGAAATGAAATGAAATAAAATAAAACAAAATAAAATTAAACAAAACAAAACGAAANAAATAAAATAAAACAAAATAAAATTAAACAAAACAAAATTAAATGAAATAAAATAAAATAAAATAAAATAAAACAAAACCACTCTGCTTGAGAAGGCAGAGAGAGCCTCACCCCAGTGCTGTGTCATTTGCACATGGAACTGGGAGCCAACATAAAATGTGTCAACTCCTGGCTGGAAAAATATCCCTGTTCTTATTCTAAATCAGCTGCTCCAATGAAATTGTGGTTGTTATTTATCTTGTAAACATCTTCTCCAATCCAGCACTGTCAGCTCCCATTATTCTTCTACAAGCCTCCTGATAATGATCCATATCATCATTCCCAGCTCCTCATCTCGCTGTGGCCAGGGAAGTCACAGCTTTCCTCTGCAAAACATCCCAGAGCAGCAAAAAAATCATACAGGTGACTAGACAGCACAAAGTGAAGAAGAAAAATATCAAATGTCACTGAAAAATCCAATAAAAGGAAAAGTAGACTCATAATTTACTGTGAGGATAGGGAGGAACTGGAACTGAGTCCAGATTTGCTGTGGCTGCCCCTGGATCCCTGGCAGTGCCCAAGGCCAGGCTGGAGCAGCCTGGGACAGTGGGAGGTGTCCCTGCCATGGCAGGGGTGGCCCTGGGTGGGATTTAAGGTCCCTTCCAACCTAAAGCATTCTTTGGTTCTATGATTTGTTAAAGCAAATTTTGGGATGAATTTTGGATGCATCCAGCAGCTGGAGCTGCCCCTGCAGTTCCTTTCCTCCCTTACCCCTCCGGGCTGGGGAGGTCACTGGGCGTGAGGAGTTCCTGTCACGCTGCTGCTCAAGCTGGGCTTCAAACAGGGTGGCCCTGCTGGTCCCTGCCCTGGGGAGATGAATCTGCATCCAAAATTCATCCAAAATATATCCCAAATCCATCCAAAGCCCATCCAAAATTCATCCAAAATATGCCCCAAATCCATCCAAAGCCCATCCAAGTCACAGCACTGGCAGAGCAGGCGAGCAGCCCCACCAGGGCCCTTTTCTCAGTGCTTTTGGACATCACTCCCTGCTGCTGAACAACTGTCCTGAATTTTAAACTCCATTTCCCCCGAGCCCTTTTTGGAGTTTTTTCTGCAGACCAGTCCTAAACCAGAGCTGTTAATTAAGCAAACCAGCAGTGAGGGCAGCAGGGATGCCACCATTCCTCCTAATCCCCATGGATCTGGTTGGAAAAATCCCCCAGAGCAGGGGCAGAAGGTCTGAATGATCAGCAGGAACCGCTCAGCTCCCGTTTCGCCACCTCAAACCATCTCAGAGAGGGGCACAGACAAGGAGCAGGAAGTTTCTCTGCTAATTCCTGGGATGAGAGGCAGCAGGAGGGGATTTATCACCCCGTGAGCACCAAATGGGAGTGAATGGAGGGATGAATGAGTGGCAGCTTGTCCAGAGCCCGGCGCAGAGGAGGAGACAGAGCAGCAAAGCTGTTGTTAATCCCGAGCTCAGCTCCTGAGCCACAGGCACAGCCAATGTGGCACTGCCACTTGGCTGCCCACCAAAGGAACTCGCTGTTAAACAGGAGCTCTTTTCCTGATGGATGCATTCCTGAGAATGGGGAGTCATAAAAGAGAAAAAGAGACTGGTTGTGCTCTGGTAGCAACAACCCGTGCAGTCATTAGCAGCAGCTGCCCCTGTGGATCAGGATTCTGTGTCTGTGAGAGGCACTTTCCAAGGTAATTTATCAGCACGTGGATTTATGGACTCCACAAACGCTGTCTGGGGGTTGTTTTCCCCTCCAGTTCCCCAGAAATGCCTCTGTTTAGGTTTTGGCAGGATTGCTGCTCCTCTGTGCACCCGAGGGTGAGAGGAGTGGCCTGGGCTGCCAGCAGGGCAGGGCAATGCTGAGCCCAGGGGTGACAGTGGCTCTCAGAGGCTCTTCCTGCTGGCCTTGTCTCCCAGGTGTCCCAAAGGATCCCCTCCCACCTCTGTTCTCGTTTCCAGGGCTGGGAATCCTTGTAGGCAAACACCTCCTCCCATGCTGGAGGCATTTCTACAGCTCTGCTTCTAAATCCCAGAATCCCAGAGTGGTTTGGGTTGGGAGAGACCTTAAATCCCCTCCAGTGCCACCCCTGCCATGGCAGGGACCCCTCCCACTGTCCCAGGCTGCTCCAGCCTGGCCTTGGGCACTGCCAGGGATCCAGGGGCAGCCACAGCAAATCTGGCAATTCCATCCCAGCCCCTCCCCACCCTCCCAGGGAACAATTCCTGCCCAAAATCCCATCCAGCCCTGCCCTCTGGCACTGGGAAGCCATTCCCTGGCTCCTGTCCCTCCAGGCCTTGTCCCCAGTCCCTCTCCATCTTTCCTGTCAGCTCCTTCAGGTCCTGGAAGGCCACAGTCAGTCACCCTGGAGCCTTCTCCTCTCCAGGCTGAACAATGCCAGCTGTCCCAGCCTTTCCTCCCAGCAGAGCTGCTCCATCCCTTGGATCATCATGGAGCCTCCTCTGGACTGGCTCCAGCAGCTCCAGGTCCTCCCAGGGCTGGGGCAGCTCTGCAGGTGGGGTCTCACCTGAGCACAGGGGCAGAACCCCCAGTCCCTTTCCTGCTGCCCACACTGTGGGATCAGCCCAGGACTGGGATATTTTAAGCCTGGAGTGTGAAGTGCTTCCCGGTGGATACATTCCTGGCTCCTTGTGAAACACATGGGCAGCTCATTTCCACCCCCAGGCAGAGTCCCTGGGACATTCTGTGACCCTGAGCAAGGTGGGTACCAAAGAGAGCCCAGGCCAGCCCTGGCCCAGGTGGGCTCAGCTCCGTGCCAGGCTGGAGCAGCTGAGCTTGCCCAGCTCTTCTGGCAGCACCCGTTCCAGCACAGGTGGAAATTGTGCAAAGCCAGGAAGCAGAAACCTTCCCTGGCAGGGTGGGGAGGGGCTGGGATGGAATTCCCAGAGATGAAAAGCAATGTCTGTGAAACAGAAATGCACAAAAACAACGGGAAGGGAACGTTGTTTGGGTGCTCCAACATGAATGTTCTGCACAAAGATATTTTCTTTCCTGGATATTGAAGGGAAGGAGCTGAAATCAGTGGAAATAATCCAGCTCCCCTTGAGAGACTGAATAAAAAAATCCCATATGTACAATGTGTGCTTTGTACAGATGGCAGCTTGAGGAGAGATCAGAGACTTGAGGAACAAAATTATCAGCCCCGAATCACCTGATCCTCGGTGTTTTTCCCAGCTCCATGCCCCTGTTGGCCCTTTTCTGTTTACAGGTACTGGTTTTTACAGGTGACCTCCAGTGCAGAACAGTGTGGGTGTGACAGGGCAGAGGTTTCCTGTCCCCTCTGTGCACCCACAGGCTCGTGTAGGCAGGTGAAATGAATTCCTTCCTCTGCCATTCCCAAAGAATTCTCCACCCCAAAGTTAATTCTGAGTGCACTTTGAATCAAGGCTGCAGGTGGGTTGGATTAAAAAATTAAAGTTAAGCTCTGCAGAAGGGACATTTGCATGCAGCAGTGGTACAAGTGGGCAGATATATTTTAAAAATTAATTGTATCATAAATTAATAAGTTAATTAATGACCATGCTTAGCATTCTGCTTTCAACCCATGTAATGATGGTGCATTTTTCACAAGAAACTCATAAACACTTTGGATGTTTGAGGGGTTGTTATGAGGGACAAAGAGCTCAGGTTGGGGAACAAAATGTGGGGAAATCTCATAGGCCTCAAATCTGAATGTCCTCAAATCTTAAAGTAGTCAAATCTTAAAGTAGTCAAATCTGAAAGTCCTCAAACAACTCCTTTTTTTTTTTTTCCACAGGTAGAGACAAAAGGATTTGTTCTACAAATACATGATCGTGGTAAAATGATCTGTGCAGTTTAACAAGCCTGGCTGCAGACAAGGGCTTGTGCTGCATCCCTAAATCCCAGCTCTTCCCTGCCAGCTCCTTGCATTCCAGCATTCTCCAACAATTCCTCATGAAATTTTAATCCCCCCTTAGTGCAGGTGAATAATTGATGGCAGCCAGAGGCAGGTGGTCACCAGCCCATGGCCCTGCCAGGGAAGGGGTGTCAGAGCAGGACAGGCTCAGCTGGTGAAAATCAGCACTACTGAAACACTCCCGGGTTCTATCCCCACCCTGAGCAGGATCCTGTGCAGGGAAAAGCTCTGGAAATCCATGTTTTCCATGAGGTGATCTCACCAGGAGCCATTGGGGATCAGCAGGTGGGGTTTTGGAGGCACAGCTGAGCTCAGGTGGAGTTCCCCCATCAGGAAAGATTTCCCTTTTTGGGGGAATTGCCCTTGTTTGGCAACCAGTGAACAGGGGGAGCCAAACTGCATTTCATTCATCTCTGCCCTGAGCTCCTGATTCCAGCTCTTATCCAGGCAGGGATCAGCTGACACCTTCCCAGGAGTCATCTCTGACTGTACCAGTGGATTCCTGATTTTCCCCAGCCCAAACAAGCAGTGACTCAGAGTTTGTTTTGGGAGAAGCTCTTTGATCCATGTTCCTCCCAGGCTGGATTTTCATTTTGCCCTAAAAATCAATGCACAGAAAGGCAATCCATGGCCTCACACCACACAGTCCTATCAAAGGCCTCATGATTTGAAAAAGAAGAGAAAAAAAAAAAAGGAAAATAGGGATAACAGGGAATAGAAGAGCTTTTGCTGTTCACCCCATGGAGTAGCTGTTCCTAAGTCATTGCTCTCTCAATTCAGGTTCTCTGGGTACAAAGCAGAAGCCATCTGGATAAAGCTGAGCAAAAATTGGGATTCCTCCTCTGTGGCAAATCCCTGCCGTTCAACCCTTTATTTTCATTGAAACTGGGGTGGGAAGGGAATGTTTGTTACAGAACTGAAGCTCCAGAACTTTCCATGAGACATTTTTGAAGTGAACAGATTGGCACATTTTGAGCTGAAAGATTTCACTGCTTTTTTCTGAGCTGCTCTCAAATGTTCCCTCAGTTCTGGGCTAGATTTTCCCCTTTGTGGTGCAGTGTCACATCACAGCTGAAGGTTTGCCACCAGTTCTGGATGCATCCTGCAAAAAGTCCCAGAAATGACTGAAAAAGGAAATATTCTGTGGTTCCTCGTTCACAGAAGTAACTTTGAAAGGAGCAAAGTTGAAATTTTCCTCTTTTTAATGGGAAGTTGCATGTTCAGGACACCAACAGACACTGAGCTCTTCCCTGTCACTGCTGCTCGAGTTAGATGATGTTTCATGGAATTGTTCAGGTTGGAAAACCCTCCAAAATCATTGAGTCCAACTTTCAACCCAGCAGTGCTAAGGCCACCTCTGATCATGTCCCCAGGTGCCACATCCACAAGTTTTTTAATCCCTCCAGGGATGGAGATCCACCACTGTCCTGGAGAGCTGTGCCAGGGCTGGACAATGCTTTCCATGAAGAAATTTTCCTGATATCCAACTTGATCTTCCCTTGGCACAACCTGAGGGCATTTCCTCTTGTCCTGTCCCTTTTACTTAGCACTTGACCAGAGAGTACTCCAAGAAATCCCAACTGATCCCAAAAGCCAGGTCCCTGTTCTGCAGTTGGAAGGGATTTACAACTTCTATGAGAAGCAACCAAGGTGCAAAGGAGTTAAGCCCAGCTCTGTAGAACACGCTCGGAGCAGAGCTTAAGCTGAGCCCAGGTGACTTTCCCAAGGTCAGAACAGGAGCCAGAACTGAGGGATCCCCTTGTGCCTTTCTTTAATCAAAGCCATTAAATTTAAGTGTGAATTCTACCACCCCTTTAATCCTTCTTCACAATAAGAAGCTCTATTAAATCTTTGATGTGCCTGTTTTAATTATAACCTAGCAAAGCTGGGATCAATTCCGGGTGGTAAACACAGAGCGTGGATTCTGCAGCAGGATGAGATCATGCCTCTTAAAATGCAAATGGGGGCTGAGGCATTAAACCTCTAATAAAGCTCAATTAATCTTTCCCCCTTAAAACACACACAAAATATTTAATCTCGGTCTAAACTCAGGGGCTGTTTGAATCAGAGCCAGAGAAGGCAGCTTTGGTCATAGGGAGCTGGGATATTTTATCCATAAACTCCCACAAATTTAGGGAGGTGGATGTGTGGGGAGGGGCTTGGGGAGCAGATCCATTAAAGTTCAGAATGAAAGTGATGATTTGAGGGGGATTATATCTATTAAAATACCCCATTATCTCGTGGAGCTTTTAAAATCCCCTACCTGGAGAGGCATCCCCAGGGAGATGAGAGGTACCTGAGTGAGGACAAAACAGCCATCCCTGTCTGGGGCTGGGAGTGGGAAATCCCTGGATTTAAGTGATTTACAGCTCCTTTCTGCCTGCCAGGGCTGAGAGGGAGCAGAGCTGTAAATCAGAGGGGGTGAGTTACAGCAGAGATGCTCTTGTGGTCTCAAGGTGCAGGAAGAGCAAAGGATGCTCCGTGTCCTGTGCGTTTCCCACCCCCCCAGGGCAGCAGCAGAACTCGAGGTGGTTTCTAAACATCCCAAGTTGGATATTGCAACCCCTCTCCTCCTCCTGGAGCACCAGTTTGTTCCGAGACAACACCTCCACCGTGTTCCTCCTGCAGAGGGGGGATAAAAACCCCCAGCAATTATTGTGTTCACACTGAGCTCGGGTTTGTTTCTTCCCCAGGGCTGGGAGGACGTGCAGGAATTGTGGATTCCATTGTGGAGTTTGTGTTTGCTGCTCCTGAGCAGTGCAGAAGGAAGAATAGAAAGGCCAGTGCTGGGAGTGTAAATAAACAGGCATTTGGGGATAATAAAGATACTTCATTTGATGAAAGGGAAATGTTCCACGCCGGCTGCGTATTTTTAAAGGAATATTTATGTCAGGAAACAAAGATACTTCTAAACAAAAAGTCACTCGGAATACAAACACAAATGTTCTGTTTTGGCAAAGTGGGAACAGGATCCTGATGCATTATTGAAGCAGCCTGGGTATTTCTGCTCCCTGCCTGAAATATGAATACACGAAATGCAGCACGCTCATGTGGAAAGTTCTGCTGTAAAAAACTGCCTGGGTTTGGCTGGAAAAATGTTCAATTGGAAGATTACAGAGCGAGTCCACGTGAACAAAGTGAGTGTGGAGGGGGATTAAATCCACCCCGAGGTCTGGGCACTGCTCAGGTGCCTGTGTTGACACTGGATGCTGTGCAGGGGAGAGATATGGGTTTATTATCAGCGTTACTCAGCTCTGATAACAGGCTCAGCCCTGCAGGGAATATCAATGAAGCTGCACAGCTGGGCAAATAATGACAATATTTGTCTTTGTGTCGTTTTTGATGAGAAACCTTGGCCAGAAGCCCAATGAAATTATGTTGTAATGAATTACTGGATAATTCAACAAATGAAGTCAGAACAGGCAGAAAACAGACAGAGGACGAGGCTGCAGCACCTCCCAGGCTGCTGGGAGGGTGGGACAGGCCTTGGTGACTCCCAGCATCTCCAGGGCCTTTAACGGGAGTGCTGAACTGGAATCCTGGAATATCAGAGGTTAAATTCATGGAATGGGGCAGGCTGGAAGGGCCACAGAGGGTCACTGGTGCCACTCCCTGCTCCAGCAGGGCCATCCTAGAGCACAGGGCACAGCACTGTGTCCATGTGGCTCTGGAATATCCCAGCCCCTCTCTGGGAACCATCCATACACCAGGAATAGTCGTTCTTTTCCTCAAAAACACTTCCTTCTTCCTTGGTTTTGGCTGAAAAGCCCAAATTGCCTGAAATAGCCCAGAAAGGCACGAGATTGGTGCAGAGCATTTTCCACAGATTCCAAAGGCAGCTGATGATCTGTGCCAGCAGGATCACCTGGGGGAAGGCTGGGAGGTGCAACGGGAGCTCCCATGAGGGCCAGAGATGAAAACAGACTTGTGTCACCTCCAGGCTGTGGTTTCTCTCCACGCAAGCCGGAACAGATTGATTTCCAGGTCTCCTCCTGCAGAACTTAATCAATTTGGAGTGCATTTAGGTGGCCATATGGATGATCATGTGGCTGGCACTGCTCCCTCACCTCGGATGGTGACAGGAATTTCAATCACAGCCACCAGTGGCTCCCAGCTTGGAACACAAAAGCTTTCCATGCATTTGGAGCAGTAATTCCTCCTGTCTGGCACCCGGGCTGTGCTTCCAGAGGGTGCCCCAGAACCTTTGTGTCCCCTTGGGTTGCTCTGAAATCCTCTAGAGTGAAATGCTCCACCTTTACTCAGGAGGAAATTCCTCAGGTGGGGCTCCAAAAAGGGTGGTTTGAGTCTAGAAGGGAGGCTGCTTGGAGGGTGAAGATGTGTTCCAACTCCCAAGTGATTCCTACTTGGAGAAACAACAGGGAATGGAGAAAACAGGGATGGTGTCACTTCCATAAATTCAGGATTCAGTCCTGGCTGAGGAGCCTTTGGCTGCCCTGGGCACTGCAGGATCTGGCAGGTCCTGTGAGAGACCTGAGGCCTCTGGGAGCCACAGCTCCAGGGTTTGCTGGAATTGTCACTTTGGAGAAACTCCTGCTTTCTTAGGAACCTGAATGGTGTCCCCAGGACCAGCCTCCACCAGAGCTGATTCCTCCCAGGTTGAGGAATTCCATCCCTGGGGATGCTGGTGGAGAAAAAAATATAGTTTATGGAAAGCTACACAATTCACAGCACAGGCAGCAGGGAAAAAAAGACGTTTGGAAATGAAATCTCAGATTTTCCCAGCCCTTTGGGAGCTGGGAGCAAGGAGATGGAATTTCCTCCCATCCAGGAGGGGCTCCCAAGCCCCCTGGAAGCACCTGGGGAAGGCATGGCTCTGTCTGGAATTCCAGTGACCTCAGTCAACCCTGCAGCTTTCCAAAGCCTTTGGGATTTTTTCCTGATGAACTGAAGGCTCTTTGTAGCTCTGCCCTGGCAAAAATGGCTGCAAAATGAGATAATCAGAGGCTGAAGGAGTAGTTGTGCTTATTGATTTTTTTTTTTTTTTAACTAGTGGCTCTTTTTCCAAAAATATGAGGAAAATATGGATTTTTTTTTTTAAATGGCCATTAAATTTCTTGGGTTTTTTTTCCTTTTCATTATTATTTGCTATCCTACTAGCATTTTCTGTTTACTTATAACTAAATTTTCATTAAATGTAAAACCTTCAGTGATTATTTCGGTGTCTTCATACAATTGTCAATGAAGATGTTCACAGACACTTTGAAAGAAGTGAAAAAACACCCTCATTTTAAAAGATGCCAAATAGGAAAAGCTCAGAACTATTTGTTCCATTATTTGCTGTCTCTCTCTAGGGTAAAAAAAAAGTCCTAAAACAAAACAAAACAAAAAAACCCACAAACAAAACAAAAACAACCCCCCACCACTTAAAATAACAACAGAAAAAATCAACTTGTGAGTAATGCTGAAATCAGCAAATGGAGTTTAAAAACCATCTTGGAATTTCCCACATTTATTCATGTATTGCTGCAATGGAGAGGGAGATGGGAATGAGGGAGAAATCCATGATGGAGCTCCAAGTGGAGCACTGGTGTGGGGAGCAGCTGGGCACAAATTCCTGCTGCAGAACAGAAATGGGAAACTGAGAATTTCGGGGCAAAACGGGAGGCTGCAGCAGGGAAAAGGGAAATCCCAGGATAACACCACCCTGCCCTGATCTCACGTGTCCCTGGTGGAGATGGAGCTTTTCCCTCCTCCCCATCCCACAGGAGCACCACAGCTCCACCAGTTCCCCTCTGTCTCTCTCTCTCTCCTCCAAAATTGGCTTTTTTCCAGTGTTTCCCTGAATCCTGGATGGATTTGGGCATTTCCTGCTGTCACACCTCCACTGCTCCCCACAAATGCAAGAGGGCAAGCCTGGTTCTGTCCCAGCCCTTGGAACCCCGGAGAGGGACCAGCCTGGTCCCTGTGGTTTGCAGTTTGGGATGGATCCAGGCACAATTTCCTTCCAGGACCTCTGGAGCACTCCATGGATCCCAGGGCTGAGCAATCAATTCCAGCTCTGGCTGGAATGGCCATGGCTGACACCATCAATGAGAAATATTCCAGCTTTTGCCACAGAATTGCACTTTGTGATGTCATTCTCAGCTCTTCCCAGCCCTTTGGGCTGAAAACTGAAAATGAGACAGAGCTGCTCCGTGTCAGCTCCAGGAAATGGAGACAGGAATGAAATGGGAAAGCAAAGCTCCTCTGCCTGTCTGGGGAGGGGCTTTCACTCCCTCCCCGTTCCCTCTCCTGCACTGTTAATTAAAACATGAACCCTGCTCCAGACCTGAGAATGCCATCCCACACTCGAGGAAGGGAGAGCGGATTCATTCCGGGAGCAGCTGAGGGTGTTGATGGATTCTGTGCCAGCCTCGGACGCGTCCCTGCCCTGTCCCCTCCCCAGCAGCCAGGGCAGGATGGCTGGGACACCCCGGGGTCAGGGGCTCTGTGTGGGGCTGCTCCCTCATGGCAGGTGGGACATGGGGCACAAGAGGGGCTGCGCTGCTCCTTTCCACCACCTGAGCAGAGGAGTGGGAGCTGCAATCCCCTGGAGAGCTGAGAAATCCCAGGAAAGCTCTGGGCACCAACCTTGCCACTGCTGTGGGGCTGCACCAGAGTCCCAAACCAGCAGCAGCCAGGCCTGGATGTGGGGAGCCCATCGGCCTTCAGAAACTGTGCTGGGCTTGGACTCTGCTCCCAGAATCTGGGTTGGATTGTGGCTGTTTGGGAATTTCAGCCTCTGCTCCCAGAATGACTGGGCTGGATTGTGGCTGTTTGGGAATTTCAGCCTCTGCTCCCAGAATCTGGGTTGGATTGTGGCTGTTTGGGAATTTCAGCCTCTGCTCCCAGAATGACTGGGCTGGATTGTGGCTGTTTGGGAAATTTCAGTGTCTGCTCCCAGAATGGTTGGAGTAGCTTGTGACTGGGAATTTCAGTCCTCCTATCAGGCATGAGCCAAATTACGAGAGCCTGGTGCAAAGAGCCCTGAGTCAGCCTCAGCATCTCCAGGGTCTCATTCCCTGTCAGCTCCAGCCTCTCCAGGCAGAACTGTGACAAACCAGACACGGGCACTGGGCTGGAGTCCTTGCAGTGACATTCATTAACAATATCATGGTGACAGATCTTGGAGAGTCCCAAAGTGCTGGCAAACATCTTCCTCCCCAGTTCAGAGCTGCACTCCCACCCCGAGGACTAACCCAAGGTTGTGCATCATGAAATTGAGAGAGAGCAAACCAAAAGCACTCCTCAAGTCTGCCAGACCAATTCCTTCTCATCGAGACCATCTGCAGCAGCCGTGCCAAAAGAGATTGTTTGGAATGGCCTGGATGTGTCCAAGGCTGAAGTGCTGAGTGCCCTGGGCCACGTTTCCCTGCTGCCCCGAGGGCTCTGTCAGCAGTGCTGTAATCACAGCCTGGATAATGGCTCACAGCTCCCTGAAGTCCCCTGTGCTCCCCGTTTGTTTATTGTGAGTGTGAGCAGAGACCAGGCAGCCACTCCTCGGGTCTGGGGGATCTCTGCTGGTTTCCCCAGTGTGCAATTTCCCTGCCTGGCACCCCCCCATCCTGGGGTTTTTCCTTGGAGCACAGATATTCACACATTGGGAATGTGCCAGGCTGCTCTGCAAACTCCATTCCCGTGGGAGTGAATCCAAAGGCTCCTGTGTGGAGCCACCAACAATCCCAGGTGATTGGGACACTACTTTCTTATTCCAGGAGCACAGCTCTTGGGAATTATTACACTTGTGGAACCCCGAGCATGTGATGCATTCACATTCCCTGTGGTTTATCCTGGAGTTGTCCCTTAGATTCCAGGTGCAGAGGTTTCCACTGGCCTGTGGTTCCATCTGGGAGCACTGGAACTTCCCAGTCCATGAACGTTGCCTCAGAGCTCACCTGGCTCTGGCTGATCCCAGCTCTGCCCTCAGTTCTGAGGCACAGGATGAGCCAGAGTGGAGCAAACACCCAAAGAGGCTCTGTCAGCTCATGGGGGGAGAGAAAACCCATCAATCCAAGCAATGAACCCCATTGATGGCCTTGTCATTTCTAGGATGGGGGAAATGGCTTCCCAGTGCCAGAGGGCAGGGCTGGATGGGATTTTGGGCAGGAATTGTTCCCTGGGAGGGGGGGGAGGGGCTGGGATGGAATTGCCAGATTTGCTGTGGCTGCCCCTGGATCCCTGGCAGTGCCCAAGGCCAGGCTGGAGCAGCCTGGGACAGTGGGAGGTGACCCTGCCATGGCAGGGGTGGCACTGGAGGGGATTTAAGGTCCCTCCCAACCCAAACCATTCCAGGATTCCATGATTTCATGACTCCTCTGGAGCCTTTTAAAGCCCAGTGACAGCATTTGCTCCACATGGGACCAAAAGCCAGGCCAGCCCTGCAAATCTGTTCTCAGATTTGCTGCAGCACTGGAAAAGAACAACAAAAGCAAAAAAGGCAAAACAAAAACAAAACTGCAAAAGAACCCATGAGTCACCAAAAAAATAAAAATCCCCAAACAAACAAGGGAAGCTTTAATTTTTATAGCAGCATGTTTAATTAGTTTCATTTATCTGGGAATTTCGTTTGTTTGTTTTAGGCATAATAAACACTGCGGGCTGTCATTAATTCAAGATTTACAGCCTGTCCCCAGTGGTACTGGGGTGGGCTCACTGCTGTACTGCCCTCTGGGTTTCCTCCTGGAGAGCCAAACCTGGCTAATTCCTGAAAACTCAGCATGGAGACAGTGAAACCTTTCATCTCTGCAGTCCTTCTCTGGATAGTGAGAAGAAAAATCAAATTAAAAGTGCCAGGAGAGACAGGATGTGCCTGTGAGCCCCTGTGGGAGCACAGGGATGCCAGGCTGGGGTTGGGATTCAGCCCTTTTTTCAGAGAAGGGCTTTGCAGCCCTGCCCTGGCTGGGCATTATCTGAGTCATTATCTGGCCTCACTCTCAGTCCCTGTTTGCTTCAAGGAGCTGCTGATCCGACCTGATGGGATCCAACAGCTCCATTACAAAGGATAAAGGATTGTCTTTAGCAGGAGAGCGAGACAGGATGAGACAGAACCGAGAGTCTTTAGCCAGAACCCTGAATTAACCTTCCCAGAAGGGAATCCATGTGGACTGTGGCATTTATTTATAAACCTCCTCCTCCCTCCAGGCTTTCTCTGCTCACAAGGAGAAGCAAAACCATGAAGAAAGGCAGGATTTTGAGGATATCTTGGCTGAGGGGATCTGCATGGCTGTGCCAGAGAGCCCAAATGATGAGAGTTAATGAAACCCTGAAGCAGAAATCAGCAAATACAACTCCTGTCCCACGAAACAAAGAAGAAATCTCATCAACATCTGTAGAAGGTGCCCCTGCTGAGCTCCAAGCAGCCCGAACTCTCTTCTCAGGACTTTTGCAAATAGAGGGATTATTTCCCTTTTATTGCATTAGAAGGGGGGTGGAAGGGTGAGCAATTGAGAAACTTCATTATGCACTGGGAGAGGAAATGATTCCAAGAAAAATGTATTTCTCCATATGGGAAAAGCAGTGCTATTTGAGACTCACACTGTGTTCTCCCCCTGCCACTTGCAAAGGCTTTTCATTCCACTTGTACTTCATGTTTCAAGTGGATTATTTCCTTCCATTGATAAGGGGATAATTCAGTTAGGCCTTGCAGATAGTTATTTCTTTGCTCAGAAGGATATTTTGCATGCAAGGATCAATTTTTGTTCTCTCATTCTTTTTTTAAACACCACCTAGAGCCTGTGGAAATGAGATATATTAGCAAGGGCTGAGTGGCTGATCACAGCGAGAGCGAGGGGCAAATTAAACCGTGCTGGGAGGAAAGCAGTGCTTTGCCCAGCCACGAGGATTTGGGGAAGTCAGTGTGCAATAAAGTCGTGTTCTGCCACCTCAGGCAGCTCCTCTGGGTCCCTCCATCCTCTCTGCTGCTTTGCAACCAAGGAAACAGTGAAGGAGAGGCAGCCCAAAAATCCCCTGCACTTCCTTTCTCCCGGGATTTTGGCTGCTGGATTGGCTGCCCTGGGCCTTGTGGCAGCAGGAGATGCCTCAAGTCGGCGGGGGGGGGACAAATATATTCACCAGAAACTGGGGCCAAAAATACTCCTGTCACTCTGTGACTGCCTCGTGGGAGCTGCCAAAGGAGCAGAGCCCGGTTCTTTGCTTTGGATCCCTGGGAATGTGGAGGGAAGTGCTGGCATCAGGTGGCACCTGACCAGCAGCCAGAGGGTGCCAGGTGTGGGTCTGGCCCCCTTGGTCTGCACGGGGGGGTGAGGCCCCAGGGCAGGGCTGGCTCCTGGACCAGTTCAGGATCACATTTTCCCAGGCACAGCTTGGGTACAGGCCCAGCTTTGGAGCCAGTTTAAGCCCCTGGCATCTCCAGTCAAGGCCGGAGCACGGTCTGGCCCCTCAGGGTGATGGCCACAGGCAGTGGCAGTTCCCAGGGCACATCTGGAGCCCTGGGCAGGTTTATCTAAGAGATGAAGCTCAGATTTGGCAACGTGGCTGGCAAAGTGTTACCCTGGCCACTGTCCCCAGAGCCTGAGCCCCTCCAGCTGCTCCAAACGCTCCATGGATGGTTCAGAGGGAAAATCCCAGAGGAATCAGCCAGGCCTGGTCCCAGCAGGCTGCTCAGGGCCTCATCTGACAGAACCAGCAGCGGTTTGTCCTTGACTCGGGCCAGGTTTCATGTGAGAAGCAAGTTAATGGAAACTGCCGTTCACTGGGTATTATAAGAATTGATATTATATTATTAATTATATTATTAATTAAATATTATAATGCTGTTCATACAAAGGTAATGAGATGTGTTGTAGAGTGGTTGGTGTTGTTACAATGGCCTAGTTGGGAAGTTGATTTACACGAGGATGGTTTTGTGTGTTGTGGTGTGGGTTTGAGGAGTTTACATTGCACAGACTGTCACTGCTGGCCAGACCTCTGAGACATGACCTTGAAAAGAGCAGAACTTCACCCAGTGATGACCCTGAGGACCACAGTGATGACACAGGGTGAGACTGTGCAAAATCAAAATGAATATGCACCAAGCTGATGCAAAAACAGGGGTATAAAATGGCAGAGCCGCCATTTTGTGTTGGAGCCTCTGGTGTTTGACCACGCTCTGAGTGCTGCCCCTTTTGCTTTGTGAATTTCACCTCTCTGTGGTTCAGTGCAGCCCAAGGGATGCGGTGGCAGCGCTGAGGAGACGGGAGGGGTGGCCCTGTGACACCAGGCACGTGTGGCACTGCCACCATCCAACTGCCCAGCCTTTCCTGGAGTGCCAGCCAGGCCTGCCAGCTTGTTCAGCCTCGTGGCTCTGTCCGTTGGCATTTTTGGGAGAGCGGAGCTCGTCAGTGGCTCCTTCCTTGGGAGGAGCAGCCAGGCTGGAGCTGCACAGAGAGCCCGGGGCTGTTCATTTGCAGAGACCCCGTTAAAAGCGTGTCAGAACCACTCCAGTGGTCACTGATTGGGTCACCCACCCGCTGTGGCACCAAGGGAAAGGAAGATTGTCATTCACACCTCGCAGTTTAAATGCTCCATGTCCTTTTAGCAACCCCCAGCTCTGCGTTTTCCCGTGAACGGCTGTTGGAGCATTGAGTTTTGAGCCTGTTTTGGAGAAGGCTTCAATTAAACACCTCGAAGGACAATCTCTCGTTAGTATGAGACTGCTGCTGTCATTCTCTTCAGCCCTTCCTGGCTACTCCTCTCTCCATTTCGGTGAATTACAGGAGGTTTTCTGAGCTGCATTCAAATGATGCTGGGTTCAGAGCAGCGCTCGGCGCTGGGAGGGAAGAGCTGTGGCCTGGAATGTAAATGTGGGATGGCAGCACCACAGGAGGCACTCAGTGTGCTCTGCCCAACCTGGGATTGCATCCTGGCTCTTCTCCCTGCCCTCCAACTGCTTCCTGCAGGTCACTCAGGACATGGGAGCTGTCCCCAATCTCTGGGACACAACTGAGGATTTGTCCTCACTCCCTGAACTCTTAAAAACATTCCTGGCTCTGTGTGAGAGGTGCTCAGCCCTTCCCACCTGTGGCAGCAAATGCGTGGCAGAAGAGGTGGCCCCAGCTGTGCCACCAGGAAAAGCCAGTCCCCAGTAAAGCCTTTTAAACTGGCAAGTCTGGGCCATTTTCAGGGAGTTCCCAGTCCCTTCACTGGGTGTTTCATGGAATCCTGGAATGGTTTGTGTTGGAAGGGACTGTAAAACCCATCCAGTTCCTGGGTGGGGACATCTTCCATTGGCCCAAGTTATCCAGAGTGGTCTGGAACAGATTTAATCCCATTGTGAGCACCTAAACCAAACACTGGGAGAGATCCTTTGTAGTGAGTGTTTCATGTTTAAGGAGGGGCAAAATGAGCAGAACTCCTGTTACAAATCCAAAAATTATTCTCTCCTACCACCCAAGAGAGGCTGGGTGGATTTGCACAGTTCTCAGGGTTTGGGGGAAGCTCCTGTGTCCCTAAATCTCCCTCCACCATGAGAATTAACAATGCAGAGGCATCACTCAGGATCCTGCTCTCCCCTCCTCACCTCCCTCTCCCTGTGGGTGAATTTTTTGGCATTTCAGAGGGGCCCAAAGCCCCACCTGAGCTCAGGCAGGTTCCAAGTGTGTTCCCCAGAGCAGCATTCATTAGTCTGTTTGACATAAACACTGTTTTCAGGTTAATGTGTTTAACTTAATGAGGCATTTATTTGCAGTAAGAACTCTTTAAGAAGCTCTGTTTTCTTCCACTGAGCTGAGCTGACGAGGGGATTAATAACAGGCTTGAACAAGCAGGCTAAGAAAATAAATCTACCAAAGTCCTCTGTGCAGGTTGTGGAGGATGCTTGGATTGATCCCAGTAAAGGCAATCCTTGCTGACAGGATGGAGGGAAATAAAGCACATTTTCCTTGCCTGTGCATCTCCCTTGTTCCTGTCAGGGGCTCTCAGCTCTCCAGTGCTTCTCTCCTGACCTCAGATGTCTGACCCCAGCCCAGCCTGCAGCAGGACAAGGTTTCTCAGGATCCAGAGGGATTCCAGGATATCCTGAATGGAGCCAGGCCTGACTGACAACAGAGAGATTTTTTCCCAGCCCTTCCCCAAGTGAAGGAGTTGGGATATTCCCAATGTACAGGGAGAGACCCCTGAATTCCTTCCAATCACAGGGCTGCTCCCTGGCCAGATGCACCACAGATATTCCAGACCCACCTGGGCCAGTCCTGTGCTCTGGGACGGGCCTGCTGGAGCAGGGAGCACCCACCCAGTCTGATCCCTTCCATGATTCCATCGTTCTGCTTCCCATTATGTCATTGCCCAAATAACGAAATTAACTCCTTGAGCCTGGAAGGTTTTCCCTTTTCCTTGAATGTATAAACAGGGAGCTGAGAAACAAACACAGATAAAGTTCATGGACGGAACTGCCCCACCAGGACAGTGGTCTTTTTGCTTGTGTCTTTTAAGAAATCCAGATGTTTGCAGGAGTTCAGACAAGATTAGTTAAAAAGGGACCAAAACTTGGAAGACATCACAGAGGCCTGGCCTCAAACCGAGGGTTTTTGTGGCTCGTGCTGAGAGGGGGAGGGAAGGTGTAGCCAAACTGTCCCTTAGAACATCTCATGGTGCTGTTTTCTCCTGTTTCTAGTTCATTGCCCAGCTCAGTGTGTAAATTTTCTTCCTTAAAATGTCAGGTTATGTGAAGAGGAATGAGCACAGTGAGGCTGCTTGAGTCTGCACTGGACATCCAAAGGTTTCCACAGGGGAATATCATCAATATTAACCCAGGGAATGACAGAGACACAGGAACTCGTTGTCCTCAATTGACTAGCAGATAATTTGCCAAACACAAAAATCATTGGAGTTAATCTGCCATGGAAAAATGCCATCTTTTCTTCCTTACTGAGGCAGAGATCCCTCCATTATTTGGGAATGGTCACCATGAGGGGTCACAGGGCAGAGCCTCCCACTGCAGGACTCAGCTGAGCCCCAAGTGACAGTGGAACAGCTGCAGCAAGAGAAATGCCCTGTCCCTAGAGGTGCCACCAGCTTGTTTGGTGACATCCTGGGGGGAAAGGCTGAGAGAGCTGGGATTGTTTACCTGGAGAAGACAAGCTTTGGGATGACCTCATTGTGGCCTTCCAGGCCCTAAAGGGGCTCCAGGGGGGCTGGAGGGGGACTGGGGACAAGGCCTGGAGGGACAGGAGCCAGGGAATGGCTTCCCCGTGCCAGAGGGCAGGGCTGGATGGGATTTTGGGCAGGAATTGTTCCCTGGGAGGGTGGGGAGGGGCTGGGATGGAATTGCCAGATTTGCTGTGGCTGCCCCTGGATCCCTGGCAGTGCCCAAGGCCAGGCTGGAGCAGCCTGGGACAGTGGGAGGTGTCCCTGCCATGGCAGGGGTGGCAATGGATGGGATTTAAGGTCCCTCCCAACCCAAACCATTCCAGGATTCTGTGATTTAGAAATGGGGCTGTGGAGGGGCCAGAGGGTCCAGGGGTGAGCCCTGTGGGCTGTGCTGCCTACAGGAGACTTTGGTGTGAGAGGCTGGAGACAAAAGGACTGAAAAAGCCCTTAGGGAAGATTTGCTGGTATTTCAGCAGGTATAAAACACCTACATGAGAAACTTCCTTTGTTTTCTTGTTTTTAAATTCCCCTCCTCATGCCAGGAGACCAGAGCTCACCTTTGCCACCAACCTTGTGTTCACCTCTCACCTGGGCTCGGACCCGGAAGGCTCGGCCTGACCTCTCTTCCCTCTCCCCAGATTTACAGGCTCCAGGCTTTCCTCTAAAATACAGTGAAATATCAGAACCCCCTGTTTGGCCTTGGCTTCTGGCTCTCACCCTTTCCCTGACCTACCTGAATCCAAGTTATTTTCCACCTCAGAGTGCAGCTTTCAGCAAAGCTGCTCCCTGAGACCTCTCTCTTCATTACCTGCCTGTTGCTAATTAGATTTCTGCAGGTTTCTTTCTGCTCAGCAACCCTTAAACATCAACTTCCACATCCTTTGGTCCCTCCTGGGAACCTGTTGGCCACCAGGATTCAATCTGGTGTGTTTGGAAACATTTCAAACTCTGCAGCATGGCCAGGAGTCCATCTGTCAAATGAACATCTGTGGCTCACAATTCCAGCTCGTTTGTCCACAGAATGCAGGAAATTTAAATTGTGCTTCTGCTTTTTCAGAGCAAGGACAGGATAAAGTCCTCCCTGATCACCCAAAATACAGCTGGATTTGTCACCTATCAGGGATGGATCAATACAGGACTCCCTGAGTGCTGGGTTGGACAGTTTGTGGATTGATGGGATTTGCATTAGAGAGACATAAAGCACTTTAGGGAGGAGGAGTGGAAATTCTGCCACCAAAAAATAATGAAATATGCTCGAGAAACCTTTTAGTCTTTCTTGGATGCTTTCCAGCTGAGAATCCCAGTGTTTTTTATGGAACAAGGCTCTGACAGAGCTGCAGCAATCAATGGGAGTGGAGCTGCTGCTCAGAGCCCAGGGGGGCTTTGGTACCACAACAGCCACAAGATTGGGGAAATTCCTGATGTTTAACATAGATCAGGCCAAGAGACTGGGGGCATTCCTTAGTTTTAACAGTGAACACATCACAGGATTGAGGGAATTCCTGAAATTTAACACAGAACAGACCAGGGATTGGGGGAGTTCCTCAAATTTAACACAGAACAGGCTGTAGGATTGGGGAAATTTCTGAAATTTAGGCCACAGGAGGAGGGCATTTCTGAAATTTAACACAGACAGACCACGGGACTGGGGGAATTCTTGAGATTTAACTCAGATCAGGCCACAGGATTGGGGACACATCCTCGATTTACCACAGGAGAGAGCCCATGTCCTCGTGTGACCCTGGCTCAAGCTCCTGGTGCAGGACTTTGCTCACCCAAAGCAGCCCCTGGGGAGGTCAGAAGGGGCCTTGCTGTGGCCCTGCTCAGCCCCCAAAGGTTTGTTCCCCCAGAGAAAAGCAGGTGGAAACATCCTGCAGAGTTACAAGTGCTCTGTGATCCCCACAAATGAGAGGGAGCTCAGATTTGGGATTCTTACAGCAACCCCAATGCTTCAAAATATCCGACTGAGAGATCAAAACCCCTCCCTGTGCTTGTTGTTTATAGCAAATGGGGCTGTGCCTGTATAAATCAGCACAATGCACATTTGGGCAATTTTCCCCGGGATTGTGGGAAGGAAAGCATTAATTCAGCAATGGATATTAATGCTGGAAAAGAAGCAGCTCCTATTTGCTGCCTCAGTTGCAGACAAAATGCAATTCCTTGCAATGATATTATTCTGGATTACATGCTGAAGCACATTAACATATCCCCCAGTGTTTTGTGATCTCATAATGAAACTTCTATTACCAATCAGCCGTGAAAGAGACAGGAAGATGGGGGGAAAACCCTCACAGAGACTCCAGGCTGAGACAGCACCAGCAGAGTCTGAACTGCCAGGCCTCACTGGCAGCTCTTGGTGGGGTCACCACAGGACACACAGGTGGGACAGGGAAAATTCCCCCCCTCCCCTCAGGAGCCTCTTGCTCAGTGGGTGTTGAGAAGGCCTTGCCTCTGCCTCCCTCTCTGCAGCCTCTGGGAGGTCTCTGGCTGCAGGGATTGGTGATCATCCCCCTGCATCGGGACATTTCCACTCCTGTGGGAGAACAGGGAAATGCGATCGGAAAATCTCGCGTTGTACGGGCAGATAAAGACCCCTCCCCTATAATCAATCAATGTAGTTAAACTTTCCCAAGTGCCTAGAAAGGCAAACGGACGGAAGTGACATCCCTAACCTAAGCTATATTACCCCCATACCACCCCTCAATAAACGCCATTTGCCATCCACCTCACTGGTGTAAGCGTGTCTTTGGCCCGAGTGGCCCGAGTGAGGTCGGGCTGCCGTGCTGGCTCTCGGAACCAGGTCGTCACGCCTTTACTAAAAGGCAACACACTCCCCCAGGTCCATCTGCAACTGGGAGCAGCTCCTGCCCTGCTGGATGAACCCCCCGTGCAGAGAATGGGGCACTTGCACAGACAGGGGGGATTGCACTGGGTTGGGACTGAGCTTCGGGTGCCAAAGCTGGGCACTGCTCTGCAGCTGCTTCTGGTGGAGCTCAAGAGTTTGGGGACGAGCTGTTGTGACATAAAAGACAGCTGTACCTGGCAGGGAAAGAAGCTCAGTTGAGGCAGAGCTGTTTTCCTTGAAATGTGCTCTGATGCCTCGAATTCAACCCATTTCAGCTGGGTTTAATAAGAATGTTACTGCGGGTTAAACAAATACCAAAGGATCACTGCAGACAAGAATGAACTGCATTGTTAGAACTGTTCTGGAGAAGATAATTACCTATTACATTGTAAACCTCACACTTTTTTATTTTAATAATCATTGTTTAAATACATTTACTGCCTTATTAAAAATTAACCTTTGAGAAGCATAATTTACTATAGAACTCTTGCATGTTTGGAAACCCAGAAGGTGGGGAAATCTGCAAGTTAATGAGTCTAATTCTTCCCAGGTCTTGGCCACAGCCTCTCTCCTTGATCTGGGTAATTCAACTTTCTCTTTTGGAATGAGCAGCACCAGCAGCTCTGAGCAGAGGCTGTGATTCTGTTCTGACCCTTCCCAAAACTAGATTGGGACTTCCCAATGCTAAGGACAGCCCTGATCAGCAGGAACAGTGACAGAAGGGGGTTGGGGACAGCTCCACACCCCTGATCAGCAGGAACATGGACAGGAAGGGGTTTGGGGACAGCTCCACACCCCTGATCAGCAGGAACAGGGACACAATGGGGTTGGGGACAGCTCCACACCCCTGGTCAGCAGGAACAGGGGCACAATGGGGTTGGGGACAGCTCCACACCCCTGGTCAGCAGGAACAGGGGCACAATGGGGTTGGGGACAGCTCCACACCCCTGGTCAGCAGGAACAGGGGCACAATGGGGTTGGGGACAGCTCCACACCACGTGTTCTGCACCTCGAGGCAGGAGCAGAGAAGGGCTCCAGCCCATGAGGAATTTCAGCACTAAAGAATCCTTGGGCAGTCACGGGAGGGGTCAGAGGGATCTCTGAGGTGCCCATTTTCCTCTCTAGAATTTGGAACATCCAATGGTAACTTTGTGCCAAGATGTGCCCCAGACAGGGGGAATCCACTGACTCCCTTCTACTTGTGCCCCCTACAGTGAGTACAATCCTCTGGAACAAGCCCAGGATTTCATATCCTGATCCACCCCGAGATATCCATGACTGTGGAAAGAGACAATCCTCTGCTCTTAAGGGAAGGACTCCTTCCAAGGACTTGTCTTAATTCCCTCAATTTGCATTTCCTGAAACCCAGTGTGGCTGACACAGCAATTCCCTCCCTGGAGCACTGCATCCCCCTCTCCAAAGCCCTGGGAGTTGACAAAACCTCTCCAGCTCCATGGGAAGGTGGGACCCTTGGATTTCCTCAGCAGGATTCGTGTTCAGCACGGGGTAAATGTGCCAGCAATCCCTGAACTCTGAACATTCCGGCTTGGAGGAGGCTGTCTCGTGCCATGCAAATGCCAAGTGGTTTTTAATGAAACCCAAGTTTGCCTCAAAACTGCAATTATATTATCAGCACTTAATTATCACCTGTCAAACCGCGCTCATGCTGCCGTGGGGGTTGGTTCTCCCGGAGTTCTGTAGAGCTGAATTCCTCGGGGCGGGGTGAGGAGCCCTTTTCGTGGGGAGATGTTGGTGTTTGAAGCGCTCTGGCGGCTCCTGGGATGGCAGCGAGCTCTGATTTCCTGGGAGGCGACAGGCTCAGTGTCCCTGAAGTGTCTCGTCTGGAGATCAGACAGCACAGCGCTGAATGGATGCTCGTGGCTGTTTACACTGTGCTCTCACGTCGCTCACACACATTTTCTCCTCAGGTGTTTCATGGAGTGTTTGTAGCTGTGGCTCTGTGCTGAATGTGCTGAAGCACCCGGATGTTTCTGAGAGCTGTTTGAGGGAACAGCTTTTGCTACACCCGAGCATTCTTCATTTCTTCCAGAGGAGGACAGAGATCCTCAGAACATTTCACCACCTCGGCTCTTTTGCAAATTCAATTTCAGTCCTTTGAAAGAGAACCAGAGTTTGGACGTTCCTCCTGACCCTGCTCACGTTTCGTAAGCAGCTTTTTAAACAGCTTTTCTCCTGGGTTTGGGGAAGAGTGAATATGGGAAACTGGCAAAAACATAATTGCTCTTCACCAGGGGAGGGTTGGCCATGGAGGGAGGGAAAGAAGGAGGGAAGGAAGGAGCTCTCCACGAGGGACATTTCCCGCATGGATGTGCTGAGCTCTTGGTCACAGAGTCGATGTCCCCACACCCGCTGTGACCCCCAAACCACCTTTGGTGCTTCTCACTGAGCAGGAGATCAGCACCAGAATCTCTGCAGCGGCTGATGCTCTCCTGCACCCCAAGTGGCAATAAAGGCAGACAAAGCCCATAAAACATCTCACAGTGACATTACAGACTCTGCAAATCACCCTCATCCCGCCCGACTGCACCCAGAGGAGGCGATTTTCTCTTTCCTTTGGCAGCTTTTCTTTCTTGCAGGCCCTCAGCTCCCTTTGTCCAACTGCAGCCATCGAAATGAAGGATTTTTGCAGCTCGCACCTGCTGAGTACGTGCTGGTTAAGCAGCTGACGCTCCCACTCTGCGCGGGCAGGAATTCCTCCTTTATCTGCCGCCATCCAGGGGAGCAGCGCTTGGGAGATGCGCCCGTAAATCCTTGCACCCATTCGAGAGCTGAGCAGCGGCAGCACGATGGGCAGGTGGCGGCTGAGGCTGGCACAATAAACGTGTCACCGGCGTGGATTGAAGTGTCAGCCCCAGCCAGCACAGCTCCCAGGCGGTGTGTCTGTGTTTGCACCGCTGCCGCCGATGCAGCGCTTAGGGAGGGGACGTTTGGGGACCGAAATCCATTGTTGGGGACCAAAATCCATTGTTGGGGACCGAAATCCATTGTTGGGGACCGAAATCCATTGTTGGGGACTGAAATCCATTGTTGGGGACCGAAATCCATTGTTGGGGACTGAAATCCATTGTTAGGGGCCAAAATCCATTGTTGGGGACCGAAATCCATTGATAGGGATTGAAATCCATTGTTGGGGACCAAAATCCATTGTTAGGGACCAAAATTCATTGTCAGGGACTGAAATCCATTGTTGGGGACCGAAATCCATTGTTGGGGACAGAAGTCCATTTTCCTTCAGCTGAGAAGGGGAATGAGGGCCTGCCTGCTGTTTTGTGGTGCTGCCCACACCCACACCTCGTGCACAGGCTGTTTGTTCCACCTGTATCCCCTCAGTCAGGCTGAGTGTGGTGCCAGCACAGTTGGGGTGACCCCAGATGTCCCCCTGGTGCCAGCACTGAGTGCCCAGAGCTCCTGGGCAGTGGCCAGTCCAAGCTGGGCACAGTGAGGTCACACGGCTGGAGCTGAAGCCCTGCAGGAGCAGTTTGGGAATTTTCCTTGGGGACAAAAAGAGGGATATCAGTGCCTGTGGGGCCAGCTCAGGCAGCTCTGGGTGCCTGGCCTGAGGCTGCAGCTCCAGGAGCCCCGTGGTCACTGCCAGGGCTGTCTCCTCTCCTTTTGTCCTGCTGGGTTTCCAGGGACTGCACAGGGAATGAAACCTGCACTGGGAATTGAATTAAACCTGCACCCAGCCTGACGGCTCCAGAGGAGAAACCAAACCCTGCTCCTGGAAAAGCAGGGAGATCCACGGAACCACAGAATCGTTTATGGTCCCCAAGTCCAGCCACCCAGGCAGCCCCACCACCGTGGTCAGCACTGACCATGTCCCCAGGTGCCACCCTCACCTTGTTTGAGCACCCCCAGGGATGGAACTCCATCAGTTCCCTGTCCCAGTGATTTCCAGCCATTCTCTGAGGAAATATCCCCTCGTGTCTCATCTAAACCTGTCCTGGAGCATCTTGAGGCCCTTTCCTTCCCTTCCATCCTGGGCTGCTGCATTTCCTCTGCTGATCCCTGGATGAGCCAAGGGGGTCCCAGCAGCCCATGGCCAAGGCTGGGGGCTCGGAGCAGCTCCTGGTGCTATCCAAGCATTTGGCACTCAGGGAGGGCCTGGAGCAGCCCCAAGATGCCAGGATGTTCTTCTGTCTGTTTCTGTTCATGGGAAACTCATTTAGGACAAACTTTCTGTGTGAGAACTTTCCCTCCAGCCTGGAGCTGTCCACACTAAACAAAGACAAAGTGGGAAGAAAAACAGGAGAGAAACAGAGCAGCTTGAGAATGAAAAGCTCTGAACTCCAGGCAGCTTGTGCTTATTTTTCATAATTCCAGATCAACGCCAGCATCTCCAATTTTCTGCATTGTGCTGTAATTTCCCTTAATGCTGAATTAGGTCCTAATCATTTGTATAATTTAAAATATTATTTCTTTGGGTGAGCGCAGAAGGTTCTGCAGGGTATTTTGGGGTTGTTTTTTCTTTTTTCTCTCCTTTTCCCTGGAATGTTTTTATGAAAATTATGCCTTTATAGGAGCATCCTTTACTTAAAAAAGGAGGGGAGGAACATTATTACTTACACAGAGGGCTAATGGGAGTGGAGCCATTCAGGCAATTTACTTTTTTAACTGAGGAGTACATTAAATACTTCCATTGTGGTGCCCAGTCCCAATCACTCCTCCCCAGCTGCTCTCCCACAGGTGTTGGCACTGAAGTTTGTTCCAATTAAAAAGAAAGCCCTCCAGGAGCAGCCACCATCACATCGAGTGAAATTCTCTGCCTGAAAACTGCTGTAATTAAAAATATTGTGGGCTGTGAGAAGCCTTCCCTGAGTTCCTGAGGATGCTCTGCCCTGCCAGGGGTGGGGATGTCCCACAGCTGCCCCTGGGCAGGTGCTGCACGCTGGGTGTCACCCCCAGGGGACTCTGGATAACCAGAAATGTGTGAGGTTTTGCACTCCCAGTGTCACCTCTCACCAGAGCAGAGCACAGAGCTCTGCAAGTGCCAGCTCTGAGCGAGCTCTGAGCGTTGGGGTTGTGGGAAGTTTTCCATTTGTCAATTCCAGGCATTTTGCAGTGAATTCTTTAGCGCTGCCATGAGTTTGTTCCCCCCAGCACGTCACTTCATTCTGCTCCAGAAGGTCAGGGAAAAGTGAAACAGGCTCCTGCAGGTTGGAGCCACCAGGAATGAAAGTTTCCAGTGCCGTTTTCCCTGCCTTTAATGCACACGGAGTGAAGAAATGGGGAAAATCCCACCAAGGAATGGCCTTACCTGCTTAAAGGAGATTTTCCTGCCCCAGGGATGTGCTGAGCCACACATTCTGCTCTGAAATCCGGGGTTTCTCACCTCCAGAGCACTGGGAAGCCCCTGCCCATCCCTGGTGGGCTCTCAGAATCAGCTCTGGAGGTCTCACCTCCTGGTTTGGGGCCGTGGCTCACTCTGGCAAAGCGTGGGAGCTGGGAAAGGGCTCATCCATGAACCTGCAGCATCCCAGGATCCTGGGATTCCAAGGGAAAACCATCTCCCTCACCTGCCCCCAGCTGTCCCTGGGGCTGCCCAGAGGCACCTCAGCCAAATCCCAATCCCTCCCTTATCCTTGGGAATTAAGAGCAGTTTCCCCCCCCTTTTACAAGTTTGCTAGCAGCCACAGAAACCGTGGAGTCCCAGGGAATTGGATCCCTCACCTTTTTCATCTTCTGGGGGATGATTTCCTCTCCACAGCTCAGCAGAAAATTATTTCTTATGAAGAGTAAACAAAATGCTCAGAGAGGATAAAACTGCCCCGGGAGTGAGCCCAAGCAGGGCACCAAACATCACTGTTCCATTTGGGCTGTGGATAAACTCCAACCTCATTTCTTATCTGCAAAGTTGCACTAATCCACCTTGGAGCCAACAATTCCTGTGGGATAGGACCCGGGAATCAAAGGCACTGGGAGGATTTACACCAGCTGAAACTCACAGCAGACATGAGGTAATTGCAGTGAGAAGGGAATTAAAGAAATGCCTCTTTTTTATTTTTTTTTTTTTTTTTTTCCTTGTGCTGACAACTTTAAAACCATGCTTTTCATGTGTGAAATGAAAGATTTGTATAATTGCTCATCCTTTGAACTCGGGTTTATTAAAACAGTGACATGCACATTAAAATGAGATTATAGAGAAAGGGAGGAGAAACACAGAGGGAGTAATTGCCACATAATGCAGGGACTGGGAAGAGGAGCAGCTGGGTTTGGTGGCAGGAGATGCAGGGCTGGGATAAAGTTCCTCTAAGGGCACAAAGAAATCAGAATTTTTAGTTTTTGGTGCTGTATCAGCCCCTGCCAACACCACCCCTGCAAGAGGAGCCAGAGCCCAGCCTGTCCCACAGCCCCACAGGCGGCAGGGATTCACCATTCCCCAGGAAATGGAGCATTTTTGGGCCCTTCAGGGCCATGAGAAAGTCCAGTTCTTTTGGAGGCTGGGTCTGGATGTCTCTCCAAGGACTCCCCACTGCTGAGGCACCTCCTGGGGGCAGCTCTGGGCCCCTCAAAAAAAGACATCGAGGGGCTGGAGCATGTCCAGGGAAGGGAATGGGGCTGGGAAGGGGCTGGAGAATCCTGAGGGAGCTGGGAAAGGGGCTCAGCCTGGAGAAAAGGGGGATATGGGGAGGACCTTCTGGTTCTGCACAACTCCCTGCCAGGAGGGGCAGTGAGGGGGGGTCGGGCTTGGGATCCCACCCAAAACCTCAATCCTGGCCCCACAGCTCTTCCCAACCAGGAATAAAAGGATGAAAGGGAAATTTGGTGCAAGGAAAAGAAAACCTGCCTGGATTTTTGGGGTTTTGCAGTGACTGGCAGTGCTGAGAGGGTTTCTAGAGTGCCTGGGAGGATCAGCTGGGAATGCTGCTGGTCGGGACAGGAGCCCTCAGCCAGCCAGGCCACTGCTGCTGTCACCCTCATTATTGCTGTACAGAATGGGATGGAGGCAGAAAAGGGGGGAAAGGAGCTAAAACTGACAAGCTCTTTCTTTAATTTGAAGTCACTGCAAATCCCAGCTCTCTGGATTTACATGGCTTATGAACAGCGTGTGCTATGGAGCAGAACAAAAGCATTAAACACTGGGGATAAATCCTGATTTATCCCCAGCAAGACGAATCCTGCTGCTGGGCTGGCAGGGCTGGAGCCCCGTGGCACCTCTGAGAGCCAGGATGGGCACAGGAACGACAGGAAGGAAAACCCAAACCCCCTCCAAGGCTGAGCAGCTGGCAGCCCTGCAGCTGAGGGATCTCTGCATCCTCTGGGAGAGCCCTCCCCCCTTTCCCAGCTCTGGCAGAGGCAGGGGAGCCCCAGGGATGTGCTGGGGTGGCTCTGCAGAGCCAGGGCAGGGTGACAACGGTGGGGACAGAGAGGGGAAGGAGAAGTGGTGAAGGTGCTGTTGGTGCAGAGGTGTCAGACAGACCCAAAGACACGACTGGCCCAGGAAAAGGAAGGGACACACAAGGGAAATCAGCCTGGAGCAGAGAAAGCTCTGGGGTGACCCCACTGTGGCCTCCCAGTGCCTGAAGGAGCCACGGGAAAGGTGGAGAAAGACTTTGGAAAAGGGCCTGGAATGCCAGGAGCCAGGGAATGGCTTCCCAGTGCCAGAGGGCCGGGCTGGATGGGATTTTGGGAAGCAATTGTTCCCTGTGAGGGTGGGGAGGGGCTGGGATGGAATTGCCAGATTTGCTGTGGCTGCCCCTGGATCCCTGGCAGTGCCCAAGGCCAGGCTGGAGCAGCCTGGGACAGTGGGAGGTGTCCCTGCCATGGCAGGGATGAGCCTTAAGGTCCCTCCCAGCCCAAACCACTCAGGTATCCTGGGATTCTCGATTCTCCATTTGGGATAACAGAAATATCTGATTGATTTTCCCCCCGAATCAGCTCTCCTGAAGACCAATTTCCATTTTCAGATCCCTTCAGTTGAGTTTCCCCTTCCCACTTTGCCCAAAGCTGAGCAGGATCCTCTCCTCACCATGAGAGGTGTGAGGGCATCACACCCCAACATTCCTTGGTGGTATTTGAAGGATGGGGAAGAAAACATTCCTGGGTTTCCATCCTCATCCTGCAATTCCAGCCACAGTTCCATTTCCCAGGAAGAACTTTTTCCTTCCTTCCAGCCCCAGCTGATCACAGACACAAACCCAAAGCCTCTGTTTGTATCAGTGGCTCACAAAGGACCCTGATCTTTGGGGTTTTTTCTCCCAAAATGAACACAGGTCAGAAACCAATACCAGGGTGTTTGCTGCAGCCTGAATCTGCCTTTCATCAATTAATATCACTAATTTCGTTCATGAATATCACTGATTGTATTCCACCAAGCAGAAGAATTTTCTTATTGAAATTGTCCTGCAAAGTGGCATTTCAGGAGCAGAAAAGCCCCTGGAATAAAAGGGAAATGGAGAGGGAAAAACCCCCCCAGGACATCCTAGACTTCTCCAAAGCCCTTCCTGAGGGACCCCCCGACGTGGCACCATTTCTCCATTTATCCAGCACACGAAAGGCTCCCCTGACTCTGTGGGATTGCAGAGGGATTGTTTGGAATAGAATTACCTGGGACATCCATCAGCCAGCCAGGAACAGGGCAGGGCTCTGTGGGAGACCCCTCACTGCACCTGGGAAAAGTGGGAAAAACAAAGATCATTTAGCCCTGGCATCAATTTCCTCTTTGTTCTCTTTCTCGACATTTCTGTTGCCAAATAAAGAATATTCTGTGTATGAATCTCACAGGTGACACAGGACATTTTGGGGGGCTGCAGTGTCATTTTCTCTGTGCAACGATTGGTTGTTTCTTTGTTATCTTTCCTTTTCTTCATTATATTTCCTTTTCTTCCATGTCAGGTAATTTTCTGGGTGTTTTGTGCATCTTCTGTGTGATTGGGGAGATTTTGGAGGAGCTTCTCTGCTGAGGGAAGGCTGAGGGAGCTGGGGCTGCTCCCCTTGAGAGGAGACACCTGGGAGGGGCATCAATGATGGGCACAAAATCAACGATGGGCACAAATCCCCTTAGTGGTGCCCAGCAACAGCACAGGGGCACAAACTGAAACATGAGATGCTCCAGCTGAAAATGAGGAAAAATCCCTTTATTTTGGGTGTAACAAAGCCTTGGGAGAGGCTGCCTGGAGAAGGAGTGGAGATACCTCAGAGCCCTCACGCTGCAGGTAGGGATGGGCTGGGACCAGGTGATTTCCAGCTCCATCCAGCCTGGAATTCTGTGCCATGTGCACGTTTTACACTCCATCCTCACTGATGCTGTCATTAGTGCTGTTATTTGACAGATATTTTCTTCTTCTTTAACCTTTTTGCCCTGAACATGGACTATAAAAAGAAGCTTTGTAATTTTCCCCATCTTTTTTTTTTTTTTTTCCCCATGAAATTGTTCTGAGAAGAAAAATCGTTGTTATTATGACTAAATGTTCTTGCTCTTTTTTATGTTAAAAAAAAATCAAATCTTTAACAATAGCAGGGAGGGTGGAGACTGGGCAAAATTACATTTCTCTGCAAAGTGGCTTTGGTGTTTTAACAGGCTGATTTTCCAGCAGAAAAGCTTCAGGGATCATATCAAATGAATTTTGCCATCAGAGTAAGAGATATGTCTTCAGATGGGGAAAATAAATTTTAATTTGACAGAGGGCTTCGAGGGACTGTGACAGAAGCACAGAACTCATTCTGCTGGGAGAAAAACACATTTCTGTGGGAGTTCACTGCTGGGGAGCTTTGGGCACAGCCAGGAATTGGTGGAAGTGACATTTCCCTGCCAGTAAAGCTCTGGATCATCATTCCTGGTTGGAATCTCCTGTTCCAACATGGGGAGCAGTAACTGGATGGTCCTCTAACACAGGGGTGAGTATTAGAAGCCACCAAAACTTTTTGGCACTATCAAGGGGTGCTTTGGAGGTGCTTTGAGTCTCCAGGCCTCTGCTCAGGGGTGGCTCTGGAGGTGGGGAGAGAAGAAGGATTCTCCTCCCTTTCCCAAAGTTCTGCTGGGAATGCAGGACACTTCTCCAGGCCACAAAGTCCTGCTGGGAATGCAGGACACTTCTCCAGGCCACAGGGACACCTCCCCTCCCTGCTTCAACAAATGTGGGCACCTACAGGAAGCTGGGATGGAAACTTCCCCTTCCAGCCAGCTCCATCCTTGTCTGGAACTGATGTTTTCTTTGCTGTTTTTCCCCAGTTTCATTTTCTCCTGTTTTTCCCTTTCCACCCCCATTTGTAGTGTTTTAAAGCTCACTGAGTTAATTCTGTGCTTCTGCTCTAACTCCAGTTGGAGAGGGAATGTGAAGAGTGTGGGTTCATTTGCTGAACCTTTTTAACTTCCCCTTGGTTTGAGGAGTTGTGAGTGATAAATCACAGCCTCCACTGCTCTGGGTTCTGACAGCAACATGGAAGTATTTTTAAACAAAGGAATCAAAAATTACATTTTTATCTAATGAATAAATCACCCTTGGTGCAGAAACAGCCCAGGCAGGCCTTCACCATGGCAATGCAGGAATATTCACAGGACCTGGGCCAGAGAATCCCAACCTGATCCCTGAATCCTTAAATCACAGTCTGATCATTGAATCCTTAAATCACAGCCTGATCCCTGAATCCTTAAATCACAACCTGATCCCTGAATCCTTAAATCACAGCCTGATCACTGAATCCTTAAATCACAGCCTGATCATTGAATCCTTAAATCACAGCCTGATTTCTGAATCCTCATATCCAGCCCCCTGGAGCAGGAATGAGAGAACAGCAAATATTTCACACAGAAACTCAGCAGCATCGCTGGGACTTCCTGGGCTTTGGTGCATCTGGACTGGGCAGATTTCCAGTCTGGGAAAATGGAAACCTCTGACAATTCCAGGCTGAAACTTCCAGGATGAAATTTCCCTCCAGGGTTGGAGAGACCTTAAATCCCACCCAGAGCCACCCCTGCCATGGCAGGGACCCCTCCCACTGTCCCAGGCTGCTCCAGCCTGGCCTTGGGCACTGCCAGGGATCCAGGGGCAGCCACAGCAAATCTGGCAATTCCATCCCAGCCCCTCCCCACCCTCCCAGGGAACAATTCCTGCCCAAAATCCCATCCAGCCCTGCCCTCTGGCACTGGGAAGCCATTCCCTGGCTCCTGTCCCTCCAGGCCTTGTCCATGACTCCCAGCCCAGCCTGGGAGGAGGAATTCACCTTTATTGAGGAAGGGAAGGGAAGGTTTGGGAAGGTTTGGGAAGGGAAGGTTTGGGAAGGTTTGGGAAGGGAAGGTTTGGGAAGGTTTGGGAAGGNAGGGACTGGGGACAAGGCCTGGAGGGACAGGAGCCAGGGAATGGCTTCCCAGTGCCAGAGGGCAGGGCTGGATGGGATTTTGGGAAGGAATTGTTCCCTGGGAGAGGCTGGGATGGAATTCCCAGCTCCATAGAGAAGGAGCAGCCCCAGACAGAAAAGCTGCTGTAGATCCCATTCCAAGCTCGTCAGGAGCGAAGCAGGAGGGGAAAAGCGCTGGGCAAGGGCTGAGGGAGCTGTGAAAGCTCCGGGAGAGGCCCCAGTCCCTCCCTTCGGGAGGATTTCCTGGCAGTCTGGAGCCTCCTCAGGCGGGGTGAAAGGGAGGGCTGGGGATCAGGGCGTGCCCCGTTATCCCGCTGGATTCCAGTGCGGGAACGCGTGCAACACGAAGGGAGAGTTCAGGCAACCCAGCGAGCCTCGGGAATGTATGCTGGGCAATAATTAGCTAATTAACAGTCTCCTGCTTGCCTGCAGGGGAGTGGGAGCGTGCAATCCACTTCCCCTGGAATGGGGAGCAATGAACCTGTGACGGGCTCTAAACCCATCTCTGTCAGGCCCAGGTGAGTGGGGGGAGCTGGCTCAGAGCTGAGGGGTCTCCTCAGACCCTGGAGGAGACCTCAGAGCTCTTCTCCAGCCTGGAAGAGTCTGGGATTCTCTGAGCGAGGCCTTCAGGCAGCATAAAAGGGCTTTTCTGTCCCTGCCTGAGTGTCCAGGGCCAGGCTGGACAGGGCTTGGAGCAGCCTGGGACAGTGGGAGGTGTCCCTGGACTGGCTGGGCTTTAGGGTCCCTTCCAATCCAAACCATCCCTGACTCCCTGCAGCACCCAGGATCTGCTGGATGTGATGATCTCTGTGCATTGTGGGGTCTGCAAACACCCATCAGTGTTTCCCTGTAAATCAGAAAACCATGGATCATCCCAGAACTGTCCCTGTAATGTCAATGACAACCAAGCCGTGCCCCCATCCCTCCCCTCACGTTTGTCACTGCTCTGGCACGGTGACACCGGTGACAAAGCCATCAGTCCCTGCTGCTGCTCCCCACCTCCCCCCGGGTCTTCCAGCAATGCCTTGGGAATGATTAATTAAAGGCAAAAACAAAAGACAGTAGCTTAATTCAGAGGCACAACAGCTTTAGCAATGGAGCCGTGTTATTTGTCTATTTTTTAAAGCAGTTCTTGCAGAAAGTCTTCATTTTCATACGAATGCAGCAAGGAAATGTCCCCGTGTGTGCCACTAGGACCGGGATAATTAATGGATCTAATGGGAAAGTTTAAGGTTCATTAGGTTTGGAATTCCGGCAGGTTTTTAATCAAGCGTCTTCCAGCAAATCATTAAAACGAAACACAATTCGTAAAACTGCGCCGTGCTGGGAGCTGGCTGAGGGCAGGGACGGTGGCACCTCTGCCACCTGTCAGAGCAGGCAGGACAGTGCCAGGTGACACAGCCCCTCCTGTCCTTGCCAGGGAGCAGGGAGAGCTGCGAATGGTGACAATTAAGGGACAGAGAGACAAAGGCAGCGGTGGCAAGGTGATGTCCGCTCCCTGTCATTAACATGTCACTCGTCAGGCCATCACAAGGTGTTAATTATGGTACAGCCGGGCTGTGGCAGCTCGGGCAGCGCGGGGAGATTCCCAAATTAAAGCCTCGCAGGAATTCCCGATCCCAGCAGGACTGAGAGGCTGAGCAGGGACTGCTGTCCCCACCCAGACCCGGGAATGGGGCACAAGGGACCCCAGTGACCCCTCAGACCCAAGGTGGTGCCATCGGCAAGGCCAGTGTGTCACCAGGCTGAAGAGTTTGGGTCATTCCTCATTTATAAATGCCTGGAATCCCCAAGGAAACTGCTCCAGGAGCAGCTGTGCCAGCCCAGCACTGAGGGGGAAGTTTGGGACAAACTCACAGCTCCTGAAGGATCCTAAAGGCACAGTGAGGAATTCTGTCCCCCAAAACCCCAGGGGCGTGTGGGAAACCTTCAGCAGAGCCCTGATAAACCAGGCTTCCATACCCCTCCCAATTCCAGTTATCCCTGTGTTCTCTGCACTGGATTCCTTAAACTTCCTTCAAGCTTACAAGGTTTTCTTCCCTATTTTCTTGTCCCTTTTCTCTTTTCTTTCAACAGAGAGATGCTGGGCCAGCAGGAATTCCCAAGTTCCAGCAGCTCCAGCTGCATTCCAGGTAATAATCAAGGATACACCATCGCTGAGAGCTCAGCTGGGGCAAGAACCAGAACCATGCACAACGTGAGAGTCAATCAGTGCTGGCCTCATTAATTAACTCCCAGCTCCCCATTCCTACTCCACTCCAAGAGGGAGGCTCCAGCCCTCAGACACTGCTCCACCTTTTTGGGATCCAAAATGCAGGAAAGGAGGCTCCCCTGCCTATCAGAACAGGAGTGAGGCAGGAGATGGATTTGTGTCCTCTGAGTTTACAAGGAGAGGGAAAGGCAGAGCTGAGGGGAAAGGCTGAGCTGAGCCTGGAGCTGCCCCTGGATCCCTGGAAGTGCTCAAGGCCAGGCTGGAACACCCTGGGACAGTGGGAGGTGTCAGGGGGAATGGGATGAGTTTGTATTTCCCCTCCTTTTGCAAACTGTGAAGATTTACCTGGTGCCTCCACTTCTGGTTTTTATCCAGCAGCCTCACTCCCAGCCCTGCCAGGGATCCCCCATTCCCAGCCCTATCTGGGATCCCTCATTCCCAGCCCTGCCAGGGATCCCCCATTCCCAGCCCTATCTGGGATCCCTCATTCCCAGCCCTATCTGGGATCCCCCATTCCCAGCCCTATCTGGGATCCCCCATTCCCTGCCCTATCTGGGATCCCTCATTCCCTGCCCTATCTGGGATCCCCCATTCCCAGCCCTATCTGGGATCCCTCATTCCCAGCCCTGCCAGGGATCCCTCATTCCCAGCCCTGCAGGGATCCCTCATTCCCAGCCCTGCAGGGATCCCCCATTCCCTGCCCTATCTGGGATCCCCCATTCCCAGCCCTATCTGGGATCCCTCATTCCCAGCCCGGGCTGGCAGATGGCAACTTTCACTCCAAGAACTTTGGCAACAACATCTAATCTTTATTTTATCAATTTGTTTTATTCTTCCCCGTCTCCTGCACACGTTGTCATCCATCTACTGAAACTTGGGATCAGAGCAAGAGTTCAACCCCGAATTTGATTGCCCCAGTCCCTTCTAGCACTGGAGATTAAGGGATAATTAACCAGGCATGACAGAGAACCTCATCCCTCGCCAAACTAATGCTGAACAGCAATATTTGGGTTTATAAACCAGGAGTTCTCAGGGGTGGGCAAAGCTGAACATCAGCCTTTGGGTTTAGATCTGCTGGATATCAACAGGGTGTCTTCATTCCCCACCTCCAGCATTTCATCTGCCCACAGCAGAAGGAAAAAAGATTAAAAAGAAACATTTTTGCAAGCTCTGCTGAGAAGGAAAAGGCTTTTTTCCTCATTGCTCCCCTGCTTCTAAATCTGGCCCTGCCTAAAAGCTCTGCGTGGCCCTGACACCCTCCTGGAGGTGCCTTTCAAATTGTGTTTCTTTCATGTCCCACTCTGAGCCGAACACCTCTGGCCTTGTTTCTGTTGCAGGAGATGAGGATTTATTGTGGCAGGTGACCACCCGGGTGGCACTGGGGAGGCAGCTGAGTTTATTACTGCTTTGAAGACCTTTTATATATTCATTTAATACTCCAAAACGTACCAAAATGGGTTGAATCCCTATTTTAGAAGGCTCCGAACAAATCCCACGCTGCTTTTTGGGTTTGCAGCTCTCCATGGAAGGTCCAGCCTCAGCTCTGGCTGCTGCTGACTGCAAAGTGAGGATGATCTGGGGGGCTCTGTGTTTTCCAGGAATTTGCTCCACCACTTGTTGGAAATGGGGCAGGGCGTGGTGACTTTAAGGGATGTGACTTTTCCAGCCGTGCTCATTCCATCACTGTGATTATTCCACAGCTTTGGGAGTGTTAAAACCCAACTTGACACGTTTTTGGAGCTTCTGCAAAAGGTCTCGTGTCCCATTCTGTAATAAAAGCACATCCTCTGCCCCAAAAGTTCATGGCCCCGGCCACTTTCACAGCTCCTTGTTTATTTTCCCCTGGTCTGGGTCACCCTCAAGTCTCAGTTTTGTCCCGAGTGCCATCACAAATGTCATTAAAATTCCTGTCTCAGCCACATTCCACCCCCACCCTTCTCCTCCCCACAGCACAAAGGTGAATATCAGCAGTGATTTACGGGGTAATTTCACCGTTTTTGACACCGTGTTGAGCGTCAGCTCTTTGATGTGCACTTCAGCACCGGGGAAATTTAACTTTAACAGTCTCTGTAGCATTTCCAATTACTTTTGATTATGAAATAGGGGGAAATTCAGTGAACTTCGCCAATCTGCTTTTGATGGGTTTCATGGCTTTTATATTTCTGTGAGACGGGAGGAAAAGATCTGATTCCTGATGGGGCACGGATCAGGCAGCAGGAACGAGGCCATTTGTCCTGGCACAATGGTTGTTCCCTCTCTAATTGCACAGAATCAACCTCACTAATGATAAAACACTTTCTTCTCCTCTAACACGGAGCACACCCAACCCTGGAAGTTTTCCCAGCCATCCCAGAAAAGGAGGTGGAAACACAGAGTGTGGGGAGCAGGGAAGGGAAAGGTTTGGCAGTCTGAGGATTAGTGCTCTGCTCTCCTGCGAGACAGGGCTAAAAATCAGAATTAGACAGAATAAAGCCCTAAAAGAGCCCCATTAAAAGCTCCTGACCCGAGGCAGCTCCGGGTTCTGGGGGCTGTTTGTGCCCTGGGAATGAGGCTGGAGCTGCTGTGCTGGGGCCAGGGAGGGGACAAATCCCAGCCACGGGGACAGGGACAGTGTCCCCAAGCCAGGGCCAGCCTGGGGCACCCATGGGCACAAATGGGCCTTCCCCGGTGACTGCTTGGGGACATTTTCTATTTGTCTTCCTCCCTGAGGGAGAACAGGACCACAGAGCTCTTCCAGAGGCTCCAAAGGGGAAGTGGAACTGTCAGGATGGGCTGGAAACATCCCATGGCCAGGGCAGGGATTAAAATGTGCTGTTCTGGCTGTCAGGGCAGGATGGAAACACCCCACAGCCAGGATAGGGATCAAAATGTGCTGTTCTGAGTGTCAGGACAGGCCAAAGTCACCCCACAGCCAGGATAGGGATCAAAATGTGCTGTTCTGAGTGTCAGGACAGGCCAAAGTCACCCCACAGCCAGGGCAAGGATCAAAATGTGCTGTCCTGAGTGTCAGGAAGGGCTGAAGCCACCCCACAGCCAGGCCAGTCCTCAAAGGGACTTGGCCTGGCCCAGCCAGAGATGCTCCAGCACCCTCAAATTCCTGCAGGAGTTCCTTGCTCCCGACAGTCCAGCCCAAAAAGCAGGATAATCTGGGGAAAGCAACAGGAATTCCTCACTCCTGGTCTGTCAGGGCACCACAGAGCAAAAGCAAAAGCTCATGGAAGAACCCCCTTGGGATGTGTGAGAAGCCAGAGAGCTCCCGGGCACAGCAGCAACTCCTCAATTGCAGAGACTGCTCCTCTGAGAGGCTGGGAACTGCTCCCAGATGTGACTGGAGCTGGATTCGGTGCCATTATCACCTCCTGGACACACCCCATTTCCCAGGTCTAGTTTTGAATCTGAAACTCTCCAGATTCTGAAGCGGGAAGGGAGATCCCGGCTCTTTTCACGTTTCATCCCCAAACTCCACATTTCAAACCCTTTAGGACCCTTCAGTTATTTCCCCTACTTAAACAAACACAGAGTGAGCATTATTTTCCTGTAGGGGCTGGGAGCTGCTGTGTAAAATCGGAATTGTCATGTGCAATGGCACATGTCTGATGCAATTCAAATGCTGCTCACCCTCCTGGGCATAATTACTGGGAAGAATGAAAAAAAAAAAAATAGGTTCCTTGGAACCTCGGCACAACTCACACCCCGAGCAAATGAAAGCAATTTCATTACTGTTCCAGTGCTGATCAGCGCCGAGCAAATCAAATATCAATCAGCCAAAGCTTGGGTGATCCAGGAGATGATTCCAGAGTGACACTGCCTTGGTAATGAGCCCCTGCGTGGCAGCAAGGAATGGGAGTTATTGAATTCCAGGAACCGGCAATTTGTAGCCTCTCAAAGCCACTCCAGTCTGGCGTCCCTCTGTCACTGCTGGGTGCCACTGCCTGGCACAGGGGGCTGGGCTGGGCCCGCTTGGTTCCGCCTGATTATCTCAGCTCCCCGGGGGGCTGCGAGCACCGAGTGTGACAGGCAGAACCCGCAGTGATTTCCTGCAGCCTGGGCACGATCCCGCCTGGGGACACAGCCCAGCGGTGTCACATTAATGCTGCCACTCCAGGGAGCTGCCAGGGCCCCGTCCCAGCTGGGGACAGAGATGTCCTTTCCTTTCGTGTGGATCACAGGCACCGGCTGATTTCATCAGGGGCTGGCAGCTCCAAGTGGTGGCTCCACGGTCAAAGGACCAATCCGACACCAAAATAGAAAATAAATCCACCCAGAGGCATTTGCTACTCGTTATTTTTCCATCAACTCGGCCACTTGGCTGCTCTGAGTCACCGGGGTGGGAATGAGGAGAAGGGACGGGGTGAGGGAGGGCAAAACCGGAGGCTGCTTGCAAAGATCTCCTCGGTGACACCCAGATTGCAGCCTGAGGGCACAAAACCTGCTCTGGGCTGGGCTGGGACCTGATGTTACCCTCCTTTGGCCCTCTGTGCCACCTCAGCTCCTGTCCTGTGCTGTTCAGAGACCTCCTCTTCATCCCTGATCCCTTTCCCGGGATGTCCCTGGATCCCCTCGGGCTCTGGTGGGTTCTGAAGGGCCAGCAGAGCAGGGTGGAGGCAGCCAAGGAGCAGCTTCCCCCACCACTACGTTCCCAAAAAAAAGGGGAATTTTGTCACTCAGAACAATTCCTTGTTCATCTTCCCACTCACATTTGTTTAATTCCTCCTGCACCCCCCCTTTTGATTATTCTGGTGTGATTTTTTCCTACCTTTCCCCCCAGAACTCCTGGAAGCTGCTGTGGGTCACACAGAACTGTCACCCTCTGTCCCCAGGAGATCAGGGCAGTGCCAGGGACACCTGAACTCACCTTGCCCTGCTGTGCCCCAGCTGCAGATCCTGACATGAACCATTTGGGGTACAAACCAGGGGATCCCTCAGCTCTGGGCTACCAACGAGGTTAGAAACACGTGAACGGAATTGGCTTCTGTACCTGATTGTTACTGAGCTTGTTAATTAGGTTACAAAGTTTTTGATTTTATATGTTAATGAGGTTGCTGATTGGCGTTGTTGTTTGGGGGTGGTGTTCAGATGTTGGGGGTTGATCGCAGAAGGTTCTGGATTTGGGGAAGGAGCTGGTGCCAATCACAATCAGCATAAGGGGACAGAGTGGAAGTTCCCATTAGGAACCAACCAGAAGACCCTGGGTACAAACGGGTGGGGTTGAGGGAGGAGCTGTACTCAGCTCGGGGGGTATAAAATGTGTCTCCCCAGCCCTGTGAGTGAGCACCCAGTGCTGTTCCTTTGCCTTGGAGGTTGGTGGATCTCTGTCTTTGGTCTCTGTTCATAGTTACTTTTGTTAATAAATTTCCCCGCTTTAAAGTTTTAATTGGCAAGGTGTTTATTTCACCTGAGCTCCGGGATAAAAATGAGGGGATGCCTGAGCTCTGGGATACAAACCAGGGGATCCCTGAGTTCTGGGATGAAAACCAGGGCATCCCTGAGCTCTGGGGAACACAGGAGGGGATCCCTGAGTTCTGGGATGAAAACCAGGGCATCCCTGAGCTCTGGGGAACGCAGGAGGGGATCCCTGAGTTCCCTGTTGCCATGGGAGCAGCTGGATGCACAGGTGGAGCTGCCAGGATGTGGCTGGTGTGGCCCAGGGGAAGGAATGAGTATTTATTTATTATGGAAGGTCCTGCAGTTGTTCTGCTCCTTGTCTTGTCTCCATGCCACTGATAACCCATAACAGGATGCTCCAGATGTGCCTGGAGTCAGCATTAAATGTGAGATCCTCAGGTCTCTCCAAATCCTGTCACCCCAAAGGGCTGAGGAGCTTTATTGAACAAGCTGTCTGTAATACCAGCTGTTTGTTTCTCCCTTTCTTCTTGCCCTGCTCTTTTAAGGATCTCTTTAGTGATTTAAAACTCAGGACCATTTTTCTCTTCTTATCAGGTTTTTCACTTTCACCTCTCTGCTGTTCCCCCCTGAAGCAGCTCAGAGCTTATCAAAGCTTAGATCTCCTCCCTGCAAGGCTGGGCCTGTATTTACAGCCAGTGGGCCAAAGCTGACAGCTGAAAATGCTGCTTTTTCAGGCTCATAAACTAGCCCTGAGAGCCCGGGAGCTGCTGGGGGAAATCCAGGCTGGGCTGCCCCAGCACAGCCCGGGGACACAGAGGGACACAGGGAAAAGCTGCTCGCAGGGACGGGGATTTGGGAGGTGACCCAGCAGAGTTTTTTGACCCAGCAGAGTTTTCTTTGTGCTTTCTGCCATGACCCCTTACAAAACTCTGTTTTTAGAAATCCCAGAAACTTTCACTGGGGTTATTCCCCCGTGTTTTCTATTTAGAAGTTTCAGCTGAAGTTTTACTTGAGCTGAAGGATTTTGCCAAAATTCCCAGTGAGGGCAGCCCCAGCTGGTTCAGGTATTTCCATGAGGTGTTGGTACAGCTGAGGGGTCAATCCTGGATAACTGAGGGAGGGAAAAACCCCAGGTCAGGAACAACTGAAAACCTCAGCCAAAGGCAGGGTGAAGGCAGTTCTCAGAGCACAAAATAGATTTTGGCTGTCCTGGAGCAAACCCAGCCCAGGAAATGCTGTGCCTGCCCCAGGCCCAGTCCCATCTCCTGTGCCCATCCATGATTTCTGCAGGAGCTGCTGCTGCTGCTCCCAGCACAAACAAACCCTCACTGCCCAGAGCTCCAGAGCCTGCAGCTCCCTGCCATTCCCAGCACACCCAGAGCCCAGCTGGGATGTGCCAGGGTGCTCCTGGGGCTGTCTCCACCCACAGCTCCTACCTGAGCTGGGCCATTTGCTGTTGTTTCAGCTCCACTTGGCAGGTTTGCTCCCCTTCTAAGCATTCCCAGCCCCAGTGCTTCCAACACAGATTTAAATGAGGAAGATTTACATCATTCCAGGCCTACAATCAATTTTCCTCCGTGGTGATTTGTGGCTCCCCTGTAGCTGCACCTGTCTGACAGAGATCTGGGGTTAACTCCATCTCCTTACAGGCTCACAGCCTTCTCCTGCCAGCCCCTGGTTCACTGCACAGATCATTATTTTTGGCTGCTTTGTCATTTTTTAGCTTGATGTCTGAAGAGTTTTGATAGGCCCCGTGAAGTTGCCATTGCGGCAGGCTGCCCATGAATCCATTCAGCAGCTCTGTGCATCCAGGGAATTCTGCTGACATCTCCCCCCATCTTGCTCTAGATGATTGGCACTGCAGAGCTGCCTTTTGGGAATGCACACAAGTGGAGCTGATTTTTAGGCTGGGATGGAGAGTCTGCACCCTGAGTTGGGGTTTTTTGTTGTTGTTGTTTCAGTGTTTTAATGTCTCACAATTAACATGGAAAATTTCTTTTTAAGAGCTTTTTTTCTGGGAGACAGATTAAATAGGAGCAGACCCCTCCTAAGCAGTGCAGGAGCAGCCTCTGTGGAGGATTTGAGGACGAAGAATAAGAAAAGGTCAGATTTCTGCTGGGGCTGCAATCAGTGCAAGGGTTCCCTTGAAGACTGAATTGTGGAAGGTCCTTTGGCATCTGATGGTGTCAGATAATTTCACAGGATCCCGTGCTGTGTCTGAAGGCAGCTTCAGCCTTTACAAACCAAATGGGTCAGGAACTGTGCCCTGTGTGAGGGGTTCCAGCAGCTCAGGGATGCAGCCCCAGGCAGCTGCTGATTCCCAGGAATCCTGAGCAAGGACACATCCAGCTCCCTGAGCTGAGAGGTGCTGGTGGATTTCTCCTTTTCCACCTGGAATGTGGGAGTGTTGCTTCCAAAATTTAACGTGTGGACACAGCCAGGCTCCCAGGGACAGAGCACAGGGGGTCCAGAGCAGATTTATCCCACCTGGATTTGCTTCCCAAACTGGCAACTCCTCCCATCAGTCCTGGTGCTTTCTGTCCCTATTTTACCCCTTCCAACCTCTCCTTTTTCATCTCTGGGCTTTGCCCTGTGGTTCTTACAGGAGGAACTGTCTTCATCTTCACATAATTAATAATTTTCAGAGATGGAGAGCTGGGATTTGATTGACTTTGGGGCACACCAGCCTGAAAATGGGTATAAAATTCCACACTGGTGTGGGTGGGAGGGAGCTCAGAGCTCATCCTGTCCCACCCCTGCCATGGCAGGGACACCTCCCTCTATCCCAGGGTTCTCCAAGCCTGTCCAGCCTTGATCCATCCAACCAAGATCTTGGAACTTATGAGCAAACTGGTCTGCCAAGGCTGCCAGGAACACCTGCAGCACTCACCCTGCCCAAAGGCACCCTCACCCCTGAGAAGTGAGCAAAAAGCACTAAAATCCAGTCAAACAAAAAGATCCATGCAGAAACTCCTCCTGAGACCCAACCTGCCCCTCCCCTGGCACAGCCCGAGGCCATTTCCCCTTGTCCTGTGTCAGATCTCCTGGGAGAAGAGGCCAAACCCCCCCTTGCTGGAGCCCCCTGGGGTGGCTGGGTCGTTATTCCTGTTCCTTGAGGCCACGTCCAGCCCCTGGCACTGTCACCGAGCCCGGGGGCACAAAGGGGCTCTGCTCCCATTCTCTCATTCCAGGGGGATCCCTGCTGGCTCTGCCTCCTGCCAGGCTCAGCTCCTCTGCACCCAGCAGAGTTTGCTGGTGATTAGAGATGAAAGGTGATTGTTTCACCTCCTCCCACCTCGATTCCCCCTTTGCTCTCAGGGATCATTTCCCATGGCCAGATGTTTTCTCCTGAGGAGGAATCCCCATCTCTCCTCAACAACCAGAATTATTTCTAAGAATAAAAGAGGTGAAGCCCCCCACAAAACCCCCATTATCCCTTGGCTTTGGGTGTCACCCTCACCCAGCCTGGACTGGGGCCAATTCCTCTGATTTTGCCCCGGGGGGGGGGGGAGGGGGGGGGGGGGGAAAGAGCAAGCTGAATTTGACAAACTGCCTTCTTAATTAATTCACATACAATTAGCGTTAATTAATTGCTGGCTACAGTATCACCCCATGTAATTATGTATCATAATAAATAATCCTGGGCTGCTGGGGGAAGGCAGAGCAGAGAAACTCCTCCAGCTGCAGGTGAGATGATCCCCAACACACCCTAAAAACAGCTCTCAGCAGGGATCCAACCCTTCCCTGTCCCTCTTTTCCCCAAAAAGGGAATATTTGCACCCAATCCTTCCCCTTGGTGAGATCATCAGGTTGGGATTCCAGACTGGGCAGGCTCAGGGAATGCCCAGGTGACCCTCAGCCCCTGTGATGGCCCCAAAGTCTGGGGTTCCTGATTTTCTCTGCTTCTTTTGAGGCATGTGGAGCTTTTCCCCACTGCAGGCCAAGGCAAGCTGAGGTGAGAAAGTGCAGCCAGAGGAGGGAATCCTTTCAAACTTATTTTTTAATGTGGCAGCAAAAGGTATAACTGAAATTTCACTGGGGACAAATGATGGACAGGAGGCCCAAGGTGAGGTCTGGGGAGTGTTAAGGACAATACAAACAGGGCAACAAAACCACAAATAACAGGGGAAAAAAGGCTCCTTTGAGGAGCAGGAAAGCAAACACAATCTGAGGCTGGTTCCCCATCGAGCTCCAGCCCTTGGCTCTGCTCTCCTCTGGTTGATCCTCCCTGTTCCAGTGAGCAAATTCAGTGTGACACTCCCAGAGAGGCTGCTGGTGAAAATGGGCAGATTTTTGTCAGGTTGTATAAATGGATTAGCCCAAGTGACACCGTGTGGGAGGCAGAACCATCTGAAGGGGAACAAAATCACCTCTCCCTTACAAGGTCTGGATTTCACCTTCCATTCCAATGCCAATTGGAAGTGGCACTGAGGGTAATGGACTTGGTGAGATGTTAAATGGAAAAGCACAGGCGGGATAAATAATCTGGGAGTGCTGCTGGTGTCAGTGCAGCAGGAACAGCCAAGGGCTGCCAGAGCTGCTGGATTGCTGTGGGTGCAGAGGTTAAAAAGTGCTTTTTAATAACCCCAAAATGTGAGTTGGAGTCGTGCTTTGAGTGCCAGCTGAAGTTGTTTTAGTGTTGGAAAGGTAAAACTGGGCAGGTTTGGCCACTGAATTCCGCTGTGGCTCCAGAGCTGCTGGAGAAGGGCTGGGATCTGATCCTGGGTGGGATTGAAGTGGGACACAACAGCAACCAGGGTGAGGTTTATTCCCACAGAGCCCATTTCTGCTGCCCTGTCAGGCCAGGATGGATTCCTGTTTACCTGGACAAAGTAAGCCCAAATCCCTGGGACAAAGTGAACCTCTGTGGCCTCCCAGGGGTGGGAATTTGGGATGCCCCTTGCAGGGAGAGACAGTTCCTACCATGTGTGATGATGATATCCAGGATTTTCCTGCTGTCTCCAAGCTGCATCTCCTGGGTCAGGGAATTTGGACAACGCTCTGAGGCACAGGGTGGAATTCCTGGGGCTGTGCAAAGCCTGGAGCTGGGCTCAGTGATCCTCGTGGGTCCCTTCCAGCTCAGGATATTCCACAATTCTGTGAGTTTTCCACTCCCAATTCCCAGTTATCCAAGAGGTGAAGGCTACAGCCTCAGTCTGGCTGTGCCCTGTGACCCCGTGGCTTTGGGGACAGGGGGAGGGACAGGCTCTGCTCTGTCCCCCTGAACTCCACTGGCAGCTCCAGGTAGCAGAGCTTCCATGGGAATAATGTCATTATTCAGAACAATCCTTATCCTGGATGCCCAGCCTATCCTGTCTGTGAACACCCCATGGAAGGGGGAAATGCACCTTGGAATGTTTTCCCATCTGAGTGTCCTGAAGGGGAACGTGTTCATATCCCAGTGCCTGCTGTGGGTGAGGGCTCAGCCTGGCCCAGCCCCTCACCCTGCTGGCATTTCCTGCCTCCCAAATGCGTGTTTGAACAGGGCTGGAACAGCCCCCAGCCCTGAGGATGGAGAGGAGAGCAGCCCTGGCCAGCTGGGAGCCCTTGGAGCAGAGCAGGGTGAGCAGGGAGGGCCCCCAGCCCCACCTGGATTAACCACGAGGGGATGTCGCCCTGTTTCTGAAAGCCTTCTGAAAAGTTTATCTTCTCCAGTCGGATTTTCTCACACATTGGACTAAAAACACCAGCTTTGTTTCCATTCCTTCTTGGAGAAGGGAATCTGATGGACTGGGCACTTCACCAGTCTGGTTGAGAGGTGGGATTTCATCTCCCAACCCTCTCTCACTTTGCAAACCCCATCAATTGTGTATCCATAATAAATGAGCTCTTTTTTGAGGGGCCTCAGCTGTTCTCTGGATTGTGGTGAAACCGTGGCCTTCTTTCGTGTCCTGTTGCAACAAGGGGTGGCTGAGGTTTTCCTGGAGCTCCAGCTGTCTCCTCAGCCCTGCTCAGCTGCATTTCCCCCTCCCCTTGCCCGGGTGCTGCTGTGCCTGCTCTGTCACGATCCGCTCGATACAAGCGGGGGT
>VZTR01025395.1:0-11719 GCA_013400775.1 Chaetops frenatus
TATCTCTAATTTATTATAATTTTCATTGATGTTGATATATCATTACTTACCTGCCAGTACTATCAGAGCCTGGTAGGTTTTGATATTTAAGAGGAGAAAGCTGAATTTTCTGGCAAAGAGGGTGTGGTAGTTGTGCATCTTTTAAGTCAATGCTGGGTTTAACCAGTGTCAGCTGAGGTGCTCTTTGCTGGTGCTGAGACCATTTCCTTCAAGTCTCTAAGGGCACAACTGCAGATTTTGGAGTTGTGTGACACTTTCTGGGGTTGGAGGAAGGGCAGAGTGATTCTTGCTAGAACATTACAGATGTGATATGGAGTTCACATGGGCCTGTTTTGGATCCATGTAGGGCCCGCTTAGCTTCTGCTACGTGTTTTTGTCAACTAGTGTGCAGAGAAATCTGAATGTGTGTGGGATGGGGTCTTCCCACAGAAAGCTCTGATTATGCACTTTGATTTTCAGTAAAGAGAAATCCATCTCTACCCTTGAACTGTCATGAAATGCAGTTAGATCAATCAGTTTATCTGGAAATAATTTCTACAAGTGCAAGCACCCATTCATTGTAAGTTTGATGTCTATGTTCAGTACCCATTGTTGCAGTCAATTTTGTCCCATTTTCTTTTTTCCAGACATGTAGAACTTCCTGTAAACAGTCTTCTCCTAGTAATAAACATGCTCACTTGAAAACTGATTTTGTTTCCTTCTTTGTTTTTCTTTTCATTATGTTGGATAGAACTTTTATTTTCAGTTAGTTGTTTAGTCACCACATCCTTTTTCTCCTCTATGAAAAGCAGGAGATAAAGCAAAAATTTGCATCAGCATTCAGAATACTTTGTTTAGGGGAAGTAAACAGGAGTACCTATGAAGTGTCTCAGAGATGTTTCTCTGTATTTTATATTAACAACTTTGCAATGTCTTGACTTTCCATCCTGTTTTACATATAAATAAGTTTTCCATAGAAAATATAGTGTGAATTTAGGTAGTGCAACAGATTCTATTAGTCTGCGTTTTTCTTGCAAAATATTTATAGAACCATTTTAAACAGTATCTTGCTCACCTGCATTTGAAACTTGCTTCCATCTGTGCTTTGTTGGTGAAAACAGCTTCTTTAGCTGTCAGTGTTAATAAGTGTTCAAAGCATTTGTATTAAACCATAAGGTTTTTTTCTGCATTCTTTGTCAAAATTTGAAAAAATATTGTTTCCGTGTAAGAGCATCTTAAAAGGTGCCGTTAAGTATGTAAAACTTTGGGGCGATCACATTTTATTTATGGCTTTCTGGAGTGAAATTGAGAACTCCTCGATGCTTAGAGTTAATGTGCATGGAGTAAAATATTTGGAATTAAAAAATATATTACAATCCATGTATTGAGCAAGAATTGCTTAAGTGAATGATCTGGAAATTCTGTCATCATATGCTATAAATTATGCATCTCTTCCAACTTTAGTCTCCTTTCTTACAGTGGAAAATGGGTTGTGATTATCTATTTCAGATTCCAGATTTATTTATCTTCTACTGAAGAAGAAGGCAACTTTTTGCCTTTTCCTTTTCTGTCCAAAGAAATGAGTAGGGCTTGTTTTCTGAAGAACAGCTGCTGTGGGCACACACCCTTTACATTTGCCTGGGTAGATCTTGCTGTGGGAGAGACTTGAATTCGACTCCCTTCAGGCTAAGGTTCAAACCATATTCCTCTCATCTGAAGAGGGGACTTGGGTACACTATGAAATTCTGCTATCCTTTTCCTAGCTTAATATTCAAAGTTTCTTTTTTCATCTTTGATAAAGCAAAATCATGACCCTGGACTTCAGGTGTGAGTGATTTCTTATGAGATTCCAGTCCTGACAATAAAAAGATGGAAACAAGGAATGCTAATACTTCACAGCCAACACTAGTTTTCCAGGATATAATCATAACTGTAAGGAGAAAACAGGGGGAGTAAAAAGTCCAGATATTAAAATGATTCACAATAGAGCTTTTCTTTCTCTTTCAAGAATTTAGGTCCATCTGTTATTCCTGTAGTGGTTTGCTTCCTGAAGTGACCATGATTTCATTCGGAGGGCCAAACTCCCTTGTAGAGTTAATTATTTACTAGTTATTAGTGAGACAATGATGGCTCAAAATCTTGTCTGAAAAGAATCTGCATTATGTTTTTTTTCATACATGATATTTCACAGAAGGACATAATAAGTTCATGCATTAAAAAAACTCCAGCTTTTTGCACAGATATGACTAAATGTGAAGCAATAAGATTTATGCTTTGAGTTTAAAAGAAAAAAAAAAGCCTCTTACTTACAAGAAGGTGTCTTTCCAGTTGAAAATAAATCACAACAGGAAGACTTCCAGCAGTCTTAACGTGCCTACTACCTGTGTTGCATTTCCACTCTTCTTGACAACTCATGGTAATTGGTGCTTTAGGTTGAGATTATTATTAATAAATACTACTGAGTGTTGTGAGGTACTGCTTTACCTGCTGCTTTGAAACAAGCATCAAAACCTTTGTGAATAGGTTTAGACAGTTTGTTATTTGTATTCAAAAGAATATAATGGCTGTGGAATTCTGAGTTAACAGGTTTAATTATGCACCATTTGACTGTGAATTTACTTACCCAGCACCTGAAAACACAGCTTATTAATATTCTTCTTTCTGTGGAGATGAAAATAGCATCCAGTTGCTTTCATTACCAGGTTTGTGAATGCTCTACCTCTTGTAAGAAGCATTTCTTCAGCCTAAGATCTTAGAGACTCAAAGTCTCAACAAAGGCGAACAGATTTGACTTAGTATTCCAGAAGACATTGAAGGGCCATGCTTAAAACTCAGCAGATAAAGGTAATAGTTATTTTACTTGTAGAGTTGACATTCCTGGAAGAGGTTGGGGTTGCAGTGACGATAGCTGTGNTAAAGGGTCTACCATGTCTAGTTTATATTATTTAAACCTTGAGATCTGTTAAATCAGAGCTCAATCTCTCTTGAAATGACACAAGTACTTTTTCTCCATTATTTAAAATATATTTATGTAAACATCAGTTAAGCTCCCTCCTGCCTCAATTAAATGTGTTTAACAAGTAATCAATCTGAATTAACAGCAGGAGACTTCATGCCATTCATATATTTATAACAGATGTGTTCAGATAATTCTGTGAATATATCTGGCAATGAAGGGTATCTGCTGTGATTCACCAGTTTCTTGGGAGAAGACTCAGGGCACACATCATCTTAATTAAGCATTGTTGCTTTAGGCTTCTGANTTAGAGCTTTCTGCATAAACAATTACCAGAGAGGAAGCTAAGACTTTTCTGGTAGGTTTCCCAAGATCTAGCCCAAAGAGATCAAGGCAAAATTATGGTGAGTTTACAAAAATTGAAAAAGCCCTGGTTTGACTCTCAATGAATGTTTGCAGTCTTTCAGTTTCAGCTGGCTAGATCCCTTCTGGTTCTGACAATCAATGAAAGGGCAATGAACACGGGACACAAAATTTATAGAAAACATTTCTCAAGTTAGGTGTAATGTACTTTCAGGAGCATGAGTTTTGTTCTAGTAATGGCTTTGCTTCTGTAAACAGCCAGTAGAGTGAAGTAATAGGGTTTAGAAGCAGTCATTTCTTGATGAAGGAGGAATACACTTTATTTCTTGTCAGAAACAATANCCTAATGGAGCTTTTGCATCTCATCTATGGAGAAGGGCCTTTGAGAGGACAATCTCAAAAGATTTTTCTGCTAATACTTTTAGGGAAAGTGTGGAAAATATTTCAACAAATGTCTAGTAAATAAATTATTTGATTCTCAAAACTCAAACCCCACAAATCAGCTGCTTGCAAGTATTCAATCTTCATTTAATATACACAGGAGTAAATATAACAGGGATTAGCTATGTGTGAGAATATTTACTTGTTATGGATTTTATGTCAGCCTTTATTTTAATTTTTATATACTGTTTTTATTTAATCTAGGTTTTGCCAATTAGAATGTTTGCCCTTATAGTCCACTAGTGACTTCATAGTAATCACTGTTTTGTGTTTCTGTAAAATTGGGCACTGCCCATTTGCTTCATGTGAAGGAGTAGCAGGGTAGCAAAGCTTGTGCCTTATTTAGATGGGAGGTTTGAATCCCTCAATAGAGTGAATCCTAAAGAGGATTAACTCTAGTTCTAGATTTATAAGTCTGGGCCAAGTCTACTATGACTGAATGAGTTTTGTAACTTGAAAACAAATCTAGATCTAAATGTATGTTTTCTGTCCTTCATCAACTTGTAAAAAGTGCACACCAGGGCAGAATTTACTCTGTCTGGTTTGATGTCACAAATGTTCATGCTGTAAAAACCTCACCAGTGGACAGTTCACTCATCTCCTGGAAAAAGTAGAAGAGATTTCCTTGTATTACTTGAGACTTAAATATTTATGGCATACAATCTATAGGCTCTCTGATGAGGCACAGGTGAGACAAAATAAGGAGAGAAAGATCTGAGTGGTAGTGCTGTTTGTAATTAAGGAATTCACTATTGAAATATTTTATTCTTTTCCAACAAGAGGAATTGCAGAAATTAGAAACACTTCTTTAGATGTACTTCTGAACTTCATATAGGGGGCATTTAGGAAAATTGTAGCTTTTTGGGGAGCTACAAGAACAAACCGTGTTTCTCAGATGGCTTTGTGTGCAAAATCAAGGAGCTCTTATCCTTTATTCATTAAATAGTTTTCTCTTGCAAATATGCTTTATTTTTTGATTCTAATGTGCATGCAGATAGGAGGTGCATTTGCTTTATTTTTTGATTTTAATGTGCATGCAGATAGGAGCACTGGCCCACATCTTACCTGTAGAAGGTAGGAATTCCTTCTTGCAACAGCTGCCAGGGCAACTGGCATTTGTGTTAATATGGGCCATTTTCTTGCATCGTGGTTGTGTAATTATGGCAGGAACACTTTTAATATGACTTAGAGTATAGATACTCTAATAAACTAGCTTCTGTTGTAGAGGATATTTTATATTTGATATATATAATTTCTGTCACTTGTCTGTTAGTTTCAGGTGAAATGGATTTAATCTTGGGAATGGAAGATTCTCAGAATGGTAGCAAGAATTGATTTATGTTCAATTGATGGTCAATGTTTCAAGCATCTTCAAGTCTCATTCTGATGTGAAGAACGATAGTATCAATGTGCTGGTATTAACATTCACCATCTGGAAGGGGCAGCTGAACTGAACCCTTTTCTCTGATAATTGTTTTTTCCCATACCAAGTGAATTTGCTAAAATGAATAAATGAAAAGACAAAACATAACTCTGCTTTAGGCAGGTGGGCTATGCAGTAGTACAGTTTTACAAGTAAAATTACTTAAACCAGTAAACTAGTAAATTAGTTGTGGATATGATCATTCTTTACAGCACACATGAATCCACAAACATATTTTGGATGGTAATTTATCAAATTGAGCTGCTTTTAAATAGAAGTAGTTCTGTGCAATTTGTGATGACCAGGGTTATTTTGTTGATATTGATATGCTTGGATTGACATAATTGCTACAAGTAGACCAGCTTAATTAAAATGTAATTATATAATAGATAACATTTATTACATTTTTTTTCCTAATTCAAAAGTGAAAAGGCTTTCATAATCNTCATATTTTTGATTCATTCTTGGAAAACACATTCTAATCCTTCATTCTGACAAGAGGGATAATATTATGTTCTTAAGATAAGACCATGCTCTTTTTAAATAGTAAAAATATTGAAAATTTTGGAATATAGTTGTGCTGGATCAATACTTTTTTTGCCAGTCTTGACAAGGTGGTGCTCTCAGTTGAATCTAATCAAGCTACAATAAAAAAGAATTGGACTAATACATAACTCCAAAGTAAGGTGTTCAATTGGCTGCATGAATAGGAATTGTCATTTTTGTGCAATGGTTAATTCTGAAGTGTTCATTGATCTCCTCTAGGGAAGACATGTCTGCTGTTTTGGTTGGTGGGAAAGGTTCAGTTTATAGGAAATGTTATTCCAGTTTGCTGCAAGCAAATGTTCAAATGGCTCTTCCTAACAGAGGCAGCCATTTAATGTCTTTTGCCAGGAATAAATAAATCCTGTAAAATTTGAATCAGCTCTGAACAGTTATGGAACTCACTTAGGTTTTCATTTCAGTTCTGTTAGAAATGCCTATTGGTCACACAATCAAAACCTCAAACTATGTTCCAAACTGTCTCAAAATTAAAGGGGATTCTCATGAAACTAAAATTTTTAGAATGCTCTATGGTATTGAAATACAGAATTGAGTTTATTGTGCTTAAATCCTGGGCTGATAGTGTTTGGATTTTTTTTTTTTAATTTTTATTTTTTTTAGATTCACTTTCCATTTCCTTCTTTCTATTTCCCCCCCATTTCTAAGTGTAAGTCCCTGTATTTTCTGCAGGTGTTTTGGCAGCTCTGCTTTGCTTGTGGTACTAATCCCATCTCACAGGTTTGCCAGTCAAGTCTTGCTATGTTTATCACACTGGATTTGTTTTTCTCAGCATCAGCTAAATTTAATCACTCCCCTGAGAAGAGATGGAAATTCAACTTGCCTCCAGCCCACTTGAGCTTGGCAAATAATGGTGTGATAGGAGTGAGAAAATGAAAAAGGTTGCAAGACCTACTGCACTTAATCCCTTAATCCAATATTGAGGAACCTTGATTTGTCTGTACAAATATTGAGTACTGTCACAGAACATAAAAAAAGCATTAAAAAAGATATGAACACTGTTCTTTCTGGGGAGAGTATCGGAAAGAAAAATGTTTTTCTTCCACAAAAATTAGAGATGTGGGTGGCCAGATGTTATTTATTTGTGCCATTATGATGTGAAAATTCATTTGATGATTCCATCCTGATCTTCCTTTCTTTGGTCCACAGCTGTCCTCTGGTTAGATATCTGCCTTCTAACATTTTCAGTTGGTTTGAATTTGAATGATGTGATTATTTTCTGTTCTTATCTGTGTTGGTTGTAGTCTTTCAGCATAATTCAGAGCCCTAATTCTGCAGGGGAGGAGAGGAGATGAGAGGAGGTTTGTGCTGTACCTTTCATGGGTGTTTGGGGTGTAGGCTGAAGTCTAAGCTTGTCCTGAAGCCTTTGAACTTGAATGCATTTAACTTTTGTTTTGCTTTTAAAATGTCAGGCCCCATCTGTGACCACGAATCTCAGCAATGAATTTAATATGTCTCCCTTATAGTCAGCTCTGGCATGGCTAAGAACTGATTCTGTTTCTAAATTGGTGTAGAATAAAACAACACTGACAGAAGATCAATATAGAAGAAAGCAGACTCTCCCTATAATTAAAAATAATCTATTTAGTGTACCTTCTTTTTTCTTTCATATTTTCCCCCCATGAGACTTCCAGGAGGACTTCAGTGGTGGGAAAAATCACAGTTATTCATTGGGCTTGGTATAAGGTACATTTTGAACTGCTTTGCTCAGTTCTCTGCATGTGTGGGACATGAACCTGGAAGTTACACTGAGAAATGGCACTAGCAGAATTAGGTGACTGCTGTGATTTTTTTCCACCTATAGTTTAAATTCTTTCTGTGCACACTCTAGTTCTGAGCCCTTTTTTTAGATATGTTCTTTTTATATTATGGATCCCGACTTTCTTTATGAACACACTGGATTTCTTAGAATGCCAGCTGAAAAAAACCAATTCTTAGATTTTCCTGAGATTTACTAATACAATCTTTCAGGTCCTAATTTTAATTAATTGTTGTATGATTTCAAAATTTTTGCTAAATTAAACCTTTTGATTTTTTTTTTTTTAATTCTAAGGTCTTTGCTTGTGTGCAGTATGTTGCCTCCTTCTTAATTTAGGGAAATCGATGGAATAGATCCTTCCTAGCTCAAATTTGCCCTAAACTACATAAGTTCTTTAGTGGTGGTGGATCATGGTGATTGCTTAGTCAAACAGCTCATGAGCTGGTCATCCTTCTGGCTGCTCTCCCTGGATGTGAGATATACACTGCTGTATATCTGTTATAATGCTCCTCATAGGGCAGGGCAGCACTTAACATTAACTGATAAGTAGCAATTTAAAAAATGTGATTTACAGCTGAATGGATGATCAGTACTTCCAGCAAGAAAGTTAAGACCACCATGAGTTTTGTCCCAGGAGTGATGGGTAACTTTCCAAGATTTTTAAAGAAGGCTTTCCATCTATAAATTTTAGATGGATGTGCAATTTTGCCTGTGGGGCAAGATGTATGAAAACTAGAGTTCAGATCTGCCAGATCACTGGGTGTTAATCTAACATAATACTCTGTCCATGGTGTTACTTGCCTGGAGATGTAATCTCACCCCATGTGCCCTTCAAGCTGTCCAAAATAATCTCCTTCAATGAGTGTGGCTCTGAGCCTGAGCTAACAACCCTCTTTCAGGAGTACACAGCCTATGGTTGAAAAATGCACCCACACAGCTACACATACCACAATTGGCTGAATGTGAGCAAAACTGTCCAGTGCGCAGGTAAAATGTCAGCTTGTGAGAGATCAGACATCCCCTCACTCAAATTTAAGTATGAAAATAAATCCACTGAAGCAGCATGCTGCAAAGAACAGAGAATGTTCCACCATGAAAATAGGTTTGGGGCATTTTGCTAGTGTGGTCATAAAGAACACTAGATGAAATAAGGTCATTCTACAGTGATTGCCTCGTTTTGTTTGTGTAGGTTTTACTCTCTCCTTCCTTCCTGTTTGTAAATAAAGTAGCCTTTTTGTAAAAGGTAATTATTGTTCAGAAGATACAAATGTAATCAATACTTGGTTGCTAGTTTACATATCCAAATAAACCCTATCGTAACATATTTCCAATGTTACCAGGAGTCTTGGTCAATCATTGATCGTTGTTTTTGTTGTTTCTTGTGTTGAGATAGAAATGCTGTAGGGAAATTTCACTTGTTAGCCATTATACGCTATACTTTGTATTTCATTTTTTTCCTACAGAATAAGGAAGATAGGTTGCTTCACTGCTTTTGAGTTGCATAAAAAGTGTATGTGCAGTTTACTTGGCATAGTGTAGCCACTCAGCTGGGGACCTGGAAGCTTGAAGAAAACTAGCCACATAGTGTCCTGGGGAGGAGGAAGGGAAGGGAAAGTTTTATGCAATTTCCGATTTGCTAGCAAATTGGAACCTAGTTTTGACTAGAACTTTGGTAGGAATAAAAAAACTTCAGAATAACATACCTATCATCCAGTTTCTTCCCTGCCCAACCACCAAAGTACTGGAGTACTCTGAAAAAGAATGATTTGTTTCCCAGGAAGAGTCACCTGAAGAGACTTCATGGGTTTTGGTAGTTTGCAGGCAAGGAAGATACAAACTGAGTTTCCTCAGAAGATCAGTAAAATACAAAATAGTCCTGATGTCTGCTGTCAGCTTTCAGGCTGTGTACTTGCCAAATGATCTTGTGTAAAACTGGCAGGATATTTGATCAAATCTCAAATTTAGAGATGCATTTTATCAAAAGAACACATACAGACACAACAAGGTTTAGGTAGTTTGTGGGTTTTTTTGGTCTGTAGAGCCTTTTAAATTTATTTGTACTTTCTTCTCTATACATGTAGCTTAGAATTAAAAAATGCTGTGTTGCTTTTGTGCTTTCTCATAGCTGTGTGGTTTTAGACTCCACACAGGGTAAAAGTGTTACTAAGTCACATTAGTGATGTCATCTTGCCTTGAAACACGGAAGATGTCGTAAGATACAGTTAATACGGCTGCTGATGTACTAGATGTTTTCTCATCCCTCCTATTAATGAATTCATGTCCAATGGTGGTGTGAAGCAAATAGATCTCTACAAGACCTTCAAGTGGAGATTGTAGCTGTGATGTTTCTTTATAATAATAGTGGACAAACTGAAAAGTGTAATATGAAAGAACCCTGTCAGGAATGGTCCCAAGAATTTGGGCTAAGTTGATAAGAAAAGTGATGTGAAGACCTCCTGCCAAAATGTGATTAGTATGACAGCATTTTGTCATCATCCCTGGCTCAGGTTCTGGTTCTTTAAAATGTTCCTTGCCACTGAAAGCAAAGAATAAGAGATGTCAGTAGTTGTGCTGAAGAGGTGTTAAGCTCAGGTGTTTCTTCTCAGCCAGAGAGTCTGATTTACTGTTGTCTTCATTTCTCCAGTGCTGTTGTGTTTGACTCAGTGACGCGGGCAGTGGCTTTATTGCTGTTTCTTGGCTTTCTAATGATATTGCTGGAGTTTGTGGCAAAAAGATTAGTTAGCTTTGATCCAGACTCATGAAAAGTTAGTAGTCTATTCCTTCATGTTGTCTTTGTGAAGTCCCCTGCAGTACAGAGGGACAGGAGAGCAGAACACCACTTTCCAGCAGCTAAAATGCCACATGAAGCTAAGTTATTTGGAGTGGGCAGGTGTCTAACACATTTTGAAAAATCAACGTAATGATGTATTTTTCTGTGTTCCCCTGAGCATGTTAAAAGTATGTCAGATAAGCACTCAGCTTCAGTTTGTATTATGCTTGAAGCATGAACATAAAGCTAACATGCAAATTTGGCTTCTGATTTTTTCAGTTTAGCTTAACTTTGTGTAAGAAATGGGAATTGCTTCACCTGTTTACCAGACTTCTCAAGTTTTGAGCTTAATAAAAGCAACCTGTATTCCTCAGCAAGATGCCTCCTAAGACAGGGGCTTGACTCAGCGTATCAAAGCAGAGTGCACCTGCTGGTCAGGTTTTCTTGCATATTTCATCCCCACATTTGAGTGGCTACCTAACACATCTTGAACTGTAATAAATATGCAAAGAAAATGAAGTATTTGAAAACTAAGATAGGCTTTTCTCTCACATTTTTAAGCCTCAATTCAGCTTGATCAACACAGCAGTGAGATTATGCCAAGTACTTGGGTGGAACTTGGGACTTGCTGCTCCAGGGTATGTGTTCAATGTTGTGCATGGTGGTATAATATTGACTGGTGTGTCATTAGGTAGCTAAAGTAGTGTATATTTGATGTGCTTGCTTGTATTTGTCCATGGATAAAACAAGGTGAAAGTTTTGTGTTGGTCTATATAAGTGGTTATTTGGCAATGTTAATATTGAATTACTTTTCAGTTACAGTTTTTGTGGCCTTGTATAACGTATTTCTCACTTGGTTAGAGAGAAAGAATGGAATTTAAAATTTCTGGAGAATGTTTCTCATTTAAATGTTTCTCACACTAGGAGAGGTTGGGTAGCAGGCATGGTTTGATATTACTGGAAGGTAAGGTATTATGGGGATAGTTGCAAGGAGTAAATTTTAAATGCAGCAAGATCACTACATGTAGCTGATTACTGCAGCTCATGGTTTTCTTTCTGCCTGTAAGAGGGAGATGTATATTGAAAGCTCAGTATTTCCAGAAAATGTACATGTTACTGAGATTTTGGGATGGAATAATTACGAGGAGTAGAAATCTGTTCTGAACTAAACAAAGAACTCTATGGAACATCCAGATCTGATAGTGGTTTCTGTTTCCCCACTAGAAAGCTCAGAAATCTGATAAAAATTGTGAAATAAATAATGAGGTTCCATTAGCTGTACTTGGTAGAACTTTACTTTGCTAGTGTTTTATAACCCTTCTGCTCTGGTTTGCTTTCTGACACTTTTCATCTGTAAACATATTTAATTCATGATGTTTTTAAGAATATTTTTTTGGAAAAACTACTGTGAATATTTTTAATGTGGTGAACTTGCTGTCTTATCAAGAGACTATACTTTTGATGCTT
>VZTR01025400.1:335-18476 GCA_013400775.1 Chaetops frenatus
ATGCAAATAACTCTTCCATATGGGAAAGGCCGGGGCTACACGGGAGGAGGGAGTCACTAGTGATGGACAGGCCTGGGGTGGGGGGGGTGTTAGTAGGAATCTCAACATTTTAACCTCGGAAGCTAAATCAGTGCTTTGTATTAAATTTTTGGCAAACACAGCGCGTTGCCATCCTTTCCATTAACACATCACACCATGGAGAAATGCAAATCAAAGCAGCATGCAGGCAAAAAAAAAAAAAAAGAAAAAAGAAAAGAAAAAAAATAAAAAAAAAAAAAAGAAGGAAAGAGCAGCAAAAAGTGAGAAAAAAATGGCAGCAGGAAGAGTTGGGGACGGCGGGATCGCCAAGAGGAGACACAGCAGGTTACATGGAGTTTGCTTTTGTTTTGCACCACCCTTTGTCCTCGATGCATGACACCAACGTTACAGAAAGCAACCACTACAGAGGTCAGGACTCAATGGCACGGGGGGATGGGATGTCTCCTGCACATGCTTCCACCAGAAAAGAGAAAAGAAAGTGAAAATAAAAGTTCCTTTTTCCACATAAGGCACAGGACAAAGAAACCCCACTCACGGACTGAAGGCGAAAATGAGTTTTTCCTGGCTCTTGCTGATGCATCTAGAGAATATGGTGACTCAAGCACATGATCCATGACAGAAAATTCCACTGTCGTACAAAATCAATTGTTAATTCTAACCTTTATTCTTATACAATTTGCAGAAGAGAGTTGAGTAGGATTGCTCTGGGGTTTAATGGCAGGAGGGACGGGACTATAATACAACCCAAATGTAGTGGTGAGTTGAGCAGGGACATGGAAATGAAGTCACGGAGATGAATTTCCTATACATGTGTTGAGAAAACTGGAGTAGGCAAAGCTGTCCTAGCCGGAAAACCAAGGGGAGGCAGGAGCTCGTTAAGATGAGGAACAAAAACATTGGTTTCAGGTTAAAAAAACGGGCAGAGTGGTTTGTTTTGCAGCGAGAAAAAAGGGGCGGTGGATGGCGATTGGTGAGAGAGGAGAAGGTTCAGCAGCACTTGCTCTTCCAGCCCGTCACCCCACCGCCACTGCTGATATCTACATTTTCACTGTTGGGCTCTTTTACAGGGGTCTGCAAGGAAACAAGTGAACACAGTTAGATGGCTCTGCAGATTCCCAGGAAAACGCTCAGGGCTGGGGAGAAGGCAGCTGGCAAGGACCGACATCACCAGGTGAAACTGGGAACCAGCTGGGCACAAAGAGCTCCACAGAAAGGCAGGGAATCCTCCCCCCACTGCAGCACAAATGTGCACAACCAATTTAAGGGGGTCTTTTGTTGGTTGGTTTGTTATAAATAAAGAACTGGAAAGCTGGAAAAAAACCCGGTGCTTGGAGTGGGAGCACCCCAAAGTCAACTGGAAATATTTTAGAACCAGCACACAGAGCCAGAGCTGGGTTTGGTGGAGTAAGGAAATCCCAGCCTACAAACAACACAAGCTGAACTCACATTGTGTGAACTAATGACCTCCAAAATCCACAGTTTTTATGGATAAACTGGGCTTGTTCCCAGCTCCTGGGAGCTCCTGGGACAGCAGCTCTCAAGGCAGAGGACACACAGGCTCCTCCTTGTCACAGGACAGAACTTGGTGACACCAAAGCCAAAACCCCACTCCAGTGGGTTTGATCCAACACCAACATCCACTTCCAGCTGGCTGGAAAGGAACCTAAACCCTCACCACACTTCAGTCTCCACAGTCCATTTTTAACTCTCTTTGTCACAGCCTTGCAAAAGAACCCCTGGGATAATGACAGAGGCCAAAAATGAAGATTTAAGGCCCAAAGGTCAGTATGGTTTGTAGCCTGACCTGTTCACCAAAGGCCAGGGGTTTTCACCCCATTTATCACAGGAAGCTTGTCAAAAACTGAGTAAGAAATGGCTGAGGACTACAGTGACAACTGGGTGACTTCATCCACAGCACTCACACAGGAGAGAGGAGTAAGGCAGGGATTAGACAGGCTCGGGATGGAGATCATTTGTGTAGGAGCAGGAACACAAACACCAGGGTTGGCCAATCCATGTGTCCTGAGCTCCACAGAGATTCCATGACCTGCTCCTGGGCAGGAATGTTCCAGCACAGGGGTTTCAGTGAACCCTGAGCCCTTGGCCACGGGAGAACATCCCACGGGAGGGAACAGCTCCAGAGCCACACAGGGATCCAGCCCAGCTCAGTCCTGGGACCGCACAGGGGCACCTGTGGGCAGCTGATGCTTTTTCTACTCATGGAGCACGTCATGGCCACAGGGACAGCAGCACCAGCAGCTCTGGGCACACAGGGATCTGTGCCAGCCATGGAGACAACCTGGGCTGGCAGCAGGGCCAGGGCAGTGCCCGTCCCCTGTGCTGGCACTGCTGGGGCACCTCCAGGGCTGGGGGCAGCTCTGGGCCCCTCCTGACAAGAGACACCTGCAGGGGCTGCAGCGTGTCCAGGCAAGGGAAGGCAGGTGGGAAGGGGCTGGAGCCCCAGCAGAGACTGAGGCAGCTGGGAAAGGGGCTCAGCCTGGAGCAAAGGAGGCTCAGGGGGGACCTTGTGGCTCTGCACAACTCCCTGCCAGGAGGGGACAGCTGGGGGGGGTCGGGCTCTGCTGCCAGGGAACAGGGACAGGATGAGAGGGAACGGCCTCAGGCTGGGCCAGGAGGGTTTAGATTGGATACAGGGAACAATTCCTTCCTGGAAAGGTTGTCCAGCCCTGAAGCTGCCCATCCCTGGAAGGATTTAAAGCTGTGAGGATGTGGCACTTGGGGACATGGATCAGGGGTGGCCCTGGCAGTGCTGGGGGACGGTTGGACTCTCAGAGAGCTTTTCCAGCCTCACTGAATCCATGGTTCCATGGCACCTTTCAGGAAGGGGAGCCAACAGCAGGTGATCTGGTGCAACAGAATCCCCAAGGAAATGCCATGGCTGGGAGCTGATTCCTGGGGGCACAGCTGGGAGTGGCAGAGCTCGTTCCTGTCCCACCCTCCACACCTGAACTCTTCCCAGCTGTCCCTGGTGAGTTTCCAGACAGGTTTTGAGTGCATTGACAGAGATGGTGGCAGGAAAGGACAATTCTCTCCATGCCAATGGAAACGGTTTAACTCCAGCACATGCACAACAACCAGGAGTGTAAGGGCCAAACAAACAGGAATTTCAGTTCCCTGGCTCTGGTGGATGTTATTCCCTGTAGGCAGCACCCCCACAACAACAAAACATCAAACCAGCTTCAGAAATTCAGCCCTGCTCCTGCAGGGACTCCCTTGGCTCAGCACAGCAAAGTCAAACACTGCAACGACTCAGGTGAGCATCAGCACAATGAGAGGTGGAATTTCAGGATTTTTGTTCCAAAGGAATGCTGTGAGCACCTACCTTTCGAAGAATGTCTTCTGCTAATGTGAGGAATGCCTTCTCAATGTTTATATTTGCTTTTGCACTAGTTTCGAAAAACCTAATACCGTGCTCCCTGGCAATCTGCAGCAAACAGAGAGAGGGACGTTAGAGATCCTGGGGGTCTTGCAAGTGCTCCTGAAAGTTTAGAAAGCAGAGAATACTGGACTGCACAGGAGCCCAGGGGTGCCCAGGGGAACAAGAGGCCACTGGCCCCTGGGCTGTGCCAGCTCTGGGCTGGCAGCAGGGCCAGGGCAGTGCCCATCCCCTGTGCTGGCACTGCTGGGGCACCTCCAGTGCTGGGGGCAGCTCTGGGCCCCTCCTGACAAGAGACACCTGCAGGGGCTGCAGCGTGTCCAGGCAAGGGAAGGCAGCTGGGAAGGGGCTGGAGCCCCAGCAGAGACTGAGGCAGCTGGGAAAGGGGCTCAGCCTGGAGAAAAGGAGCCTCAGGGGGGACCTTGTGGCTCTGCACAACTCCCTGCCAGGAGGGGACAGCTGGGGGGGGTCGGGCTCTGCTGCCAGGGAACAGGGACAGGACAAGGGCAAACGGCCTCAGGCTGGGCCAGGGCAGCCTCAGCTTGGACAGCAGCAGCAATTTCTGCCTGGAAAGGGTGCTCAGGCCTTGGCAGGGGCTGCCCAGGGAGCTTTGGAGTCCCCATCCCTGGAGGTGCCCAAGGAAGGGCTGGAGATGACACTCAGAGCTCTGGGCTGGGGACAAGGTGGGGACCAGGCACAGGTGGGACTGGATGGGCTGGAAGGTCTTTCCCAGCCTCAGTGATCCTGGGATTCTGTGATTCCCTCAGCCCCAACGGGCACCAGCAGCACCAGCCAGGTGAGCTGGCTCAGAAGAAGATTCAGAACAATTCAAGTGTATTAAATAATCCCAGGTCGGTGTCTGGGTGTGAGAGGACAGACACCACACCCTGCCACACGGTGAGGAACTTCAGGGATGTCTGGGAATTTTGAGTTATCAAAGGAAGCAGAAACTGCAGCTGAACTCATCCCAATCATGGCAGTTTCTGAGAGAGCATCCCCAGGATTCACATCCATCAGCAAATCCATCTCCTGTGTTCCTTCCCTGGCACATCCCACTGGGGCATCCCAACTCCCTGGGGCAGGCAGAATTCTCAGCAGTGATTTGCTGACTTGGATAAAGAAATTTTGACACTCACCTGTTCACCTTTTGCTTTAGGGACAACTCTTTTATCTTCCATGTCACACTTGTTTCCTAACAGCATCCTCTCCACATCCTCGTTGGCGTGCTGGAAGGACACAAGGACAGGGTTACACATCTCCCCCAGCACACCCAAAATATCTGCTTCCCTTGGCTGTGGCCAGGCCACCACCTACATCTGAATTTGGGGACATTTAAAGCTGCCCATGATGGAGCTTGGTGCACTGCAGTGGCAGAGGAACAAGCTGTTAATTAACCCCAGCCTCCTAATGACTTCCTAGCACTGGTTAGTGGTTTTCTCCTCCCCACTTTGCCACTGCACAACGTGAAGGATGAGCCAGGGGAGAAAGAGGGACTGGGGAGGAAAATGGGGCAGGACCCACAGAGGGAAATGAGGGAGAGAAGGGAAACAGAAGCCAGAGAGTGGGGCAGGGTGTCCAAAGGGAGCAGGGAGGGGAGGGGTTGGTGTTTCCTGCACGGTGTTGGGGCAGGAGGATGCAGTGTCAGCCTGGGCAGGGATCAGGAATCCAGACCCAGCCCATTCCCTGCAGCACAGACCTCTCTGGAGGGGAGCAGCATTTATTATCAGCTCCCATCTCACTGGAGGTTGGCCACAGTCATGCCCAGCTCCAAGAAGTGCTGAAGGAGGATCCAGGAGCTCCAGGCCTGTCAGCCTGAGCTGGGAGCTGGGGAAGGCCCTGGAGCAGATCACCTGGGGTGTGATCCCATGGCATGTGCAGGACAAGCAGGAGATCAGGCCCAGCCAGCCTGGCTTTGTGACAGGTCCTGCTTGACCAGCCTGATCTCCTCCTATGACAGGGTGACCTCAATGGATGAGGGAAAGGCTGTGGCTGCTCCTGCCTGGGCTTTGATGAAGCCTTTGGCACCTTCTCCCATGGCATTCTCCTGGAGAAACCAGCTGCTCCTGGCTGAGCCAGGGATCAACCTGGGCCCAGGGAGAGCTGGGGCTGGAGGCACATCCAGCTGGGAATGGGCACCAGTGGGCTCAGGGCTGGGCCAGTCCTGTCCAACACCTCCAGGGATGGGCTGGATGGGGGAATTGAGGGCACCACCCTCACTCAGCTCAGGGACAGCCCCAGGGGGCTGGGATGTGCCTCTGCTGGAGGCAGGAAGCTCTGCAGAGGGACCAGGACAGGCTGGATCCATGGGCTGGGCTCAGTGGGGTGAGGAACAACAAGGCCAAGAGCTGGGAACTGCACTGGGGTCACACCAACCCCATGGAGGGCTCCAGAGGGGCTGGAAAGCTGCCAGGCAGGAAGGGACCTGGGAAAAATTAATTCCCCACATCTGCCCAGGGCAGGGGTGGAGTCCCCATCACTGGAGGGGTTTAAAAGCCCCGTGGATGTGGCACTTGGGGACATGGGGCAGCGGTGGCCTTGGCAGTGCTGGGGGGTGGTTGGACTCAATGGTCTCCAAGGGATTTCCCAACCTCAAGGACTCGGTGATTTCTGCAGAGACGCTCCAGTACTGAGCTTCTTCCATAACAGAAACAGCTCCCTAAGGTGACAAATGTCCCTTTTCCAGCCACAGTCCCTGAGCAGCCTCCACAGTGCACCTGGAATCAGCTGCCCAGTCTGTGGCACTCACTGAGAACACGAGGGCACCAAAAGCCCTGATGGTACCAATGACATCCATCACCCACCTGGACACCGCAGAGTTTTTTAACAAAGCAACTGCAGAATCCAATGGCCTCAATTTCAAGCTTAGATTCAACTCATTGCTGAGGCTCTTCCTGTGCAGCTTCACCCCTTTCTCCTGTTCCCACCACACAGGGCATTTCTCCATAAACACAACCGTGTCCCACTTTTCACGCTGGGAAATTCAAATCCCAACTTCCCATTTTTGCTGTGCTGCTTTCTCCAGCCCCAGTGCTCCAAGCCTGGCAGCCCTCACCTGTGCTCAGCTCTACAGGGCCATCTCTGTGCTTTCCAGGAAAATCCAAACATTTATTCCACTTGGCAACAGCGTAACAAAACCAAGAATCACCAGTTGTGTTCTTTTTCCATCTCGGAACTCCTGGAGGATGAACTCTTGGGGACCCAGGCACTTAATGCTTCCACATCCCTTTCTTCTGTCTCACTTCACCTTGCCTGAAATTTTCCAGCCTCCCTGTCCTGGTTCTCCTCTGCCAAGGGCAAGAATCAGCTACCCAAACATTACCAGCAGCAGCAGCCAAGCCATGAGAAACCTCCAAATATTTCATGAGATGACTGCAAGGGAGTGGTGATGTTTAATTACCTTTGAGGATTTCCACACTCACACTCAGGAAACAGCTACTAGGAGTAGTAGCTACTCTGCAGCTCCTGGCTGTGCAGCTGTAAAAGTCTTTGCAGGTAAAAAATTACTTCTTTTTCAAACCACCACACCTCTGCAATCCCTGTGTGCTGTGAGCTGCTCCCAAACCTGCCCTTCCCAGCTCCCAGTGTGCTCCTCCTCCAGCACAGGCACGAATTTTGCTCAATGTACACAGTGGGTATTTCAGGAGGGTTTAACATCCCCACCCTCCTGGCACTGCTGATGGGAGAGCTGAGGGGACACGGGGCAGGGCAGAGCTGAGCCCTGGGGATCCTCTGGGTCACCAGACCTGCTCAGCTCTGGGATGTGCCACTCACCTCGTCGATGTTCCTGAGCCACTTGCTGATGTTCTCGAAGCTCTTGGCGTTGGTGATGTCGTACACCAGCATGATGCCCATGGCCCCTCGGTAGTAGGAGGTGGTGATGGTGTGGAAGCGCTCCTGCCCCGCCGTGTCCCTGTGGGGACAGCACAGCCCTGTCAGACACAGCCCCCAGGGACCAGCTGGGTGTGATTCCTGCACAATCCAGGGCTGGACAGGCTTCTCCTGGGGCATGGAACCAGCTGGGTGTGATTCCTGCACAATCCCCAGGGATGGACAGGCTTCTCCTGGAGCATGGAACCAGCTGGGTGTGATTCCTGCACAATCCCCAGGGATGGACAGGCTTCTCCTGGGGCATGGAACCAGCTGGGTGTGATTCCTGCACAATCCCCAGGGATGGACAGGCTTCTCCTGGGGCATGGAACCAGCTGGGTGTGATTCCTGCACAATCCCCAGGGATGGACAGGCTTCTCCTGGGGCATGGAACCAGCTGGGTGTGATTCCTGCACAATCCCCAGGGATGGACAGGCTTCTCCTGGGGCATGGAACCAGCTGGGTGTGATTCCTGCACAATCCCCAGGGATGGACAGGCTTCTCCTGGGGCATGGAACCAGCTGGGTGTGATTCCTGCACAATCCCCAGGGATGGACAGGCTTCTCCTGGGGCATGGAACCAGCTGGGTGTGATTCCTGCACAATCCCCAGGGATGGACAGGCTTCTCCTGGGGCATGGAACCAGCTGGGTGTGATTCCTGCACAATCCCCAGGGATGGACAGGCTTCTCCTGGGGCATGGAACCAGCTGGGTGTGATTCCTGCACAATCCCCAGGGATGGACAGGCTTCTCCTGGGGCATGGAACCAGCTGGGTGTGATTCCTGCACAATCCCCAGGGATGGACAGGCTTCTCCTGGGGCATGGAACCAGCTGGGTGTGATTCCTGCACAATCCCCAGGGATGGACAGGCTTCTCCTGGGGCATGGAACCAGCTGGGTGTGATTCCTGCACAATCCCCAGGGATGGACAGGCTTCTCCTGGGGCATGGAACCAGCTGGGTGTGATTCCTGCACAATCCCCAGGGATGGACAGGCTTCTCCTGGGGCATGGAACCAGCTGGGTGTGATTCCTGCACAATCCAGGGATGGGCAGGCTTCTCCTGGGGCATGGAACCAGCTGTGGTGGATGGCCCACAGGGTGCCTCTCCATGCCAGCAGCCACAGAGACAATCTGTGGATTCTCTGGAACTCAGACCTGACACTGAGAGGAATTTTGTTCTCAGATCAAGTCTTACAAAGCTTTAACTTCATCTTGCAAATGTGTATTGCTGACATTTCTGATCAAAGTCTATGGGACATCAATCAAGCTGGGCTCTTAAATGTTGGTGTCTCTAAGCAATGGGCTGAAAAGTGATCACAAAACATCAGTGACAGGCTGGATATTCCCATCTCCTTCTGGGATCTTTGGTGGGATGGATGAGATGTGGTTAAACAAACCTGCATGGTGGTAAGGTGGGAATTAGCTGTATATTGAGAATTAACAGAGAGTTAATTTGAGAGCCATAAATGAAGAATTAACTGCACATTCTGCAGTGCCTTTCAGAGGCCATAAACCCCAGAGATTGTAGGTTTACAGAGAGTTTTCAGTGACATTGTTCATGTAAGAAGGATATAGAGCTGGGGGTGCTCACCTGGAGAGGAGAAGGATCCAGGGAGAGCTCAGAGCCCCTGCCAGGGCCTAAAGGGGCTCCAGGAGAGCTGGAGAGGGACTGGGGACAAGGGATGCAGGGCCAGGACACAGGGAATGGCTTCCCAGTGCCAGAGGGCAGGGCTGGGTGGGATTTTGGGCAGGAATTGTTCCCTGGGAGGGTGGGCAGGCCCTGGCACAGGGTGCCCAGAGAAGCTGTGGCTGCCCCTGGATCCCTGGCAGTGGCCAAGGCCAGGTTGGACACTGGGGCTGGGAGCAGCCTGGGACAGTGGGAGGTGTCCCTGCCCATGGCAGGGGGTGGGAATGGGATGGGCTTTAAGGTCCCTCCCCACCCAAACCATCCTGGGATTCTGTGAAGGAATTTGGGGGAGTTTAATCCTTTAATTGATGGTTTTCCTAGCATATCCCAGAGACAGAGAGATATCCTTCCCTTCATTCAGGACAAACCCCTGCAAAATATCTCCACAGATCTCCATTCATTATTTTCTCTCCCTAAGTTCTATACCCACTTTGCCAGCACCTTCCCCCAGGTTTCTCCCTCCCACTGGCTCCCACCAAGCAGGAGAGTGCTGGAGAAGTGTTTGGATCCCAGCAGACATTTGGGATCTGTGATTCCTCCCTCCTGCCACGGCCAGCAGCTGTCACAGGAACAATCCTGAGTGCTTTTACACAACTTGGCATTGGCAGCACGGAGCTGCTACTCGCTGCTTGTCACATCCTACAGCTGACTCGCCTGGTTAACTCCTCCACTGGTTTTTTTTTCTGGCAACTGGAGCTCAGCTAATGGAAGACAAGAAGGCTGGGGGCAGGGGGGGGAGGAAACAAAAAACCTTGAGTGTCTCCCTTTTTTTTTTTTTTTTTTAAATAAATACTACAGCTGCCCTTTCCCCTTGTTAATGGATTCTCCATTCATTATTCAGAGATAACTCCTAATGGATGGGAGATTAGAGCTGGCTGAGGCAAAGAGAGGAAATGAGTTATGGTTCTGTGCTGGATCCACCCTGGGCAAACGGCAGGAGACAGTGGGAGCTCCCAGGTGCTGTTTGCTGCCCTGGCTCCCCAGCCCTTTGTTCAAACCTCTGGGATATGGGAGCAGGCTCCAGAGCTCTGGGTGTGGGCACAAACGTGTGCAAGCTGCCTCACTCTCCCAGCTCACCTTCACGTGGGCAGGGACTGTGGAAACAGCCATGGAAAATGAAGCAAGGGAGGAAAGGGAAGAGAGCTGGGATGTGCAGCTTTGTGGAGACAAAGGAGGCTGTCCTGTGGGACTGGGGAAAGGAGATGCTCAAGGAAAGTGAAAAATCTATTTGAATTATTCTCGTGCCAACATTAAAATATGCATAAGCTGTATCATATTCGAGGTTTAACCTGGAGAGAAAGGAATTTCTGGGACAGCTTTCCAGCTGACCTGGCAGAGACTAAAGGAATCTTAAAATGTATTATGATTTATTGATGAAAGATTTACACGGCTGCAGCAAGGAGAGATTAGATCTGGTGATTTGCAAGCATCCTCCCAGTCCTCGTGGCTCAAAATGAAGATCTTCAACATATTAAACCAAGTAATTCCTATCCAAATAATCCCAAGAATTTTATTACTGTCCCACTGTTGTTAGGTTTGCAGAACTGTGCAATATTGCACTGGAGAGGCAGGGGAACACCAGGAGCTGCAGTGACCAAGCTGAGCACTTCCCAAAGGGAAAAGTGCCCCTGTCCAGCACTCCTGGCTGGAATAAACCTGGGCCCAGGGAGAGCTGGGGCTGGAGGCACATCCAGCTGGGAATGGGCACCAGTGGGCTCAGGGCTGGGCCAGTCCTGTCCAACACCTCCAGGGATGGGCTGGATGGGGGAATTGAGGGTATCCTCAGTCAGCCCAGGGACTGTGAGGCTGTGCTGGAGGGCAGGGAGCTCTGCAGAGGGATCTGCACAGGATGGATCCATGGAAAGGGTGCTCAGGCCTTGGCAGGGGCTGCCCAGGGAGCTTTGGAGTGCCCATCCCTGGAGGTGTCCAGGGAAGGGCTGGAGGTGGCACTCAGAGCTCTGGGCTGGGGACAAGGTGGGGATCAGGCACAGCTGGGGCTGGATGGGCTGGGAGGGATTTTCCAGCCTCACTGATCCTGGGATTCTGTGCTCTGTCAGCTACTTCATGACTGGCAAATTTCAGCTTTTCTGAATAATAGTCAGGAAAAAAAAATCCCTAACAAGAGCATTATCCAATTGTTTTATAGGACTGCCATGCCAGAGGAACATCTTCCACCCCAAATCTCAAAAGCCCTTAGCAAACAGAATTAAATTCTAGACATTCCTGGGGAAATTGCAGAATTAATGAGGCTGATGGCACCTGGAGCAGTGTGCAGCTCTGGCTGGTCACCCCCATGCTCAGGAATGCCAGAACCTGCACATCCCAGGGAATTTCCACCCCTGGAATGACTCAGGATAGCTACACCCCATTGCTGCCCCTGCACAGCTGGCCCAGGACAGGGCATTGTTTTTCACACCAGCTCATTGCTGGATTAAGCAAGATCCTGAGGACACTTCTCTGGCCATGTAAATGTGTTGCCAGCAGAGATGCACTGAGAGAAAAATGTTATTTTATAGTCCTCCACACAGCTAGGAGCTGCACACTAAAAGCATAAAGCTGTTCCTATAATTTGGAATCAGTCAGGATGACTGTAGGGAAACAGCCTGACACACAAATATCATTAAAGACAGCAGAGGTGGAGGAGCAGCTACGTAGGAAAAAAAGAAAAATTAGATTTTTAGCTGGCAGTAACATTCCTCTGAGCCTGTGCTTTGCCTGGATGACAAACCCAGCTCTGCTTTTTGTGCCTCCTGACAAGCACCTCAGAGCTGTACCTGGGCAGGCCAGAGATTTTCCAGCTTCCATTTCCCAGTGGTTAAGGAATTCTGGAGCCAGGGATCCCCTCTGTGGATTTAAGAGTCCAAACCTGACTGTTCTTTTGTGAAATGCCTTGTGAGCCCCTCCATGGACACCTCCAGCTACCACTACATCTCATGAGGAGTTTCCCAGCAAAACTTCATTTCCTGATGTTTCCCACATGCCACTGTCCAGCCTCAGGCCAGAACTGATGTTCTGGTGTTGGAAAAAGGCAATGAGTTCTATCAGACCCTCCCCACCTGTTCAGGATATCCAGGATTTTAAGGATGTGCTCAGACATCCAGAAGAACCCTCATCTTCCCAGGTGTTTTTCCTAGGACAGTCCCTTTCTCCCCAGGGATCAAACCTGTGTTCTGTGGGGCTGCCACACTCCCTTCCTGCCCACACCAGCAGGAAAATCCCATTTCATTTCTCAATGCCTACAGAATGCTAATGAGTTCTGGGAACTGGAGGATGCCAAAGCCTTTTGGTTTCCATTTCAAAGCAACTCCACCTGAGCTCCTGAATGTGTGGTATCACACTCAATTTTTAGCTCTATTACCCTGTCCCTTTGAAGTCCTGCAGCGTTTTCCCAAAGCCAGCACCATCTTCTCCTGGACCTCTCACTCCGGTCCTTCATTCTTTCTCTGCACCATGACAGTGTTAATATTTTTCCAGACATTCAGCCCTGGAAACCCCTCCAGGTGCCACCCTTTGTAGGTGCTTCCACTCCCAAATGTGTATTAATTCCTTTCTCCCAGATCCTGGGCCAGGCCCATCATTACTGACAGTCCCAGCAGCAATTCTCCCAGAGAGGAGCTGGACAATAACCCAGCTCAGTTCCTGGACATGATTCCACCCAGAATCTGACACTCCTGATGGCTCTGCCCTGGCCAAGCTCATTCCCTTGGAAGGCCAGTCCAGGGCCATGTCCCATCCTGCTCCTCACAGGCACATTTACATTTGGAGCAGCAGGAAAATGCTCTAATCCCATCCTGATCCTAACAGAGCTGCACCCCCAGCTTTAACAGCTACTGAGTATCGAGTTGCTCCTCACCTCAGGCAGGGTTTAATTCAGCCTGACCTTTGTGTTCTGGCTTTCCTCCTAAATATAAATTTCAGAGGTCAGGGCATGGCTGAGAGACTGTCACGAGGGCACTTTTTCCATACCCAGGAAGAGGCAGGGAGCTGTCCTGCTGTGTGGTGTGGGTGTCACACCTGAAGGACAGGGCCATCCAGAGGGACTGGGATGAGCTCCACAAGTGGCCCATGGGAATCTGATGAGGTTTAATAAAACCTCATCCATACTCAGATCCATTCTCTGGAGCAAGGGAAAGCTCCCCGAGCAGCCTCAGGTTTACATGGGAAATGTTCCCCTAAATCCATCCCCTGCTCCCTCAGCTGCTGCCTTGGATTGTTCTGGGAATGTTACACAGCTCCTGTAAGGATGGGGTGAGTTCAAAGGCAGGAAGCAGTGGGGAAATAGAGATGCACTGCAGAAACACCTCCACAAGACACTGCTGGGCAAAACTCCTGCCACAGGAGAAGTTGGAGACATGGAAACACAATGCTGAGATTTTGATTGTTTTGGTTTGTTGTGAGGTTTGTTTTCCTTTCTGTAGGAGCTTCATTTTCTGCTTTTCAAGTTTCATTTCAAATGAGCCATCTGAACCTGCCAGGAACAAGCAGCAGATTCAGGCCACAACTTCCCAATTTTGTGACATCTGAAAGTTGCTACTGTATAAATCTCAGCTCACCCAAGTCCCCTTCCCTAAGGCACTAAACCCCACCATCTGTACAGCTTCATTACACCCTGTTCTTCATACATGCATTAAACATCCTCCTTTTCCCATATGTTTTGTTTTTGCATTTCATGATGATTTTCTTTTTAAGTTTAAACATAGAGTCATGGAATGTTTGGGTTGGAAAGGACCTCAAAGCCCATCCAGTTCCAACCCAGTGCTCATTGTGAGGCCAGGGAATGGGATGGGTAAATGGGAATGCCTGGAAATATCCCAGTGTGGGGCTGGTGAGGCTCCAGCTGGAGTGTCCTGGGTTTTCCTGAGGCACAGGGAAATGGGAGGAGTCCAGGGGCAGTGGGAGCTGAGGCTGTACCTGAGCCCTTTGGCCACAGAGTGCTGGGGGAGGTCTCCAGCAGCACATCAGGCATTTTCAGGAATGGTGAGAGGATCCCTGGATGGTTTGTGGGGCTGGGAATGGAGTCAATCCAGGCCATCCCTGGCAGAGGGTGCTTGGGTTTGGGACTTCCCTGGTTCCTCCTCTGCTCCTTGCCCTTGTCCTGGTGTCACCAGCTCCAGGAGCAGATGCAGATCAGCTGCTGAGGGTGCTGGGTTGTGGGGCAGGAGCTGTGGGGCAGGAGGACACTGAGCCTTTCTGGAAGGGGTTATGGAGTGTGCAGCCTTGATTTAGGCCAGTTCAAATTTGGAGACACCTTTGATTCTACCTTGTCATAGAATCACGGAATCCCAGAATGGTTTGGGTGGGAAGGAACCTTAAAATCCATCCCATTCCCACTCCATGCCATGGCAGGGACACCTCCCACTGTCCCAGGCTGCTCCCAGCCCCAGTGTCCAACCTGGCCTTGGCCACTGCCAGGGATCCAGGGGCAGCCACAGCTTCTCTGGGCACCCTGTGCCAGGGCCTGCCCACCCTCCCAGGGAACAATTCCTGCCCAAAATCCCATCCAAACTTTCTCTCTCTCAGTTCTAACACTTCCTCAGGCTGCTGGTGACAAGAGCACTCCAGATGCCCTGGTTAGGAAGGATAATTGCTGTTGATTATCCTGGAATGAGCGCCTGGGATGACTGGGAAGACCAGTGCCCCCCAGAGTGGAACCCACCCACCCCAACACCACTGTTATCAAGCCCTGGGATTGTTATGAGTGGGCCAAAATGGACAAAATCCCAGCTCTGTGCTCTCAGAGAAGCTGGAGAATGCAGATGGTGAGCAGAGAGCCCAGCCAGACCCACAGGCCAGGAGGAGCCTCCCGAGCTGACCTGCTGGAAAGCCTCTGGTTAAATGCACAGAAGCTCAAAGGAAGGAGCTGAGGCTTTGCCTCTGGTCAGACATTCCCACAGAGCAGCCGTGCTCCAGCCAGCTGAGAACCTCTCACAGCTGAGCATGGAAAATTCCAGCCCAACTGCAGCCCTGGATTGCATTTTCTTGCTGACACAAAGCAAGGCTACGAGTCAATTTATAGTCACAGACTGGAGGCAACTCCTAATTTAAAAATTCCAGTTTTAAACCACTTCCCACTAAATCACAGCCTGTGAGGATGCTCTCCTCCCCAGCAGGAGCTTTGCCAGCAGCCTGACCGAGGGAGCAGCTGGTCCCAGTGGTCACAAGCACTGCTACTGCTCCAGAAACACACATGGAGTGTTAGCACTGTGGAAACACAGAATACAGCTGCAAACCTGGATCCCTGAATGGCATTCAGGAAGAGCAGACTCTCCCCAGGAACACCTGCTGCTGAAGGAAGCTGTATGTTACTCACCAGATCTGTAGCTTGATCTTCTTTCCTTGCAATTCAACAGTTTTAATCTTGAAGTCTATCCCTAAAATAAACAAACACATAAATAAGTAATTAGTGTTTGTTATTTAAAAAAAAAAAAAATCGATTCCACATCAACACAGGATGGCTGAGACAGAAATGCACCTTTTTTCTTCTTCCACTGAACTGCCAGGTAACCCAAGGATGCCCAGGGACACTGGAATGGGAGAGGAACTGGGAAACCACCACAGCCAGGGCTTCAGGGGTCTGACCTGGAATATCCAGAGTGGGAAGGACCCACAAGGATCATCCAGCCCAACTCCTGGCCCTGCCCAGGACACTCCAAAAATCCCCTCCTGTGCAGTGTCCAAAGGCTCCTGGAGCTCTGGCAGCCTCACTCCCTGGGGAGCAGTTCCAGGGAGCCCTGCCCTGCCCTGCCCCACCTCTCCCAGCACACACAGGGGTCAGACACTGAGCTTCCACAGGGATGCTCAAGGCTTCAAGCCACACAAAGCTTCAAGCAGCAAGAAAAGGTGAATTATGAGGGCTCACTCTCCTTGTCCAGACCCATCCCTGCTTCAGCCTTGGTTTGGTACAGGACAGCCAAAGCCAGGCCTTGGCAGAAGAGTTACCAAGGCTCTGAGAACTCAGCCAAGCACAGATCATCCCCACAGACCATGAGAAAAGCTTTTACTTTCAATACCAACTAATACAGAAAGTCCCCAAGTGCCACATCCACAGGGCTTTGAAACCCCTCCAGGGATGGGGATTCCACCACTGCCATGGGCAGCTGTGCCAGGGCTGGACAGCCCTTTCCAGGAGGGAATTGTTACCAAAATCCAACCTGAACTTCCCCTGGCTCAGCCTGAGGCCGTTTGCCCTTGGCCTGTCCCTGTTCCCTGGCAGCAGAGCCCGACCCCCCCCAGCTGTCCCCTCCTGGCAGGGAGTTGTGCAGAGCCACAAGGTCCCCCCTGAGGCTCCTTTTCTCCAGGCTGAGCCCCTTTCCCAGCTGCCTCAGCCTCTGCTGGGGCTCCAGCCCCTTCCCAGCTGCCTTCCCTTGCCTGGACACGCTGCAGCCCCTGCAGGTGTCTCTTGTCAGGAGGGGCCCAGAGCTGCCCCAGGATTCAACCTTCCCTTCCCAAAGCTGCCTACAAGAATTACCAGCAGAGGCTACACCAGAGCAGCAGGAACACTCCAAACCACCCCCTCAAACTGCTCTGGCACTAATTAGATGCCACTGTCCTGACTTTCAATTCCAATCAGAGAACACCACTGATCACTCCTCATGCTTTCCAAAAACCTGTTTATATTTAGACTTTTTAAAAGGCAGCAGCTGCAACCCCAAACTTCCCTCCCAGATCTACAAGGTCATTTTATACCAAGCAAGATTAAACAGAATTTATGAAATGCATTATTACATAAGAAGTTTGCTTGGCAGCTCTGCTTTGAACTCCTTTTACCCAACACCCAGAACTTCATGGGCTGGACAAGACCCAGCCCAGAATAATCCCAGTCCTGGGCTGGGCACTGGAAGGACATCCCTGGAGGTGTCCAAGGAATTCCTGGAGGTGGCACTCAGAGCTCTGGGCTGGGGACAAGGTGGGGATCAGGCACAGCTGGGACTGGATGATCCTGGAGGGTTTTTCCAACCTGAAGAATTCTGGGATTTAAAGCCCTGCAGTGACTTCAGGCTGAGGCTGTGCTTTAATCCCAGTCTGGGCAGCCTGGGACCTCCTGCCCATCTCAGCTCAGTGCTCCTTTGTTTTCCAGGCAGCCCCAGCACTGCTGCATCCCTCACCTTAAGTTACATTTTTGAATCAAGGTATTAACTATCACACAAATGTGACTGGAAATATAAACCTGCTGAATGACTGATTGCCAAGATACAAAACTGCCCCAAGTCCACCCAAACCTGTATTTTTTCAGCATTTCAGGGAGTTGTTTGCTGCCCAATCGTGTCCCCAGTGACACAACCAAACAAATGAGCACCAAACATGAGAAATGGAATATTTTATATGGTGACAGTTACTTCTGGGCTGTGCCCAGCTGCAGCAGGATGTTTGAGAGCCACTTTTGATGTGTTAAGATAAAGTAAATTATTAACCCAGCCAAGGAAATTAACTCTTCTCTGCACTGTGAGGGATTTAGCCAACTCCAGAATCTGGGGATAAAAGAAATAAATCCCATGTTATACTCAGCTCCCATTCTAATATAATAATACCAGTTCAGCCTTCAGAACAGAAAGGCTGTTATAAATAAATAGCAATGTATTTCCCTGGAAATACTTCCAAAGGAGTTCCAACAGTCTGGGAAAAGGAGATTCCTCCGTGGCTGTGGTGCCTGTCCAGTCCAATGGATGACAATAAACAGCAGAAACACAAAGGCTTCCCAGAAAACAGATATGGGGAGGTTTCCAGGAAAATTCAGTTCAGGAAAGAGCTGAAGAGGGTAACGGGTATAAAACCTGACTGGCTGAAGAGCAGACATCTCGTCATCACAGGGGGATAATGACAGAGCTCATGAATTAAAGATGAGCATGAAATTACTCCCTCATTAAGTGTCAATAAGATATTTATCACCTTCAGCAGGGCAAGCTGGAATTCACAGGAAAACCTGGAAGAATACTGCCAGGCTTACAAAAATCTTATAAATTCCAGATGTTCCAATTAAGATACGGAGATCTTTGCTGTCCTTCAACACAGCTGACACTGACAACAGGCAGATCCTCCCAGCTCCCAGCTCAATTCTGCATTTCCTTCCCATTCCCAGACTTCCACCTGTTGCTTTGAGCAGCCTGGGGGTGTTGGGGGGTGAGAGGCTGCACATGAGAGCCCAAAACCTCCC
>VZTR01025419.1:0-35881 GCA_013400775.1 Chaetops frenatus
GTTGGCTCAATTAATCGATAACACAGGGGAAAGTTTCTTAGGGCATAGCTCTATACTGCAAGAGTATCTGAGAAGAAGACGTTTCCAGGAGCAGTCTTGTATTGTTCCAAGATTGTGCTCAGTTGGGTACCGAGTAAATAAACAGTAAATGTGCAAATTTTGGGTAATGTTGCTCTATGCTTGTTTTAGATAGTTCAGCTGTACTTTGGATTTTGTTGTCTGTAGCCTTCTTGTGAACTGTATTGCCATGTATTTCTAGATTTATATGAATGTGGTGTGGATCTTTTTCAACTTTGTATTTTGCTAGGTCATATTTTTACTTCCTTCAGGCATCTTTGAGAGATCTCTTTAAGCTTTTAAAACTGGTTAGCTTGAATTTTTCCTTTAGCTTCACAAAAGTCACTACAGAACTAAAAAAAAAGCACAGAAGGGGAATTACAGGCACCATTAAAAATGTTCCTTCAGAACAGAAAAGCAGATTTAACATGAATTAAAAACTCAGCTCTGTTTCAGAGTTGCAGAAGCTCTTTTATTCACCAGAGAACTGTTAAAGCTAGTAATTTTTGGCATAGTATTGGTCAGGGAATTGTGACAAAGTGCAGTGGAATGCACTGAGCTGCGATCCAGCTTGTAGTGGTATATGATTTTTAGCGTATGGAGCATTGCAGGAAGTGCTGCAGGGGGATGGGGAGGCCTTTTAATTTCATCAGCTACTGAGTAACAGTGTCCTCCTTTCTCAGACCCCACCTGCAACTACAGGGGGTCCACCTTGGTTGCTTGAGTCAGAAGACAAAAAGTGAACAGACTGCACAGTCTGCTCAGAACCTGTCTGTTGTCTGAGCACCTCTGTGCAGAATGCCATAAGATGAGAAAGTTGTGTGGAAGAAGAGATGTGTGTTTCAGATTTCAGATCAACTATGCACATAGACTAGGATCATATCCCTAGCTCCACCATGCTAGAATATGAAGATTATTGAGCTGAATTTCTGCCCTCACTGGAATCAGCTGTAAAATTCCTAGTGATTACATTGGGCTACAGTTTTGCTGCCTATTTTGAGCAATAAAAAAGTCCTGTTTCACCAGTACACACACATGCTAAGTCCATTTACTTAGACTTAGGGTTTGGCACAAATTTTGGCCTTAAATGGAAGTATGTTCAAATCTCTTTAATATTGGTAGCTTGGATTTCAGATTACATGGACAACTGAATAACCAGTTATAATAACCAGCCAAGATACTCCTGTAACTTGCAGCATACCTGATATTTTCCCTTCTTGTTCTCTAAATTATGATGTCATTGTCACAGAATTTTCCAAGCATTTGTAATGACATTATGAAAAATAATGATCACACCTTTCCTGGCAGAACAAGATCTTTGGTTTCTGACCTGCATGTTAGAAACTGATAAAAGCTTGGTGTGATATGGATGGTGTTACCAGGGTAAATGGCTAACAAGAGTTTAACTATTCACTTTGGATTTCACATTTGCATTGCAGTGATAATCAAATAAAAAGCCACCATTACAATCACCCTGACATTGGAGTAAAGCTGTTTGGTGCAACATCATTGCAAAAAACGAGATCTCTACCCTAGATTGATTTTTCTAGGGTAGAGATGTAAGAAGGCTGCAATGCAGAAAGGATGAAAGGATAATGATATTCAGAGGTTTTATTGTTTGCATAGAGATCTTGGTCGTTCTTACTGTCTACTTATTTAACCTTCTACAAGAGGAAACCTTGAGGTTGTACTGAAAAAATGGCTAAATGTTCAGGGCAGGAATAAATGAGTAGTCGGCTAGTGGGATGTCCCAGTCTGTACACTTCAGTTTGGAAAGAATGCAAAGTCATTTGGCAGAGAGATTGCTTAGATGAAAGCATTGTAAAACCCACTGAAAGCTCATTTGGCTTTTAGCACATAGATCCTATTTAAAATTTGGGCTGTCAGATTATTACAGTTTAGGGTACTTCTGCTCTAGATTCCTGGCTCTAACCTTTTGCAGGGAAAAGCTGCAAGTTGAAAACTGACTATTAAAATTGATAGACAAGAATCATTATAGTTACTTAAGTAATGGCCTACATATGGAACCACTATGGCTGTATTAGTGTTTTCTTTTGCAAGGCAGTACTTCGGATAATTCCAACAATGTCAGCTATTGCATATTCTAAAACATAAATCCTACACATTTCGTTTGTGGAAAAACATGCCTGAATTCAGGTTTTCACACACAGTTTTGTATGTGTGTATATATATGTGTATATATATGTATGTATGTATGTATGCACATACTTCTAAGCCTACCTGTCATTAGCCTCCAGGGTTAGTCTCTGAAGGTGGTGGCAGACGCTGGAGAGCTTGATTAAGAGTAATTAACTGTAATGTCAACAATTCTAAATATTGATGGATGCTTTAGAGAAGAGAAGTAGTTCCAATGCCTTTTACAGGAAGCAGATGTTGGCCTTGGAAGCACTGCTTGAACACTGCTGTTCAGGAGTCACTGCATCTGTGATTCTGCATCTCACAGCACCGTCCCAGGCAGTGTACACACAGCTGAAAGCCCAAATAAGACACAAGGTGGAAGTGAGGAAAGACCATTTCTCTGGAGCTGTAGAAACTACTCCAAGTGACCTCTCAGTGTAGAGTGAACCTGATCATCAGAATACAGAGGACTGTCTCCATGTATCATCGCCATGGAGGCTTAGCTTTGTTTTGGGCTTGGCATGCTTGAAGAATACAAACACAGATCTTCCCATGAACCTGCAGTGTGGTATGATGCAGGGACATATTTAACAGTACTTGGCAACATGCATGCAATCAGTAGGACTGTCTCCACCCATTTCTCTTAGGGCAAGTTGAGGAAGTTGAAACTTGATTGCCTAACCAGGCATATATCCTTACCTTTGGCAGCTTTATCGAACAGGTGCAGAGAAACTGTATTCTTTTTACTTCATGCAGAAATCAAGACATTCACCTGTGCACTACTGCACATTGTTGAATCTTAGTTTCTGGAACTCTTAGGAATCCTCTCTCCCATGACATGTAGTGTTGTGCTTGTTAGTGCTAGTGTTACCCCGTTAAAGCACAGGTCAGTTTTCATTCTGCTTCTGAAACACTCAAGAAGAATATTGCTTAATGTGGTTTTGCTGTAGACCTCAATTTTAAGAATATGCTTCCTCATGGAGGTCTTACTGCCCCAGTTGAGCTGCTGCTGGAGTTAACCCTAGCTGTCTTGGGGCAAAATGCTTCAACAGCTGAATCACGGGTCTGTGCTAACCCAGGTGGCTCTGGTGGCAAGTGGGGTCAGGCAAGAGGGAAGCAGGCGATGCCTCTGGCACAGGGCGAAGTGACAGGCAGCCAGGGACAAGATAAAAATAGTTTTCTGCCAACACACTTGCAGCTGGAAGGTATGTGTGAATAGTAAATTATGAATGCTAGAAGTAGTGATGTGGTTGTTTTCTGTATTGCTGTGCTGATTTCATTGATGACTCATGGCAGGTACTAATGTTAAAGGGATGGCATTGAGGGGAATCTTCCCAGGGGATTTATTTTCTTACAACAACCTAAATATATTTCACAGCTTTTGCATGTAAATGGAGCGGAATGAGAAAGATGCTTCTTCCATATTGTGTGTCTTGAGTATTAAAGTGTGCTATTTGGCTGGTAGCCATCAGAAGTTAATTGAGGTAAACTGAGTAAAGATACTGTTAAAGACGAAAGTTTAAAAAAGGACAATTTCAGAGATAATGTGAAAACCTAGAAAGAAATCGTTTTATACTTTTGACGTATACTTTTGAAAATAATTACACAATAAAAACAAAGCTGAATGACTTAGTTCTCTCAGTTCTGTTCAACACTATCTAATATTTATCCCTTGCACTTCTATGTTGAACTGGACTTGATTCCTGCTTACAGTGTTCCTCTAGTACACTAATTAAAGCATGTGTTACCAACTGGGTTCAGTTTATTTTTCATTTATTTATTTGTTTACTTATTTTTACACTTCTCTATTCATACGGAGCACAGTAAAGGAGCAGTCGAGCAAAGCGTTATCACAGAGCAGAAGTAATATTTTCTTCATGCTTCTCATCAGTTTTGGGAACCTCAGTGGGCATTTCTCCCTCTGCCCAGTAGCTCCCAATCTAAAGATGCAGCTGCTCTTTTGGGAGAATTGTTTACCTCTCTGTGGAATCTGGTCCTGGTCAGCTATGTGCTAAGAATGTGAATAATTTTGCTGCGGCTGCTTTACATGTAAAAAAATGCGGCTTTTTTACATGTAAAAAGCCTGACCTTAAGATATTTTATCCAGCTCAGGTTTTTCTCTTTTTCTTTTTTTTTTTTGCCTCTAGCATTGGTAGATTTGAGAGTTTTATCTTGCAGCTCCAGAAAGCTGCAGTTACTTTGAGTCATACAAAGCATTTAATACAAAGAGATGTTTTTGTAGCCTTGAAAATCATTAAATGCCTGTCAGTGCTGTTTAGCAGTTCTTACTTTTGGAGCTGTACTTATATATGTGTATTTGATAGAGTTAATGAAACTAAGTCAAGAGCTGCATGGAGACTTCTGGAAAATGTCTAATGAGGTCTCTAGTGCTGCAGTATACATTGCATTACAAGATTGAGCATATTAATTTTAAAATGTTAAAAGCTGAAAGAAGGCCTTTTTATATTTTCTGCATGAGAATTTGGGAAAAAATAGAGATAGCATTACAATCAACACATAAAATTCAAAATGCCAACAAAATTTTAAAAGGTAGTATTTTATGTAGAAGTTTTGCCTCTTCCTACTCAGAACAATAAATACAGCAAGTTGCTTTGCACAGCACTTGCATTCTGTGTGTGTGTATGTGTCTCTACAGAAAAATATTAGGAATCTTAGCTCAAGATAAAACCCAGATGTTTCTTCAGTCACATGAGGTGTGCTGTGTTGCACTGGGAAGCTGAAAGTAGCCTTCATTTGTCTCACAGTAGATCTGTATTTCTCAGACACATTTTTTTCTTTTAAACTCTTCATTACTGCTTGATGTCAGTTGGGGGTCCCATTGTGGTACGAATCCTCAAAGGAGAGAACAGTTAGTGGTAATGCATCCCAGCCAGATATCCTGGAGATTTTATAAGTTCTATTAAAATACTCCCCAAAGAAAAATTAGGGGAGCCAAACTCTAGAAAACTTCTAAAGGCCATATCAGGAATACACTGGAACCTTGTTTGAAAAATTGTTAGTACTTGACCTTGAATATGAATGGGCAGCTTAATTTTGCTGTCTTTGCTTGAATTTTCCTTGCCTTGGAGGTTTTAAAACAATGCTTGAAAGTTCTAAGGATTTAAATCTGAACAAATCACCATGTAATGTTACAAGAAAAAGCAGTAGAGGAATATCACTCTTTAAATCTCTTCCTTCTTAGGAAGTAGAAGAAAATTTTTAATGCCTTATGTGGGCAGCATTCCATAAAAATGTCAGAGGCACTGTTAACAGGATATGGGCAGAATTCAGTTTGTAGAGTTGAATATGGAGAAATGCAATAAACAGTACTAATACATTGCAAATTTGCAGCTCCATGTAGCTTTGTGGGGAACAGCTATCTCTGGCAGCACAAAAAAGTCCTCTTCCAGTCTTGGACACAATTCTTTTCTATGCTTTGGGGCTTTATTCCTGGACAGCAAACCTCAGAACTCCTCTTGCTGAGTCTGAATATCCACTTTAAAAGTTCCTCATATCCAGTTTGTCTAAGAAATAATTTATAGAGTCTGTGAATATCTGTAAAAATCCAATTTTCTACATAACTCAATATAAATGTATCTTTTTAGTAGAAGGAAGAGCAATGGAAAGCCCTCATCTTGGTGTCTGTGACCACTGAAATGATTTGATATACAAATAGCATTATTGTAAATGTAATGCCAGACAAATGCATTTTTGGCTAATGCATGGGCAGTAAAATTAGGAAACACATCACTTGCTGGTAATGAAGAGGAGTAAGTGCACCATGAGACCTTCATTGAACTGCTATTCTATCCAGCTTGATTTACTTACCCTGGTAGAGTAAGAAACTGCTGTCTCCAACAAAAAAAAAACAACCCAAAAGCAAAAAAAAACCCCAAAACCAAACCAAACAAAACAAAACAAACAAACAATAAAAGGGGGGGGGGAGATACGTGTGCTATCATTCCGACAGCTCAGGATGTGAAAAGTAGGTTTGGAGTAGAATGTGGATGGCCTGCTGCTCTTGCAGCAAATGTGCCCTCGTTGCTGATAAGTGTAAATACTGATATCACAAAATATCCCACTTGAGAGAAAGAATATGAAAGAACCCAATTCCAAGAGTAGACTTAAAAGAGTTTGTATGGTGCCTATTAAATGACAGTTGGCCTTTGCACAGCAAGGTGTTGCTTTTGTGGGAATTGGCATCTTAATGTATTTTAGTGATTTAAGATGCATTGTATCAGGAATATGTTGGGTTTTGCGTTTTATCATTTAAGATTGCACACCTTGAGTTTAGGGACCCTCATTTGGATTCCCAGAATGCAGAGTAGCAGGTTTATTTCTTATTCATGGCCGGATTTCATATATGAGGATCCTAGCACACATCTGGCAGTGAAGCTGTCCTGGAGAGCACCTTTCTGAAAACAACAGCGTTGTTTTACTGTGTGCTGCACCTTTCTCCTCAAGGCTGGGCTCAATTCTACCTCAACTTTGAAGATGTCTTCTGAGCAAGGCTCTTTGCTATGTTCTATGTGTGTTGAGAGTTTGTGAGATTCCAGTGGAATCAATAAATTCCTGAAGGCAGCTTGCTATGATTTTCTTTTTCTCCAGAAACTTGTATAGGTTCTCTGCTGGCTTCTGCAGTGTTTTTAGTATCCTCAACTTAATACTTACATTGGTATTAATATCAGCACTTATGGCCAAATTTGCGTGTTTCATTAGGCTGAGTCAGACAAGGGCAAAAGTGGAGGAATTAGTCTGGCTGAAGTCTATCCATTCTCTTGGGTGGGAAATCTTTCTGATTGTATTGGTGACATGCATCTCTCCTGCTCTGCTAATTACTTCAGTGTGCTTTATGAAGAAGTGATAATAAAATAATTCCTGTGTCTGTTACTGTTCTTGTCTTTTCAAGCTGAATTCTGTCTTTAAACTGAATTTCTGAATTCATTGTTGCTTTGTGGATGTAAATCATACCAGTCCAGAGGAAAGTTTCAAACCAAATGGTGACTGGGTTTTTGAACCAAGAATTTGAACATTCTTGCCCCTGGCATACCTTCCTCCTAGTTATAAAGGATGTAACACTGACAGTTTGCTGTTGGCTTTTGACAAACTGCTGCTCAGTGCTGGTGCTGAAAGGGTTGTTTGCTTCCCTTTGTGTCAACTCCTCTACTTTACTGTTAGGATAAAGAAAGTAGAAACAGGGAGATGGGAGGTGTGGCATTCAACACTTCAGTAATGCGACTTAAAACCCAAGGCCTGGTAAAATACTCTCCACTGGCTTGAACATCTGTGCCATGTAGAAGGGATTTGCTTTGGAGTACCAGATAGGTGACTCTTGTTCTCTGAGTTATAGTTGTAAGCCTCAGAGTTTGCCCAGTGTTGGGCTTGGTATGAAAAGGGGATGATTTGTGTGATCACACCTCTAGTTATTAAAAAACATGAACAGGAACCTAGAAGGAGATTTCAGTGAACATTACAGGAAGATGATAGTGGTGCTTGGTTTGAGACAACTCATAAGCTTATACTTGAATTTGTTTACTAATTGCCCTCTTTTTCCTTTTCCTCAGGGTTCAAAAGCTGTTGTAGGATGTCACCTTACCTTTGCAATACTAAATGAATAGTGCTGTGCCTTGCTTTATGGGATCAGGAGAAGCTCTTAAGCCACACTGCTTAATGCAAGGCATGTGGCTGAAGCAACATGTGACAGAATGCAGGTCACTACAGTGGCTGCCAGACAGAAGTCGACTGGAGCCCAGGCTGTAACTGCTACAGACTGTGTCCAGAGTGTGGGAAATTCCCTGTTCCTGTAACCAAAGTGAGAGGATTTCAGGGAAGTAAAATAGGATCTTTGAAAAGGAGTTAGGTACATGTTTGCATTCACTCACGCATGAAGTAAGCAAAGCTCTTCCATGCTGCTGTGTAATGTAAACCTGCCAGCACAGTAATTTGTAAATGCTGCTTATAACATGATTTGCCTCACTATAAGGTTTCTGAATTAGCACATAATAGTGCTCCAGCTCCAGTGCTAAGGGAAGATTAGGAGAGTTTTGTCCAACTTTCTGTCTGTTGATGGACCCAACATGGGTCATTTGGTTAGACTTGAACTCTAAATAGTTTAAATAGCTCTCCAATGAGCACACTTACAGAGTAATGAGGAACAGTTATGGCTGTATATACAATTGTTTGTTCTGTTTTTAATTAGAAATCCTTTTCAAAATAGGATTCTTCTCTTGTGTCTGTGTAGGGCTCAGCACAGTGCAGAATGCTTTGGGGTGACACCACAGTAGAAAGGATTTTATGCAGTTAGGAGATAATTCGAGCACTGCAGATGTACAAATACACATTTTCCCCCCCTCCTTTATTGTATCATTAATGTAGACCTGACCCCTGTGAATTTTGGAATATAGATAGTCCTGGAGTACTATATGTGTTCAAAATGGGATGCTCACTCCTTATGACTCTGTGCTGATGTGGGATCTGAAGCAGTATGTTTTCCAGAATGGGAATTTTCTGTACTTGGGAAGTACTGCTATTGCTTGCTACTGTTGCCTATTACTGGCCAAGTATGATTGCTAAACCAGGAGTGTGTACTCTTTGTAAAGCTAGGAGAGCAAGCAGGTGCCTTCAGAAAGGGGCATTAGAGCCTTTGAGGTAGGCAGCAAATCACCACAGATCTTGGATGTTTACAGCATCACTCCCTTCACCAAATATCTGGGGAAACAAGGCTTCTGCCATCAGCTTTTCAGACACAGATGTGCTTTTTCCAAGGCTGGTATGGACAGGGAGAACAGGTTATTTGTCACTGTTCCTCAGGTCTATCTATTAAGTTGCCTCCATGATGAAGCTCTCTGCACCCTGCTCCCGTTTCTCTCATGCCTATATCCTGGCTGGAAGAGAGCAGCTCATGTCTGTTTTTCCTTCCCAGCCTACTTCAAAGAAAGGGGGAAAAAAGTGCTATTCGTGGTGGCTCTTAGTTATTTTCATTCACTTTATTGTTCTTAATGTTGTGGTCGGTCTCTCTTTCATGGCACTTGAGCTTTGTGCAGAGTGCAGCTTTGGTGCCTGGAGCAGGACCTCTTCCAGCTTCCTTCAGCCTCCCCCTTTTCCAAAAGTCCCCCCCATTCGGCCTCCCCCATTCCAGATCCTTTCCAGAGTGCTTGATGTCCTTCCAGAAACGGTACAATAAATGTATATGTAAATATAATTAAATTACTCATTTTATCTAATTGGTGATACAAATAAGTGTCGTACCTGCAGCACCCGGTCACGAAAGAAGGACACAGATCCCCCACAATTAGGAGAACAGCCCAGGTCCCCAAAAGGAGAGCCGTTTATTTTTGATACACAATTTTATAGAGTTTGCAAAGTGTGAGAGGATTGGAAGATGAAGTCCCACCTCTCAACCAGACTGGTGAAACGACCAGTAAGCCAGCTTTCCTTCTCCAGGAAGGAATGTAAACAAAACCATTGTTTTTAATACAGTGCATGAGAAAAATCTGACTCGAGAACATAAACTTTTCAGAAGGCTTTTAAAAACAGGGCGACAAATAAGAGTCTCACTTCTTTATTTTTACATATTGCTTTTAGAGGGCTCACTTGAAGTTAGATTAATTTAAAGGAAATCATATACACAGATGTGCACACTTTATATAATACCTGTATGTGTGTCAGTACATACACACACTCTGGGACATCAGCAGGAGTTGTCCGATGAAACATTCTGATTGGATTTGAAAATTGACATTGCAGTGTATGTATGTTTTCTCTTTAAGAAGATTGCATCTCTTGAATAGTTCATCAGAGCTTCTTGAAGTGTTTACCTATGCACTCTTTGTCTGGAGACGCCTTGTTATAAATACTTCCTTCATTTTACAGGCATTTGTTTGGAAATATGTTGAGCAGCCCTGCTTGGTTTATTTCCAAATGTCTTAACTTTGGGACCATGGATTGGCTTATAGCCTGAAGTATATATCTCTCCTTTTCAGGGGAAGAGCCATATTTGAACAGCTCATGGAACACAAGGACTGTAGTGTAAAATGGGAGGCGTCCCCAGTGAAACACCCGTGGCCAAACACAGTGTGTCTTGCAACAAGCTGTGGTGGGGGAATGGGCTATACAGGCTCAATTAAAAGAACAAACAAATACCAGGAAAAAAAAATGTTCTACACCACTAGGTAGTATAAGTTGCATAGTGTTAAAAAGTATTTTGATATAACTGTTACCTTTTGAGGCATCTGACTAGTTATGTCGTATTTCCAGTTGCTGTTCTCAACTCTATTTTTTTTTCTCTCTTACCCTTTATAAGTTAGTGAAGGTGTTATGGTAGTTGTTCTTTATAAGTACCCTGCTGCTAAATCTATATAGCACTTTTTTCTTCTCTTGGAACAACTTAAATAGCTTTGATTAGTCATCAACTTAAGGAGAAGCAGCTGGGAAAAAACAGTAGTATTTTCTGTGATACTTGTGAGAAAACTTTATATTTTCTCTGGGGCTAGTAAAATACGAAAACTAAACTGATAGATTTCAAATATTGGTATCACTTGTCTGGTTCATTTGTTTGATTTTTAACCATCCAGAGTTATTTTAAATCCTAAAAAATATTAGATACATTTTCTTTACCAAAAGATGGGTTTGATACGTGGAAAAAAAGTAACCAGATGATCTAGTTACTTTTGTTTTATTTTGTCTCATTCCTTCCATAGCAATAGCAAATACAGCTGTGGAAGGAGTATAGTTGGACATCAGGAAGAATTTATTCACAGAAAGGGTGATTAAGAATTGGAGTGGAGTGCCCAGGGAGGAGATGGAGTCACCATCCCTGGGTCTAGTTGATGTGATGTTTGGTCAAAATTTGGACTCATTGATTTTGGAGGTCTTTTGCAGCTGTTGTGATTCTGGGATTCTGTGCAATGTGCCATATTCTGTGGCTTTGAGGATTAAGGTGATTTATTTTAGAGTTGGTTTGTGGTGGTCATGATACAAGGGCTTTTGTGCTGGGACCCAGTAAAATTGACACTTCAACCCCCCAATGTCTTATTGCCTAGTACTCCAAGTTGCATATTTTGGCCTGCATTTAATTACCTTACTTTAATAGTAAGTTATTGTGCTACCATAAACACAACAATAACAGGACCCCATTGTACTGGATGCTGCACAAACAGTAGTAAATATCTCAATCTTCTGTAGGTGACTGGCTAAATAAAGAAAGTGTTGGAAGGCAAACAGAATGAGAGTGGCATAGCAATGACTGTCACATTAGATTTATTTTTATTTGCTTTTCTTCTGATAGGCCATTTACCAGAGCACTGTATCATTTACAAAATCGTCCTGTCTTTTGCACGTACTCCCTGTGTTAGTTCTACAAATATCCATTGAAAATGTATATAAAAACCGTCTGGTCCTTATCTGCAATTTCCCATTCCTAATTTACAGTCATATATTTTTTTTTCATATGTTGATGTGATTTAATTTAGTGAGTCTTACATTTTGTCATGTGTCTATTCTTTTTCTGTCTGCCCAGTTTTATGTACTACAGTGTTCTCTGCAGTGTCTGCTCTGTGTACTTTAACCCCTGGTATGCCAGGTATGAGGGGAAAAAAAAGTAAGGAAGCACTCCAACAATGTGAGATGGGAGTGCAGAGTCAGTGCAAAGCAGAGCTAGAGCATCCAGCCAAAAGAATGGACGACCTTCAGAGCTAGAGCGTAAGCAAAATTGAAAATAATTCAGGAGCACAAAAGGTAGAAATGCTGTAAGCAATGACTAAAAGCCAGGATTAAAGCCTGGAGTGACTTTACCACAAGGATGACTTGTCCACCACTGTTGACACATCATCAACAGTGGTGTGTGCAGCTCTTATCAAAATCATGTCCCAGTCTGATCCTTCTTGATACATAGATGGGCTACTACACCAATAAAGGGAACAAAATTCACGTTTAACAAAAGAAAACAAGTTCAGCCCTGGAGGCCAAGCTGTGAGAATCCCTTAGGATGAAGGGGGCTCGCTGTGTAGTAACAACAAAACTGCGGTGGAAAGACAATCAAAACTAAAATCAGAGGCAATAAAATGACCCTTTAGGTTGAACTTGAGAGGGAGGTTTATTACTGCCTAAGCACAATAGCTTTGGAGGAGTTTGTAACAGGAGCGGTGGGGGCAGAAAACCCTTAACTAATCATGGGGTAGATGTCCATTAGTTTCTGAATGGGTCACATAGTTTCAGAATGGGCTAAGTGATGCTGCAGCACTCAGTAGGTTTCTGCCACTGTTAATTTCCTCCTGCTTTTTTGATGCACTAAAGTAAAAAAAGACAAGCACTAAGGACACTCAGGGTAATAGCTTAATTATGTGGCTAGAATATTTTAATCAAGGTTATGGTAGGTGTGGGAATTTATGTGCAAAATTTAGCCCCTGGTGTTAGCAAACAGGCAAAACAAAAGTAGGGTGTAAAATTGGATGAAGTGTCCAACTAGAGAATAATTACAGAGAGAGAATATTGCATCTGTTCTGCGAGGCCACAGCGGTTCTAATGGAGTACATTGTACACATTGTTTCCTGAACTGCTTGGATTTTGCATGTTTAAAATCATGAATGAAAAATCCTACAATGGGGGACTATTGCAGAAAGGCTTGTAATCAATGCTGCATCCTCTCTTTTGGCATGAACTTTATTTTTTTCCCAGCTACAGGGAACCAGTATCTGTTTCCTGCATCTGTCACCCATCCTTCTTATTGAATGGAAAGCAAGTAATCAATTTTTGTTGTTAACAATTAATTACCCTTGCCAAATCTTGGAGGACCTATTGTCTCCTTCAGACACAATGTTCTTGGGAAAAAGTCTTATTTATTGTAACCTCTTGTGCAATCTTCACTTGGATGATAAATACATCTTGGCAACGCAAAGCTTTCTGAATGAAAAATGTTGCTGGCAACCCTGCAGTACAGCAAGAACACAAACCTCTGCCAATGTTGGTGGAGTGCAGCCAGGCAGGAGGATAAAATGGGGAAAGCCTTTCACACTGCCTGCAGACCACAGAGTGAGATGAAGTCTTTATATCCACACATTCAAATATCTGTTAAACATGAAACAAGGATTTTTCCTGTTGAGCATCTGAGCTTAAAGGTCGCCTTCCTTATAGCAAAATCTTGAAATCTCTGGAAAGCTGTCATCTACCAGTGCAAGACTGGGGAAATAAAAGAGAGCATGTGGACCATGCAGCAGTTGGGTTTAGGTAGCTGCTGTAGTAACTAGCTGGGAAATTCCACCCTCCCCATTTTTTAATTTCAGTCCACAAATTTGGGATCCTGCAGTTTCCTCAATCTGCTTTGTGGTTCATGGCCTGACTTTGGTGTTCCATTAGATATGTCCAGAACCATAGCTGACCACTGAAAACTCATTTTAATATTGCAGCTGTTACATTAATTACAGAATTATTAAGAGTTACTTGTAAATGTACATTTTCCCCCTGTAGCTCTTCACCTTTATTTTTTCTTGTTGATTTTTTCATCAATGCTTAGCGATGTCTGGAAGCAAAAAGGTGCGTAAAAGCCTTGCACAGAGAGATGTCTGAATTCTCCAGAGGGAATACAGAGAAGGAGCTGGGGCCAGGTGTGCTCTGTTCTCTGGTGGTTTCTGTGCACGCTGCCAGCGGCTGTTGTTTCTCCATGGGCCTGGCAGCTGCTGTGGGGCAGCAGAGCACAGCCAGCAACCAGGTTTCTCAACCCATCCTGCAGCGGACAGCAGTTGGCCTGGTGAAGAAGAAACAATCTGAAGCAGAGGGCCCGATGTAGTGTACCTTGCAATTAATGGAAATCTTTCTTGACCTCAGTGGGAGCTGGATTTGATCCTCTGCCTGCTTGAGCATTTTGGCATTGGCTACAGCTCCAAGTGGCTTTTTTTCCCCCTGGCTCATTTCTGATTCTTTTTTTCCCTTCTCTTTCTAAAGTGTACTTACCTTGGAGTGGTGTAAAATCAAGACATCTCCATCTGGGTCACTGTAGCTGGGCACTTTTATCTTGCCCAGTGTCTGTCCTTGTTTCCTCAGCCCTTCTACTGTCTCTGTATTGGTTTGCAAGATCTTGGCATTGATTTCCCTCCTTTTTGAGCCATTCTGCTGCTTCTCACAAACACCTTCCATCTCACTTAAGCCTTTGCTCTCCAACAAATCTAATTACTGACACTGTTTAATCCATCTTCTGCCCTGTCCTAAACTTCAAAACAGTCCGTATATTGGTTTCTGGCAAATGCAGCCCATGCCCCAGCCCCAGCTGCCAGCAGGGAGCCAACTTCCCCTTCAGCAGGCTCATGGAGGCCAGCCCTTTGCTGCTTCATCCCAGCCATGCTCCCTTGCTCAGCAGAGCTCATCCCTGTGTGGCTCATAGGAAGGAGAGGGCCACTGTGCTCCAGGAGCCAGCAGCCACCTCGGGCAGAACACACTGTCTGTGACCCTCAGCCACACATCAGCATGTCCTCTGTGCCTAAGGAAAAGGTGCTGGAAGTAATGGAGCTCTTTTCAGATGACTGCCAGAGAGAACAGAGCCGTGAGCATGGACAGTGGCAATGGGAAAAACAATGCAGAGGAGGACAAAGGCCAGCTGTAACAGTGCTGCAGATTCTTGTTGCCCTCCATTCTCCTTGAGTATCACATGCCCCTAGAGGGATTTCTCTCCTGGATGGAGAATTATGATTATATGTGACCTGCCTCTGAAGAAAAATTTTTTTTTTTTTTTNTGAAGTTTTTGTGCATTAGTATCGAAACTGGAGATATTGGTGTCTCATGAGAGTTATGGGGGAAAGGACCCAAGCTGTGGGATACTGTACACAGTATCACAAGGAGAATCACAAGTGTTCTTTTGAACCACAAAAAAAACTTACTTCATTTTTTCCAGCAGTAATGTAAATGCTGAGCAAGTGATGTGTAATGAGGAAACCCTTTGGAGGGTGGGAGCTGACCTAATGAAAGACGAGAAGTGAGGAGCAGGAGCTGCTGCACTGGGGACTTGGGAGGGTGAGATTGCTGGTGGCACACCTGCTGGTGCCAAGCTCCTGCTGGCCTCTTAGGTTATCCATCTGTTCACAGTTGAATTTATTGTACTTGTTTCCTTACATTATTCCCCCTGAAGTTTAAATATGAACCCCCTAAACTGTGCTGAAGGTAGAACATGCAGCTTCAGGAAGGCCAGTGTTGTTTTTACTCTGCTTTTCAGACACAGGCAATGGCAAAAGAGGAGAAAGTTATGGTATAGGGGGAAGAGCATTGCTTTCAGAGATGATATCACTATGCTGGTGATAAAAATTTCTCCTGTTTTAGCCTATTTGAATTGTATACAGCCAGCATAGATAAGAGAGGGAGAAATGGATTATGTGGGCTGTTTTATTAATCATTAATACAATTGTTACCCAACATCCAAACCAGCCCAAATGTGCCTATAGAGAACACTTCATTTAGGAAACTAAGACTTGTGGCCAAAGGCTAGATCCACCTGCTGTAAATGGGACAGAGTGTGTTAGCAGCCATGTGGAACAGGGCTGTAAAGCCCAGAGTCCTTGGATGATGAGAATGCTGAGCACTAGGATGTGAATTTGCTAATACTTTAGAAATGTATCCACAGGAAGAAAAAAGAAAGAGGAAAAAACATTGTGGGAAATTCTTTCCTTCATACATAATACTTTTCTGTTGATTTAAAATTGCCCTTAGTAATGTCTTGATACCAGTGAAGTATTTCAGCTATAGGAAATGTGAAACCAACTACTGCCTTTCTATGAATTATGAGTCATAAATTGTATGAAAAATATTCACCTTGCTATAGCTGTTCCCCAAGCAGAACCTCTGACTAGTGGAGAAACTGCTGCCATTTTGGGGAGGGTAGGAGGGGTCTGAAGTTAAGCAAAACAAGGTGCCACGTGCCAGCATGTGGCTGTGTGCTAAGTGTGAATTAGTGTCATCTGAGATGGGCCTCCTTCGCTAAGTAAACAGTTAGCGGGTATGTGATGTGTACTTGCTGTTCAGTGCAGCAAAGCTGCCCTTTGCTCCAGCTGGAGTTCCCCACTGCCAGCCAATGCCCAGAACTGACCCATGGGAGAGCCATGCATTGGTGCCAACCCAGCTGCCACATCTGCAACCAGTCAGCCAGGCCAGGGAAGCACAACCTCCTTCTGATTCAGCTCTCAGTGGGCAGGTTGCAATGACAGAATTCCCCTAAAAATAGCAGTAAAGTGGCAAGAGAATAGGATCCTGACATTTGCAGGCAAATCCTTGGTGGTGGCATTCACTTCATCCAGCTTTAGCTGTCTAAGAGCTGGGAGTTCAGTTCAAGTTAGTTCTCTAATGTGTCACTAAGGTTTATCTCCTCTTATCTATTTTATGAATTGCCTTTTGTAGGTGATTATAGAAAGGTCCTCAGCAACTGCTTTTGAGTACGTATCCAGCTTTTTGAGGGGTAAAGTTCTGTGAGTTAAATTCAGCATTAAAGCTTTGGATTTCAGTTTCTCCATCGTTTCAGAAAAGACCATGCAGCCTCATGAGGATTTGTGGATTTTGCTTTGCAACTGTGCAGTGCTAGAACCATTGTTGAAAGATGTTTAATACATCTGAGCTTTAAGTAAACGCATAAAGTAACTGCAAGGAGCTGTAGAGCAGGGGTTGTGTTTGAAGTTTAGCTGGAGCATTAATATTTGGCCCAGTTTTAGTTTTCAGGCTGTGTGTCTGGCACCCACATTAACTTCTCAGTGATGAACACGTGCCCAATAAAATACAGCTGAAAAGACTGACAGTGTGACTTTTAGTTTGAGATGCCTAGTCATTTTCCAAACAAGTAGTGGATGATGTCCCAGCTGTACTGACAACAACAGTTTTTCTTCCCTATTGACTCTAGTGAGCAGAAATCAACACCTGCCTAATTAGCGTCTTTGTGGGATCTGTGAAAGGATGAAGTTTTTACTGTGTTCAGGTGTGACTAAGAGACATGCTCTCAAATACTAACAGCTAAATTTTCATTTCATTTAATCCAATGTAAAACTATGCTGCCTTTTCCATACCTGATTCAAAGATTGTTTTAACAGATCTCAAAGTACACATTTTAATTTGAGGCTTCTTTATCTTATAATTTTTGAGTTGTGTAAGGCATGCAGGTGCTTTCAAAATACGAGTCCACTTGACTTCAGGCAGCGGTGATCCAATGCTTAAAATGTTCCTATTAATGTAAGAACACTGCTTTCCAACTTGCAGTCCAGTGCTTGGGGTTTGTCACAACGTGATTCAGTTCTTGTTTGCTTTGTACAGGAGATGGCTGTCCGAGCACTGAAGCAGACAGGGAGCAGAAGTATTGAGGCAGCCCTGGAGTACATCAGTAAGATGAGCTACTTAGATCCTAGAAATGAACAGATAGTACGTGTAATTAAGCAAACCTCACCAGGTAAGCATGATTTTTTTTTTAAAAAAGCTGTGTTCTTCTTTCTTGCATTAAACTAGTTTTTAAAGTAGGGTCATTGCTGGGAAGAAGTGTTGGACAGCAGTGTTCCATAGCAGTCTTGTAGGATACAATGAAGTGAACCTGGCCTTGCAAGACCAGCTGGTCTGGAACCTCAATACAACTCACCTGCTTCCAAAGAGTTGTGTATGTACACATTCATAGTCCACCTTCTTAAACAGAAATCTGTTGTTCAAATCCAAATATTTCTCTACCAGACCAGGACAGACTTACTGGTATACAAATCTAGGAGGTGGACATCATATCTCTCTTGACATCAACATTATTTGCATAGCTGAATTATGTGTCCCAAAGGACAGCTATTACTGCTACGTTGTTTTGTGGCCTCTGATAAGGGAAAGAAAAGTCAGCTTGCCCCTAGGGTTCAGCATGAATCCTGCTGACAGATGACAGATGGGTCTTACAGCTGCCTCCTGCTTCCAGGTCAGAGTACCCACTTCTTAGGATGCTTTGGATTGCCATAGCTTCATCAGTGCATCTCACTGTGTCCCAACAGATGAGCTGTCAGGCTCATCTGCTGTTGTAAGAACAGCTTCCGTAATGCTGGCCTTGTATTATCACAGGAGACAGAGCTGCCGATTATAGATTTCACTTAAAAGATGTCTGATTATTTGTCCAACCTGATTCCATTTCAAAATACTGCACTCTTTATGAAGGTGTAGTTTAGTGTGGTAGCAACCTCTTAAGTGTGCAGAGAGGATGCTTAAACCTGTCTTAATGCCGTGCACATCCCTGTGTGTCCATAGGCAGCAAGGGTTGTTGTCAAGGCAAGGAGTCAGCAGCTGTGCTCAGGTGTGCTGCATCTGGCCCTGGGATGTGCTCTGCTGCAAAAAGCTTGTAATCCACTGTTCAAGCCTGTTAGTTTAGTGTGACCATTCTTACAGGCTTCGTGAAGTAAGGATTTTAAAAGAAAATGGTTTAGGCATGAACGGGGCAAGTTCCGTGATTTGTGAGAGCTAAAGAACCAGAAAGGGAACAAAAACATGACAGCACAGAGTCTCTTCTTGTCTTTTTGGCACAGCCAGTGCTTTATACACCTGCAATTTGTCCTCAGATCAAAGAACTGATGAAAAGTGCCATTAACACTTCCACTGTAGGAATGCTGCTATCTTGTCTCTGCACATTCTTGAAGCTGAGATTAATATGTTGACATCCTGAAAGATTTTCCTTCCCAACAGATGGAAGATGAGTAATATGAGGGGGTACTCTGTGTCCAACACATTGGAAGAAATACAGAACAAACTGTATGATGCCTTTGTTTAAATGGAGGAGAAGGAAAGAGGGATTTTTGAGAATGATGGAAGAGAGAGGTGTAAATAGAAAACCACTGTGAGCAGGCAGCTCACTGTACAGAAGATGGACTATGTGAAGGCCTAGTAGTTTACAACAGTGTTGACTTTAAGTTGTATAGAAAGTCCTTCCAGGAGCTTTTTTCCTCCCGTTGGTGTTGTAGTTAACGCTCTGGTCTGTGGCCTCCTCCTGTCTGAGAGCAATGACTGGTAATTCTGGTCTAGCTTTAAATAACAGGCTGTAGTCTGATGAGTTCACAGTTAGGGAATTTGTGCTTCTTTTTCATGATTTGATAGGACTCCCTGATGATTCCTGGCATGAGCAAAATTGTAAGCCAGTATCTCGTTATCAGTAGGAATACTTGACACCTATAACTTTAAATGTTCAGAGTGCCTAATTTAGATTTCGAAAGGTGTTTTTATAACACATACTCCCTGTGCAATGTGCATGTATGTGTATGTCTGTATGTATAGATGGATGAGAAATACAAAGTAATTGGTTCACCTGAATTGTTTCCTAACATTCTTCCATGTTCTTTTTATAAAGGAAAGAGTATTGTGCCAAATAATGTAACCTGCAGGCCGAGCTTTGAAGGATCAAATGAATCTTTTCCGTCCTACCATCAGATCAGTAATGCAGCCTATGAAGGGACAGGCTTTGGAGCAGAAGGTGCAAATATGCTTACTGAAGTTCCAAGGCCATACATGGACTATTTAATCTCTACTTCTCAGTCTTCAGCTATGACTGCTCCTGTACAGCGACCCTCTGGAGTAGGCACTCACAGCACACCAGTGAGCCACCAGCAGAAAACATACCCTGCAAATATGGAGTCTTCTGTGATTAATTATCCAGTTGCTAATCACAGCAGTCAGGCCTTGCAGCTGCAGGCATCCCATGGCTCCAACAGCCAACATTACAGCAGGCAGCACATGATGGTGCAGGGGGAACCCATGGGATATGGTGTTCAGCGGAGTCCATCCTTCCAAAACAAGATGCAGCAGGAGGGGGGATATGCCAATCTCCCAAATAAAGGGGCAGTTGTTCAGAACAATACCGGTCATGCATTTCAGCAGGCACCAGCAAGCCTGTATATCTCACATTCTCATCACACACAGACAAGTCCTTCTTCTCATCAAATGCATGTGATATCCAGAGGTCCAGCCTTTGGTAATGATTTTTCAGACAGTCCACCACAAAATCTATTAACTCCATCTAGAAATAGCCTAAACACAGACCTCTATGACATGAATAATCCTCAAGTTCAGCAGTGGCAGGCAGCAACGCCATCACGCAGAGATTCTTTACAAAACCCCGGAATAGAAACATCTCCACAGCAACATGTATCGTTCAGACCTGATGCCACTGTGCTGAGCAGAACAAACTCCTTCAACAACCACCAGCAACAGCCACAAGTGACAGTGTCTATGAGACAGGTTCCTCCAGGAAAACTGGATCCTTCCATTACGTCTCCAAACACAATCACGGCAGTCACATCTGCTCATATCCTCCAGCCAGTAAAGAGCATGCGAGTGATGAGACCTGAGCCTCAGACTGCAGTGGGACCTTCCCATCCTGGGTGGTTGCCTGCGCAGGCACCGGCTGTAGATGGCTTGGAGATCATGGAGCAGCACGTGCCACCACCTGGAGCAACTAATGCCTATCAGCTAGATGTGGATTATGGTAACCAGGAACTGCGATGTCCACCCCCGCCCTATCCCAAGCATTTGTTACTTCCTGGCACCTCAGAGCAGTTTGATATCAACTGCTTGTGTGTGGGTGTGGAGCAGACTCTGCGTGTGGTCCCCAGTTCGATGAGCAACAAGGCTGAAGAGAGCAGTGAGCGAAATGATAAAAGCAGCAAGAACACTAAAGCTGAAAAACCAAGCAAGGATAAAAAGCAGATTCAGACATCTCCAGTGCCTGTGCGAAAAAATGGCAAAGATGAGGAAAAGCGAGAATCCCGAATAAAGAGCTACTCACCTTTTGCCTTCAAGTTCTACATGGAGCAACATGTAGAGAACGTCATAAAGACCTACCAGCAGAAAATTAACAGAAGATTACAATTGGAGCAAGAAATGGCAAAAGTAATTCTTGTTTTGTTATAGTAAATCTAGTAGGATCAAATTGATTATTGCTGTTTTTAATTGGCAAAAGCAAAATTGTAAAGGCAGAATCCACTGAAGTAGTAGGTATCAGACACCTCCCTATACCAGACTGTATCCACTTAGAAGTGTGGATGCAGGTCTCAGAAGCTGTTTAAAAAACCTGAGATGTAAAATTATATTTCTTCATATCAGAAAAGTAAAATGAAGCAAAAATCCCCCATATTATAGGTAAGAACTCAAAAGGCAGGCTTGAGGCTGAAATAATTCTGACAATACTTTGGCAGCCCTTGCAAAACTCTTTGCTCTAGTTCTCCCTTGCTGTTCCATGATTGCTGCTCATTTACCAAAGCCATGGTTCAGCTTGTCACTGTGCCATATTTTCAGATGCGTTCATAATACTTGACTGAAAGTTGTCTGTGTAGTAAGTAACATGTAAGTAGTAATGTTGTGCAAGTAACCATATCTGGACCAGCTTGAACTGATTTTGGGACCGTTGCCAGAACTTGTTCTAGAGGCCGGTCTCATGGAGATGCACTTTGGGTGACAGAAGGTCTTTCATGCCTAACTGTAGCTCTAAAATCTAAGCTGACTCTCTGATAGTGCTGCTTAAAACAAAGATGCCAAGCTCTGATGGTTGGTCTGGCAACCATGTGTTTTTAAGTTTTGCATGTGGAAGAGGAAGAGGGGGTTTTTTCTTCCCAGGCATGACTGGAATATGACCAGTCTACTTTTGCATTAAAGGATAAACTCTAAGGAAAGCTGTTACTCACACATAATGGGTAATAATTAACTACCCAATCTTCCCTAGCACAGTCAGTTTCCAGAGTCAATTAATTCCATGCTCACATTGCACCAGAAAACTCAGGAGTTTATTTGTTGAAGTTTGAATTAAAAGAATATTCTTGGAAAATCTCTTGAAATGTTGGTATTTTATTGACAGTTAATAGTTTGTGCTCACTGTAAGTACAAGTTGTATTGTGCTGCTTGAGTTTAGTGAATGTTTTCCTGAGACTGAGATAGGGAATGATCTCTAGAGAAGTATAACAGCATCTCATTGTGCTAGTTCTTCTCTTCTGACTCTTCAGTTTTCCCTCATTCAGAGATAATTTAGGTACAAACAAAAAGAACTCCTTTCCCTAGAAACCTCATCACTGACTGAAAATATGCACACAGGAGATTTTGGCTATCTGAATATTGCATTATTCTAGAATTAGCAAGAACAGAGAACACTCATTATTTTACCTTAAAAAATAAACACTTCCTTTATTATGGATTGATGTACTTACCTTTTATTTCAAAAACAGTATTCCTTGTTTTGATTTGGCTGTTTCCTTCAGTCTGAAAATTCATCCTACCTATTCTGCAAGTTTCTGTAGACTTCCTCCATGCTTTATTCATACAGATTTAGTTTTCATACCGTGGGCATCTCATTGCATAGTCTGGCTGCCCACATTCATCTTCAGAAACGTAGACTACAGATGTGAACTTAAATCAACCTAAGCAGCAGCCCTGTAGGTGTATGCTTGGGTTTCTAGCCTGCTAATCAGTCAGCTTCAGTCCCTTCCACCCTCCCAATGGCCCCTTCTCACCAGGCACTGATCTTTCTCTCAAATGTGGTTCAGTTAATGCCAAATAATTCAGGATTTTTGAACTGGGGTATGCAGAAAGAAAAGAGGCTGCTGCAGGAAGTGAGTTGTCAGAGGAGCCTGGGGATCAGCCTAGGGGTTTCTGCTGGTGGAGGCCACCAGTGGCTCTCAGCAGAGGGCCAGGCACTGAAGTTGGCAGAGCTGACACTCTGCAGGCTCTGTCTTGAAAGGTGGGGAACATCTGGTTGGATACTGCTGCTTTACTCTTTTCCAGGAGGTTTCTCCCCACAGCCCTGTGAAATATTACTTGCAGTTACTGAGAGACTCTCTGGAGACAGGAGGTGGACAAGCCAGCTGTTCTACAGCTTGGGTGCAGAGGGAAAATAATACATTTAGGCAGGAAATAGCACCAAGATCTGGGCTGCAGTAGCTGAGGAGAGACCAGACCAGAGGATTATATGTGCATATTTTGTGAGGGGAAAAATAGAAGTTTGTAGAACAGATATTCAGGAGATCTAAAAACCTTGAGAGTGAAGGATGTGTACAGCAGAGGAAGAAACAATTTCTAAGGAAGGTTCCAAGGCACTTGGGAACATGTAGGTCAAAACCAGCTTCTTAATTACAACACAAAACCAAAAAAACGGCACCCAAGGTAGGAACTGTTAATGTGAGTTGTCCCAGGGAACCATTAATGAACAAAGTGAACTGCTGCACATAGGCTTAAGTTTCAATTTAAATTAAGCTGGGCTTAAGTGCACATACATATCGTGGAGTGAAGTGGCAAGGTGCACATCTGAAAGGTGTAAACCAAATCCCATGGTCAGGTTTGTTATGTTGCATTCGCCTCTCTGATAGAATTGCCCCATGCCTTCTTGTTCATACAAAAGAGACAGGCATACCAATCTCAGATATTGCAAATTCAGGCAACAAGTTTGGGCACAGTGAGTTTGCCCCTTTTTCAGAAACAGAGAAGAGAGATATCCCTCATGGATACATCTTTTCTGGTTCTTGGTTAATTTTACTGAGAAATGTGTTTTAGGAATGCTCATTTATTTTTCTCTTGCTGTGAGTGTAACAGTACTAGCTTTTGTGGTTTGCTTTCCTTTGTAAAGGCAGGCCTCTGTGAAGCAGAACAGGAACAAATGAGGAAAATTCTTTACCAGAAGGAGTCCAACTACAACAGACTTAAAAGGGCCAAAATGGACAAATCTATGTTTGTGAAAATCAAGACTCTGGGTATTGGTGCATTTGGAGAAGTATGCCTGGCCTGCAAAGTGGACACCCATGCCCTGTATGCCATGAAGACTCTGAGGAAGAAAGATGTGCTCAACCGGAATCAGGTGGCTCATGTCAAAGCAGAGAGGGACATACTTGCTGAGGCAGACAATGAGTGGGTGGTTAAACTCTATTATTCCTTCCAAGATAGAGACAATTTGTACTTTGTGATGGACTACATCCCTGGTGGGGATATGATGAGCCTGCTGATTCGGATGGAGATCTTCCCAGAGTGTCTGGCTAGATTTTATATTGCAGAACTCACTTTGGCCATAGAGAGTGTGCACAAAATGGGATTTATTCATCGAGACATCAAGCCTGACAACATTCTGATAGATCTTGATGGGCATATCAAACTGACTGACTTTGGACTGTGTACTGGATTCAGGTGGACTCACAATTCAAAATACTATCAGAAAGGTAATATTTTTACCCTTTTTCTAGGATGGTATTGTGTTACTTGTTTTGAAACAAGCACCTACTTCTTGGCAGAAATCAGGAAACTGGACGAACAGTCAATGGCAATATATCTGTCTCTCTCTGACTCACTCGATTAGCTTGATTCCAGTCCTTTTGTTTCCAATACTGTTCAAAACCCTTTCAGTAATGTGGCTGTCCACTGCAGCAGCAGCAATTTTTCAGTTTGTACTTGTTTGGAGGGTCTCTTTTGGTGGTGAAATGATTTAATCAGAGATTTGGAGTAATCCATGTGTCTCCTGCATGTGCTATTGAGTACTGGTGTCTGTTGGCAAAAAGGTCATAAACAACCAGTGTAGCTAACTTAATTCTACTCCATAGTTCTCTACCCCCCATATGGAAATATACTTCCTTGAGTTGAGACAGAGACATTTTGTTGGACATTTTGTATGGAAAACCAGTTGTGAATGGGAGAGCATAAGAAAATACCATGGGTTTAAAGCTTAAACGCTGTTCTTCACTGAGATTAGGAGATGGCTCGAGATCTGGGTAAATACTTCTCTTTTTGTGTTTTGTGTTTTATGACCATGAATGTGAACTTTCTCTCCCATTTGAAAGGGAGCCATATCAGACAAGACAGCATGGAGCCCAGTGATCTTTGGGATGATGCGTCCAACTGTCGATGTGGAGAGAGGCTGAAGACATTGGAACAAAGAGCTAAGAAGCAGCACCAGAGATGTCTGGCCCACTCGTTAGTTGGAACCCCTAATTACATTGCTCCTGAAGTCCTGCTTCGTAAAGGTAGATAAACCTGTGTTTTTGTCCTGTTTCACTTTTTTTTCCCGTAAATAAGCTTGCTGCTTTGGAATATTGTCATTTTGAAGGCCACAAACACTTAGCTCAGATTAAGGAGAGCTCCTCATGCTCCAGTGTTTAGCATCACTTCTCTGACACCATACTTTGTGTGCCTGTGTATGTCCACACTCTGAGGCCTTTGAGTGAGGCTGCTAATAAATGTGTTGGATAATTTTAACAGTGATATTTTTCAAGTATAAAGCAGATTGTCTGTGCTTATGGAGTATAACTCTGACCCCTATCAAGTTTACACAGACCAGTCAGTGAGTAGCCAGCTGATAGTTCTGGACCACTGATTCAGATGGGCCACTTAAGTATGGATGATGTAAACTTGTGGAAATATGTCCTCCACATTCCCAGCCAGAACCTGTGGAACCCAACAGAAACTTTTCCACAATTTTCTGTGGACACCCTATGCTCAAAAGCTTAGCTTGAGGAATTTGAGCAGTACTCGGTGACTATCCATGCAGAACTGACATGGTCACTGTAGTAAGGAGATGAGGTGTTGAGAGTTGTCTGAACAAGCTGGATCCTAAGCCTAATCTCTACCAGAGATTTCACATTGGATCCTACATCATTGTTGACACAAATTCCATTGAAATCAGTGTTTATGTCTTTTTTTTTTTTTTTTTTTGAGATGTTAAACACATATCTCATTGGTTTTGTCACAGCCATTAAGTGATTAGTGTTGTTTCTTTGGAACTTTCTAAGAAAGCTGTCTGTGGCTTTCTTCTGTCTATAGAGCCAGGTTGTGTTTTTCAGCAGCTTTCCAAAGTTGTGGAGTCACCTCCACTGAACCTAGGGTGGACATCAGTCAGTAAACATTTCTGTTATTCTTTGAGGTTCAGTTTGTGCTGTGTAGCTGTGGGACTGAGCACAAAAAAACCTCCTTTGTTCTTTCTAACGATACAGTTTCATGACTCACTTTTGTTGAGAATTAAATTTATTCAGAAAGATTGAAGGACAACAGCGTTACATCTTTACTGACAGCAGTAGAATTTAGGTCAGCAAGCAGAAGTCACAAACCTTTTGCTTGAGAAAAGGCAGAAGTTTGTGCTGTATGTTTTAATACTTAATTGCAAGTAGCTCTGTACACATTCTACTTGGCTAGAGCAGGTCAACCTTTTGACTTGCCTTTCAGGGTACACTCAGCTCTGTGACTGGTGGAGTGTTGGTGTGATCCTCTTTGAGATGTTAGTGGGACAGCCTCCTTTCCTGGCTCCTACACCTACAGAAACCCAGCTGAAGGTAAGTTGAAGCAAAGCTCCAATCTGTAGTAGCAAAATTTTAACCTTTCCCTTCCCTTCTCTTCCATGTACAAACCCACTCCCCTTTCTTTTGCTAGAGAAAGGAGTAGTAGTTAAAAAAGCCTGATTTTAAGTAGTTCCTTTGCCTGTAAATTAAGACACTGAATATCAGTTCAGAACTGGCTTGTCCAACTGCAGAGATAGGTATTAATTTTATGAGTCTTCTCAACAGAACTGTGATTTCTCAAGCGCAAGTTCATCCATTAAATTCCTTAGAGTGCCTATTAGTACCTGATATGCCAGTGACAACTGCAGTTGGCAATGTAAGTGTTTCAAAGTTGAGAAACGATAGTTCTTTATTAGAAAGGATCTATATCATGACCACTTTTCCTAGTTCACATTTTGGAGACAAAGAGAAGTAAATCCTTGAAGTCATTCAATGTGTAATTATGTGTAAACTGAGTATGTTCTCAAATCTGACTATGGGAACATTCAGGAAGGAATCTGCCTTTTTTAAAAATGGAATTGTTCTTTTTGTCTGCTAGGCAACAATGTTTTTCTGGTTCATTAGAGTAACTATTAACAGGAAATGCAATCAAATAATTGGGTTCTTGAAGCTCTGAACTATGCAGACTGAGGTGACGCATTACGTGTGCACTCCTGTACAGTTCATGTTGGCCATCGGAAGGGTTCTGTTTCCAGATTAAAAGTTCCTTTATACCTTTGTTACCTGCAGGTGATAAATTGGGAAAGCACACTGCACATTCCCTCACAGATCAAGCTGAGCCCTGAAGCAACTGATCTAATTACAAAGCTCTGCTGTGCTGCTGAGGACAGGCTTGGAAGAAATGGAGCAGATGATATTAAAGGCCATTCTTTCTTTCACTCTATGGACTTCTCTACTGATATCCGTAGGCAGCCAGCTCCCTACGTTCCAAAGATCAGCCATCCAATGGACACATCAAATTTTGATCCAGTTGAAGAAGAAAGTCCTTGGAATGATGCTAGTGGTGACAGCACCAGAACCTTTGATCCGCTAGCCTCTTCCAACAGCAAACACACAGAACATGCTTTTTATGAGTTTACTTTCCGAAGATTCTTTGATGACAACGGGTATCCATTCAGGTATCCCAAACCTTCTGGAATGGAAGTTTGCCAGTCTGAGAAGTCGGATGTAGAAGACAAAGGTGTCGTGGATCAGACTGGAGCTTATCAGCCTGTATATGTGTAAATTATTGTATAGAGTATTTCAGATAAGACTAATCTCAAATCCAATAGGGCTTTTAACTGATCCTTTAGGAGCTGATCCTGCAGCACTTGGTTAGGTGTACCTTCAGCTGAGGCTGGAGACATCCTGGGTAGTAAGAAGACCTTGCAGGGCCAAGTCCTAAAGATGGCACTCTTGAAAGTTCAGGTCTGTTCTACTGTAAATAACTTTGTTGATAATTACACTTGAAATCCTGGTCTTCACCAAAACCTACAAGGCCAGCAGTCTGTCATTTCTAGGCCTATTTTTATTTGAGGTCAGCATCCCCCTTACTCAGATTAACATTTACAGACTTCTACAACTGTCAACATTATTTTTTAAATGAATAAAGAGCACTTATATTTTGTTTATAGCAGGGTTTTTTCCTACTAAATTATAGGGATTAAGCTTGACAAATCATGCTGCTGTTCTTTTCTACATTTTTATTTTATCCATAGCACTTACTTCACATTTAGGAAGATGCATAAAGCTGAAGAACATGTGATGAAAGGTCTCTGTGCAATAATGTATGAAAGAAAAAAAAAAAAAACAAAAATGAGAAAAAGAAAACTGCTCTCTAATTTTCTAAACTTACTGATGCCATTGTATTCACATCATGACTTTTCTTTATTATATGTATTTTCCACATTTCAAAATTGTGACTTAACCTTAAAGCTGCTTTATTTCCTTTTGCTTACTGGAGTGTGATAGAAAGTGTGAGCAAGTGGTGACTTGGGTGTGTTTTCATTGTCTAGTGTGTGAAGAATGTTGCATGAGCAGTGTTTTTCTATTTGAAATGGCCTTTTCTTGCCATTCACAGGCAGGTCCTGTGGATTCATTTTTCTAAGAGTCTAAAATTAGACCATTTTAAACCATGTGTTGATAATGTATTGTTTGGATGGTTTCCTCCTATGATTGTATCCAGTATTAATTTTGTAAAACAGATTGCAAAGGTTATACCTGAGTAGTGATGTTGTGGTCTGATGTAATAGATGGTTTTAGTAAGCACGTGTCACGGGCACACACATTTCCTTACCAAGGATCAGCAGCCAGACCATTACAACAGAGTAGATTTGTGAGGAGAGCCTGGATAGGGCTGGCTCAGGCAGGGAGCAGCACAGAGGCTGTGGCTCCAGCTGGCAGAGGCAGCACAGCATCCAAGCCAGAGAGTCTCCCAAGGCAGGGCTCCCATAACGCGGTGAGGCCCCTGGTGCAGTGAGCCTGAGGCTGGGTGCCTGCAGCTCCATAGGTGCCTGTGGAACCTGGAGGTATGTGGCTTTCCAGACATCAGACTCCACACATAACTGGCTGTGTATCCATTTAGGATCCTAGTGTTTTAGGCACTGACATTTGAATATGTTGGCATTGTCGGTAGGTCATTCTGTCCCATTGTCTAGAGGTTAAAATGTTGCTGTGATGGAGCACAATAGGCCTTCATTTCTGTCAAACTATAGGCATACTTTGAAATATCAGTTCTTAACTATGTTAAAATATGCATTTTTCTTGTATGTATAAGTGAGAATTATTCAAGATGATATCAGAATACTAAAGATAATTAGGCCATACATATTTGCATATATATTATATATAACTTTAAACACACAAAAATCCTTAATTCAGATTAGTGTAACAGTCCTATTTAAAGTGATTGACCTAATAACATTTGAGGAAAACACTCCTTTAATGTGTTTTTGCTTTATTTTATTTTTAAATCTGGAGCTTCATTATTTTTTCTGTATATTATTCCACATATTATTCCTTAATGTTTTAGCATATCCTATCTTATCCATTGTTTAGATATCTAAGCAACAACATATGAATTCATCAGCCTAAACTAAACAAAAATGATTATATATTTGTTTACATTTGTATGAAAGGAATGTTCTGAGGTATGCAGTGCTTGTGTTGTGACAGTTCATGTAAGATTCAGTATTACTGCTTTTTTATATAGTAGTGCCATTTTTTTGTTATTTGCATCTATCTGACATTCTTTCATGTGGTAGGTTCTTTCTCAGGATCTCAATTTAACTGTTATTTATTGATATATCATTGCCTTTGAAAGCTTCTACTGGCAAAATTTATTAAAAATCTGAATCAAAATCTACCATGTGTTATGTGTTATTCATATAGACAACTTCTTCCTCCTTTAAGGCAGAAGTTTTAGTGGATCTCTTCTTGTAACGTTATTGATGGGGTCGTGAGGAGGACTATGAGCCCATGGAACCAGGATCGGCTGAGGTCCCTTGGAGGGACAAGCCGTATGGCAAAGACCAGCCCCCAGGCTGTGGTGACAAGGAAGGCCTCTCCCTGGATACACTGCAGTTCTATGCAGATGTACCCCAGTTTTACCTCCCTGACTGGTTCTCTGTCTCCCTGCCCCTTTTCTCACCTTCAAGGTCAGGTTCCAGATTGTTCTCCCTTCCTCGGTTCCCCATTGATCCCTGTCCACTAGCCACTCCTTCCCTGTCCTCCCATTGGCCCACACACCCTGGCCCCTCCTGTGTGCTGCCCCTGAACCCTCAGATTACTGGCCCCGATGCTCTCCCCACCCCTACCTACCCAGTAAAACCCTTAGACCCTCCCTTTGTTCATGTTCTTCATCTCTGGACCCTTCACATGTGGCTGCAATAAACCCCATGGAACTCCATACAAGAACCCTTCTCTTTTCGTCGGAGGATTGCAGAGCCATCCGGTGTTTATGTGTTCATGGGGAAGTGTGTCTGTGACGCCAAGCAGCTCTTTGCTGGAGATGCTTTCAGAAGGTTGCGGCACCTTACCAACAGCCTGCCACCCCAACAGGGTTGAGCTACAAACATAAGATCCAAATCTTATCTCTCCTGCAGCATTTGATGTGGAATCTGGGTGCCTTCAGACAATTTCTTCTGTCCTTACGGCCTTTAAGAATAAGGAGCAGGATTCCAGGTAAAACTTGGTGTTACCAGATCAGTGGATGGCATAAAACTGAACACAGTCACTTTGCGTGCAGTGGTGGCGCTGCCAGGGCAGCTACAACCCTGGCTGCTGCCTCTGATTCATTTCTAAAATGTAAATAATTCACCTACATATACGGAATCTCTGCAACTAAGCAAAACAAGAGAAACCAGCCCAGAAGGAAACAGGTGCTTCCACCATTAGTGATTTACAATCTGTGCTGCAGAGAACAGAAGCAAACTCCCCTTTCACCTAAAGAAGACTGATTTGAAAAAACAATCTTTTATGTTTATCAGGCACTGTCTGTAGAAGCCTCTTATCCTTTGCAGACGTTTCAGAGGTAAACAGAAACTTGGGAGTAAACTTTATGAAATTTGGACAAGTGAACCTTATGCCACATAGTGAAGCTGGCTCTAAGCATTCCTGTTTCTGCTGAACTTCTGCAAAATCATCAAGTATCTTCTTTTCAGAGTTTATAAAATTCAGGGTTGGTATTAAAATACCTCTTCCTCAAAAACAAGAAAACCCCAGATAACTTTATAAAAAACCAGAAAACTTTAGAAAGCTGGGCTGCCAGGAATAGAAAAGACCCTCTGCAAACCTTTCATACCTGTACTCTTCAGCAGGGCCAGGTTTGCTGAGCAGCAGCAACAGTTCTTGAGAAGCAAATTATTCCTGGTTGGATGCAAAAGAACTGGCAGTAGAAGTTATAACCAGGTGCCTAGCTTGAGCGACATGAAAGCTAAATGAGGGAGAGAAGAATTTGACTTTTAAATGGAAATAGAAGAATGAGGCTATGCAGGAAGCAGGCGATAGCCTGGAACTGGATGGAAAATTGGTCTCATGAGCACAAGAAAATTCTTTTCCCTGTAATTTTTGAGGTATGAAATAACTGCCTTAAAAGCTTTGCTAGAGAAACTGCAATGACAAGAGGAGTTTAGAACATACAATTTGGTACTATCCCAAAATGCAGAAACATTGGCAGAAAATGGCAACTGTTACTAAATTTATTATTTGAATTAAAAATAATAAATCTGTCCCACAGGAAATAATCTTAGGAATAGATAATGTAGAAATAGCAACCATTAAAACACACATACACACACCCCCAAGAAAAAGTGTAAAAATGTTTTTTCTGGCAGAGAAATCTCCTTCAGCAAGAACATGGAAATTGTGCCTTCTTTGTGTTTCTGTTCTGAGCAGTGAATGAACAGTGTAAAAAAAGCATCCTAGGTTCCCTCTTTCTGAAACAAACTGAGGATCTGATCCATAAAGCTGGGGTCACCTTCTGCAAATGCAACAGTAGGTCCAGGCCTTGCAGAAGGAACTGGAGCCTGGTGACATGGACAACAGAAATTTGAATGGACTGAAGGATTAACTGACTTGCAGCTCTCGTGGTTTTGAAAGTGCCTTTATTTCAGTGCTGTGAGATAAAAAATACCTGTGACAGAATCTATTTTTTTAAATGTGTGAAGAAAATGGCGCTCCATGAAGCAGGCCTTGGGTGATTTTAAGTGTTTCTCAGACTTCAGTGGGGCTCAAAGAATAGAGTTAAGGCACAATGCATCTCATGGGGCACAGCCCACCTCATCCCTGTGATCCAAGAAAGCTCCAGGTACTTGGCCATTGTAAGAAAAGGGGAAATTGAATGTGCAAGGGCAGAGGGAAATACAGCTATTAGGCCATGAGTGGCAGCCAGGAACAAGACTTAAAAGATGGTCCAGCCATGCTGCAGCATGCAGGGGTTACCCCATGGAGGTGCACGTGTTGGGGAGAACGTACTTGGCACCTCCTGTTGGTCTCACCCTTGTTGGGAGCACACAGCAGCCTTCCCAGGGAATCCTGGTGGACAGGAGGGAGCCTGCATGTGTCCTCACAGAGAGCCAGGCCCACAGCTCTGGGTGCTGCTGTACAGTGAAGGCAGGTTGCATTGCTGCCAGGCTCCCACACTGCCTCTGTCCCTGGGCTGCTTTAGAGCAAAGCAGAGCAACAGCTCACCCCTATGCTGCTGGTTTGCCCAGCCAAGTGCCAAAAAGGAGCTCACCATGTGCCACAAAGTGTAGCCACAGGTGGAAAGCTTTTCCCCTAAATTGCTGGCTGTGCCTCTGAAGGCCACATCAAATATCCCATAAATATGCTTCTCATAAGTATAGTAGTTTTTTTTCTCCTACTTTTATGCTGTTGGGCAGCTATGCGTGAGGCTTTTTCCTTTCTTTTTTTAGGGCAACAGCTGGCTGCACAATTCTGCTCCCTTCCAAAGGGAGCACTGATAGCTTTCTGTGGCCAGAGGGGAAACTGAACTAGAAAGGAGAAGGATCTGAAGGTCACTCAGTAACATGGCAAAGTTAACCCAGTAAAGTTGGTTATCTTTAGTAATGCAAAGTCTGAAAATGAAATCACCACTCCTGAAAACAGCCTCACCTCAGCCTCTCATGGTGGCCTCATGCTCTGATGAGTTACTGTGTCTTCTTGACAGCTGCTTTCCATAGCATCCATCATTCTTGGCCTCAATAGCAGTAGTAAGCTCAGCTCAGCAACTGCCTATGGCTTTTACTGGTCTGATGCCAATTTCAAAGCAGTTAATTTCACTGAAAAGAGACCTGATCGTGCCTAGTAGTACAGGCAGCAAAAAGGAAAGGAGGGAACACACATTTACCTTTTATGTGTCTAACTTTTCTACCGGAACCTTGGCACAAGGACAAAAGTGTGCATTGGCGCATCCTTATGAAAGGCTCAGTTGTCCAATACTTCACAGGTATGTTCTCCAGCTGTTTATATGTTTTGGTTTCCCTCAACATTGAAGGATGGGTAAGAAGTTTTTTTGGTTTGGTTTTCTAGACATGAAATCTAACAGTTAAGAAAGTCAAAATTCAGCTTCAAAAGCACTTGTGTAGAGAGTGTGGTTTATCCTGATGTTCTGACAGAACTCCAACAAAAGGAAGGTTATAGAAGGAAGTCACTTGGGTGGAAAGCAGGAAGACTGCAGATACCCAATCTGACCGGGCATTGGCAGGAAGAGCAGTGGGTATCAAGGCTGGCTTTACAGCTGGATCTGCTTTGGCTGGGCCCAGGGGTGAACAAACAATAGGAGCACAGAAATGCCACAGTTGGCAGAGACCTCTGGAGACCTGCAGTCCAACCTCCGACTCACCATGGGCTGCAGGGATGACACATCCTACCCCAACACAAGGGCCTGAGGCTGTGTGGAACAGTAGATGGCTGTCACCAGCCTGATCTGCTGGTCTCCAAGCCCTTGGGAGCCTGGCTGTGGGGGTTCCATGGTTCTTCTTGGCATCATGGCCCTGCACTGAAGCCTCATATCACCATCGAGTGTTGTACTGTAGCTGCAGGAATGCATGGACAGAAGGTGCCCAGCCAAAAGGTCCTGAAAGAAAGTACAGCTAAAGGGCTGCATAGAGGATTCTGAAGCTGTTGAGGTGTTGGGGCACAGACCGCCCTGGCTGTTCCCCAGCCTTTGCCCACCACCAAGCAGAGCTGTGCACAGCCTTAACACAACTCTCACCTAAAAGGAGCCCATTTCAGAAAATGTGCACACACAGAGCCATAAGTAAATGAGGTGACTGCCGCAGATCAGGCACCTTTTCAGAGACAGAAGTGTCAGATAAATGGCAGAGCACTGGTAGGAATAATGACGATATGCTACAAGTCTGGTGGGACACCCGTAGCATATCACCAAGGGGAATAATAATGCCTCTTCTATATCCATCTTCTCAATGTGTGCCTTGTCCTCGCTGTGCAGAGGGACTGTAACACTGACACATGTCAGTGCTCTTCCCCCCAAATGCTTAATTTTGGAAGAATTACTTAAGTAATTGTGTATCCCAGAAGAAAGTTGTCTTTCCATTCCCAAGGATTTGATGGGGACAGGCTGTTTCCCTCAGGGAACTCTATTTGTGTTGTTGAAGACCAAATCCCAGGGCAGAAGGAGACAAATTCAAATCCAGAGTGAGTTTGCTTCCCACAAAGAAAATGCTTCCAACAGGAAAATACTGCTTTGACAAAATGGAAATATTTTGGGGAAACTTACCAGTGAATTTACAATCATATATCTAAAACATGGTAAAAATAGTTTGTTTCCAAAGAAATCAAACCAAAAAAAAAAAAAAGTAAGAAAAAGGCAAAGGACTTATATTTTATATTTAACACACTATATTCAGAATTGCAAATGTTAAAATGAACTGCTGTGACTATGTCATTTTGAAGTTTCCAGAACAGATTTTGGAAATACAATTTCTTGGAAATTTCCAACTGTGCATTCCAATTCAGGCCTGAGGGATTGTTTTAACATTCTATTTCCCACATAGCAGGACCTGCCAACTTAAACTAGCTCTAAAAATAACAAAAGAGGTCAAACAAATCCAACAAATACCTGAAATGAAAATTAACTTAATTGACAGCCTCATCCTGCATGTAGCTCTGATGTTACCAGTCTTCTTGCCCTCTTTTGAAGTTTAATCCATATTCCAGCCAGAGCTACAAATGGGAATCACAGCAGGAAGGTTTCTGAGGATGTGATGGTCCTAGTCGGTGCCTGCAGTGCTGTTGGTGGAGGGTGTTACATGCTGGGGACAGACCAGGAGCACACAGAGCAGCACCCCCTGCCTGAGTGGGGGGCTGGCCAAGCTGATGGGCCTGCTCCATCAGCTCATTCCTGTGGCCAAGCCGATCACTGGGAAGCATCTCTCTGTGGAGTGCCAGAGTGGGCAAAGGTTATTTACCATGGCTCATAGCTGAGGCACTGACTCTGCTGAGCACACAGTTTGTTTTTGTTTGTTGAAATGCTGTGGTTTGCTGATTTGGAAGTATTCTTTTCTACTATGGTTAAGTCAGGGGAACAGTGGTGGCTGGAATTGATGTCCCAAGTCACTGTATGTTTGCAGCAATGCAGGAATGTCTTGTTATTGCTGTTTTCAAAATGAACCATAGCCCAGATGTGCTTGGCAGCTTTCCCAGTGGAAGGTAAACAGTAGTGTAGATGATGAGATGTAGTGATGTGAAAGCATTTCAGCTTTAACCCAAGGCCCTAAACAGACCATCAGGACCGAGCATGGTGCAAGGGCCGGAATTCTTATGCTTGCTGTGGCAAAAACAGAGTAGTCACCACTCCTAAAGCCAAGTGGTACCCAAGTGTTTGTGCCCATCCTAGCGGCACTAGTGGACTGATGTTCCATCCCCTAGGGATGTTTTCCTGCCCCCACTAGTTGGGACAGCCTGTGTTGGGGTTTGGGTGT